>JBBPBR010000650.1:37932-85957 GCA_037974775.1 Cicer pinnatifidum | reverse complement strand
AATCTTGTGCATCCAATAGGTGTGTTTGTGTCATTGGATGAATATTTAGGTCATTTTCGTCCTCCCTAGTCTTATTCTTGTCCAATTAGGGTTTTAAGCCAATCTTGTGCATCCAATAGGTGTGTTTGTGTCATTTGATGAACATTTAGGTCATTTTCGTCCTCCCAAGGCTTATTCTTATCCAATTAGGGTTTTAAGCAATCTTGTGCATCCAATAAGTTCATTTGTGTCATTGGATTAAGATTTAAGTTATTTTCGTCCTCCCTAGGCTTATTCTTGTCCAGTTAGGGTTTTTAACCAATCTTGTGCATCCAATAGGTGTGTTTGTGTCATTGGATGAACATTTAGGTCATTTTCGTCCTCCCTAGGCTTATTCTTGTCCAATTAGGATTTTTAACCAATCTTGTGCATCCAATAAGTGCATTTGTGTCATTGGATGAACATTTAGGTCATTTTCGTCCTCCCTAGGCTTATTCTTGTCCAATTAGGGTTTTTAACCAATCTTGTGCATCCAATAGGTGTGTTTGTGTCATTGGATGAACATTTAGGTCATTTTCGTCCTCCCTAGGCTTATTCTTGTCCAATTAGGGTTTTTAACCAATCTTGTGCATCCAATAGGTGTGTTTGTGTCATTGGATGAACATTTAGGTCATTTTCGTCCTCCCTAGGCTTATTCTCTTCCAATTAGTGTTTTTAACCAATCTTTTGCATCCAATAAGTTCATTTGTGTCATTGGATAAACATTTAGGTCATTTTCGTCCACCCTAGGCTTATTTTTGTCCAATTAGGGTTTTTAACCAATCTTGTGCATCCAATAGGTCTGTTTGTGTCATTGGATGAACATTTAGGTCAGTTTCGTCCTCCCTAGGCTTATTCTTGTCCAATTAGGGTTTCTAACGAATCTTGTGCATCCAATAGGTGTATTTGTGTCATTGGATGAACATTTAGGTCATTTTCGTCCTCCCTAGGCTTATTCTTGTCCAATTAGGGTTTTTAACCAATCTTGTGCATCCAATAAGTGCATTTGTGTCATTGGATGAACATTTAGGTCATTTTCGTCCTTCCTAGGCTTATTCTTGTCCAATTAGGGTTTCTAACCAATCTTGTGCATCCAATAGGTGTGTTTGTGTCATTGGATGAACATTTAGGTCATTTTTGTCCTCCCTAGTCTTATTCTTGTCCAATTAGGGTTTTAAGCAATCTTGTGCGTCCAATAAGTTCATTTGTGTCATTGGATGAACAATTAGGTCATTTTCGTCCACCCTAAGCTTATTCTTGTCCCATTAGGGTTTTTAACCAATCTTATGCATCCAATAAGTTCATTTGTGTCATTGGATGAACATTTAGGTCATTTTCGTCCTCCCAAGGCTTATTCTTGTCGAATTAGGGTTTCTAACCAATCTTGTGCATCCAATTGGTGTGTTTGTGTCATTGGATGAACATTTAGGTCATTTTCGTCCTCCCTAGGCTTATTCTTGTCCAATTAGGCTTTATAACCAATCTTGTGCATCCAATAAGTTCATTTGTGTCATTGGATGAACATTTAGGTCATTTTCGTCCTCCCTAGGCTTATTCTTGTGCAATTAGGATTTTTAACCAATCTTGTGCATCCAATAAGTTCATTTGTGTCATTGGATTAACATTTAGGTCATTTTCGTCCTTCCTAGGCTTATTCTTGTCCAATTCGGGTTTCTAACCAATCTTGTGCATCCAATAGGTGTGTTTGTATCATTAGATGAACATTTAGGTCATTTTCGTCCTCCCTAGGCTTATTCTTGTCCAATTAGGGTTTTTAACCAATCTTGTGCATCCAATAAGTTCATTTGTGTCATTGGATGAACATTTAGGTCATTTTCGTCCTCCCTAGGCTTATTCTTGTCCAATTAGGGTTTCTAACCAATCTTGTGCATCCAATAGGTGTATTTGTGTCATTGGATGAACATTTTGGTCATTTTCGTCCTCCCTAGGCTTATTCTTGTCCAATTAGGGTTTTTAAGCAATCTTGTGAATCTGATAAGTTCATTTGTGTCATTGGATGAACATTTAGGTCATTTTCGTCCTCCCTAGGTTTATTCTTGTCCAATTAGGGTTTTTAACCAATCTTGTGCATCCAATAAGTTCATTTGTGTCATTGGATGAACATTTAGGTCATTTTCTTCCTCCCTAGGCTTATTCTTGTCCAATTAGGGTTTTTAAGCAATCTTGTGCATCCAATAAGTTCATTTCTGTCATTGGATGTACATTTAGGTCATTTTCGTCCTCCCTAGGCTTATTTTTGTCCAATTAGGGGTTCTAACCAATCTTGTGCATCCAATAGGTGTATTTGTGTCATTGGATGAACATTTAGGTCATTTTCGTCCTCCCTAGGCTTATTCTTGTCCAATTAGGGTTTTTAACCAATCTTGTGCATCCAATAAGTTCATTTGTGTCATTGGATGAACATTTAGGTCATTTTCGTCCTCCCTAGGCTTATTCTTGTCCAATTAGGGTTTTTAACCAATCTTGTGCATCCAATAAGTTCATTTGTGTCATTGGATGAACATTTAGGTCATTTTCGTCCTCCCTAGGCTTATTCTTGTCCAATTAGGTTTTTTAACCAATCTTGTGCATCCAATAAGTTCATTTGTGTCATTGGATGAACATTTAGGTCATTTTCGTTCTCCCTAGGCTTATTCTTGTCCAATTAGTGTTTTTAACCAATCTTGTGCATCCAATAAGTTCATTTGTGTCATTCGATGAACATTTAGGTCATTTTCGTCCTCCCTAGGCTTATTCTTGTCCAATTAGGGTTTTTAACCAATCTTGTGCATCCAATAAGTTCATTTGTGTCATTGGATGAACATTTAGGTCATTTTCGTCCTCCCTAGGCTTATTCTTGTGCAATTAGGGTTTTCAACCAATCTTGTGCATCCAATAAGTTCATTTGTGTCATTGGACGAACATTTAGGTCATTTTCGTCCTCCCTAGGCTTATTCTTGTCCAATTAGGGTTTTTATGCAATCCTGTGCATCCAATAAGTTCATTTGTGTCATTGGACGAACATTTAGGTCATTTTCGTCCTCCCTAGGCTTATTCTTGTCCAATTAGGGTTTTTAACCAACCTTGTGCATCCAATAAGTTCATTTGTGTCATTGGTTGAACATTTAGGTCATTTTCGTCCTCCCTAGGCTTATTCTTGTCCAATTAGGGTTTTTAACCAACCTTGTGCATCCAATAAGTTCATTTGTGTCATTGGTGGATCATTTAGGTCATTTACGTCCTCCCTAGGCTTATTCTTGTCCAATTAGGGTTTTTAACCAATCTTGTGCATCCAATAAGTATATTTGTGTCATTGGATGAACATTTAGGTCATTTTCGTCCTCCCTAGGCTTATTCTTGTCCAATTAGGGTTTTTAACCAATCTTGTGCATCCAATAAGTTCATTTGTGTCATTGGATGAACATTTAGGTCATTTTCGTCCTCCCTAGGCTTATTCTTGTCCAATTAGGGTTTTTAACCAATCTTGTGCATCCAATAAGTTCATTTGTGTCATTGGATGAACATTTAGGTCATTTTCGTCCTCCCTAGGCTTATTCTTGTACAATTAGGGTTTTTAACCAATCTTGTGCATCCAATAAGTTCATTTGTGTCATCGGATGAACATTTAGGTCATTTTCGTCCTCCCTAGGCTTATTCTTGTCCAATTAGGGGTTTTAGCCAATCTTGTGCAACCAATTAGTTCATATGTCTCATTGGATGAACATTTAGGTCATTTTCGTCCTCCCTAGGCTTATTCTTGTCCAATTAGGGGTTTTAGACAATCTTGTGCAACCAATAAGTTCATTTGTGTCATTGGAGGAACATTTATGACACTTTCGTCCTCCCTAGGCTTATTCTTGTCCAATTAGGATTTTTAACCAATCTTGTGCATCCAATAGGTGTTTGTGTCATTGGAGGAACATTTAAGTCATTTTCGTCCTCCCTAGTCTTATTCTTGTCCAATTAGCGTTTTTATGCAATCTTTTGCATCCAATAGGTGTGTTTGTGTCATTGGACGAACATTTAGGACATTTTCGTCGTCCCTAGGCTTATTCTTGTCCAATTAGGGTTTTTAACCAATCTTGTGCATCCAATAAGTTCATTTGTGTCATTGGATGAACATTTAGGTCATTTTCGTCCTCCCTAGGCTTATTCTTGTCCAATTAGGGTTTTTAACCAATCTTGTGCATCCAATAAGTTCATTTGTGTCATTGGATGAACATTTAGGTCATTTTCGTCCTCCCTAGGCTTATTCTTGTCCAATTAGGGTTTTTAACCAATCTTGTGCATCCAATAAGTTCATTTGTGTCATTGGATGAACATTTAGGTCATTTTCGTCCTCCCTATGCTTATTCTTGTCCAATTAGGGTTTTTATCCAATCTTGTGCATCCAATAAGTTCATTTGTATCATTGGATGAACATTTAGGTCATTTACGTCCTCCCTAGGCTTATTCTTGTCCAATTAGGGTTTTAAGCAATCTTGTGCATCCAATATGTGTGTTTGTGTCATTGGATAAACATTTAGGTAATTTTCGACCTCCCTATGCTTATTCTTGCCAATTAGGGTTTTTAACCAATCTTGTGCATACAATAAGTTCATTTGTGTCATTGGATGAACATTTAGGTCATTTTCGTCCTCCCTAGTCTTATTCTTGTCCAATTAGGGTTTTTATGCAATCTTGTGCATCCAATAGGTGTGTTTGTGTCATTGGAGGAACATTTAGGTCATTTTCGTCCTCCCTAGTCTTATTCTTGTCGAATTAGGGTTTTTATGCAATCTTGTGCATCCAATAGGCGTGTTTGTGTCATTGGAGGAACATTTAGGTCATTTTCGTCCTCCCTAGTCTTATTCTTGTCCAATTTGGGTTTTTAACCAATCTTGTGCATCCAATAAGTTCATTTGTGTCATTGGATGAACATTTAGGTCATTTTCGTTCTCCCTAGTCTTATTCTTTCCCAATTAGGGTTTTAAGCAATCTTGTGCATCCAATATGTGTGTTTGTCTCATTGGATAAACATTTAGGTAATTTTCGTCCTCCCTATGCTTATTCTTGTCCAATTAGGGTTTTTAACCAATCTTGTGCATCCAATAAGTTCATTTGTGTCATTGGATGAACATTTAGGTCATTTTCGTCCTCCCTAGTCTTATTCTTGTCCAATTAGGGTTTTTATGCAATCTTGTGCATCCAATAGGTGTGTTTGTGTCATTGGAGGAACATTTAGGTTATTTTCGTCCTCCCTAGTCTTATTCTTGTCCAATTAGGGATTTTATGCAATCTTGTGCATCCAATAGGTGTGTTTGTGTCATTGGACGAACATTTAGGTCATTTTTGTCCTCCCTAGGCTTATTCTTGTCCAATTAGGGTTTTTATCCAATCTTGTGCATCCAATAAGTTCATTTGTGTCATTGGATGAACATTTAGGTCATTTTCGTCCTCCCTAGGCTTATTCTTGTCCAATTAGGGTTTTTAAGCAATCTTGTGCATCCAATATGTTCATTTATGTCATTGGATGAACATTTAGGTCATTTTCGTCCTCCCTAGGCTTATTCTTGTCCAATTAGGGTTTTTAAGCAATCTTGTGCATCCAATAAGTTCATTTGTGTCATTGGATGAACATTTAGGTCATTTTCATCCTCCCAAGGCTTATTCTTGTCCAATTAGGGTTTTTAACCAATCTTGTGCATCCAATAAGTTCATTTGTGTCATTGGATGAACATTTAGGTCATTTTCGTCGTCCCTTGGCTTATTTTTGTCCAATTAGGGTTTTTAACCAATCTTGTGCATCCAATAGGTGTGTTTGTGTCATTGGATGAACATTTAGGTCATTTTCGTCCTCCCTAGGCTTATTCTTGTCCAATTAGGATTTTTAACCAATCTTGTGCATCCAATAAGTTCATTTGTGTCATTGGATGAACATTTAGGTCATTTTCGTCCTCCCTAGAATTATTCTTGTCCAATTAGGATTTCTAACCAATCTTGTGCATCCAATAAGTTCATTTGTGTCATTGGATGAACATTTAGGTCATTTTCGTCCTCCCTAGGCTTATTTTTGTCCAATTAGGGTTTTTAACCAATCTTGTGCATCCAATAGGTGTGTTTGTGTCATTGGATGAACATTTAGGTCATTTTCGTCCTCTCTAGTCTTATTCTTGTCCAATTAGGGTTTTAAGCCAATCTAGTGCATCCAATAGGTGTGTTTGTGTCATTTGATGAACATTTTGGTCATTTTCGTCCTCCCAAGGCTTATTCTTATCCAATTAGGGTTTTAAGCAATCTTGTGCATCCAATAAGTTCATTTGTGTCATTGGATTAAGATTTAAGTCATTTTCGTTCTCCCTAGGCTTATTCTTGTCGAGTTAGGGTGTTTAACCAATCTTGTGCATCCAATAGGTGTGTTTGTGTCATTGGATGAACATTTAGGTCATTTTCGTCCTCCCTAGGCTTATTCTTGTCCAATTAGGGTTTTTAAGCAATCTTGTGCATCCAATAAGTTCATTTGTGTCATTGGATGAACATTTAGGTCATTTTCGTCCTCCCTAGGCTTATTCTTGTCCAATTAGGGTTTTTAACCAATCTTGTGCATCCAATATGTTCATTTATGTCATTGGATGAACATTTAGGTCATTTTCGTCCTCCCTAGGCTTATTCTTGTCCAATTAGGGTTTTTAACCAATCTTGTGCATCCAATAAGTTCATTTGTGTCATTGGATGATCATTTAGGTCATTTTCTTCCTCCCTAGGCTTATTCTTGTCCAATTAGGGTTTTTAACCAATCTTGTGCATCCAATAGGTGTATTTGTGTCATTGGATGAACATTTAGGTCATTTTCGTCCTCCCTAGGCTTATTCTTGTCCAATTAGAATTTTTAAGCAATCTTGTGCTTCCAATAAGTTCATTTGTGTCATTGGATGAACATTTAGGTCATTTTCGTCCTCCCTAGGCTTATTCTTGTCCAATTAGGGTTTTTAACCAATCTTGTGCATCCAATAGGTGTGTTTGTGTCATTAGATGAACATTTAGGTCATTTTCGTCCTCCCTAGGCTTATTCTTGTCCAATTAGGATTTTTAACCAATCTTGTGCATCCAATAAGTTCATTTGTGTCATTGGATGAACATTTAGGTCATTTTCTTCCTCCCTAGGCTTATTCTTGTCGAATTAGGGTTTTTAACCAATCTTGTGCATCCAATAGGTGTATTTGTGTCATTGGATGAACATTTAGGTCATTTTCGTCCTCCCTAGGCTTATTCTTGTCCAATTAGAATTTTTAAGCAATCTTGTGCTTCCAATAAGTTCATTTGTGTCATTGGATGAACATTTAGGTCATTTTCGTCCTCCCTAGGCTTATTCTTGTCCAATTAGGGTTTTTAACCAATCTTGTGCATCCAATAGGTGTGTTTGTGTCATTAGATGAACATTTAGGTCATTTTCGTCCTCCCTAGGCTTATTCTTGTCCAATTAGGATTTTTAACCAATCTTGTGCATCCAATAAGTTCATTTGTGTCATTGGATGAACATTTAGGTCATTTTCTTCCTCCCTAGGCTTATTCTTGTCCAATTAGGGTTTTTAACCAATCTTGTGCATCCAATAGGTGCGTTTGTGTCATTGGACGAACATTTAGGTCATTTTCGTCCTCCCTAGGCTTATTCTTGTCCAATTAGGGTTTTTAACCAATCTTGTGCATCCAATAAGTTCATTTGTGTCATTGGACGAACATTTAGGTCATTTTCGTCCTCTCTAGGCTTATTCTTGTCCAATTAGGGTTTTTAACCAATCATGTGCATCCAATAAGTTCATTTGTGTCAGTGGATGAACATTTAGGTCATTTTCGTCCTCCCTAGTCTTATTCTTGTCCAATTAGGGTTTTTATGCAATCTTGTGCATCCAATAGGTGTGTTTGTGTCATTGGAGGAACATTTAGGTCATTTTCGTCCTCCCTAGTCTTATTCTTGTCCAATTAGGGTTTAGATGCAATCTTGTGCATCCAATATGTGTGTTTGTGTCATTGGACGAACATTTAGGTCATTTTCATCCTCCCTAGACTTATTCTCGTCCAATTAGGGTTTTTAACCAATCTTGTGCATCCAATAAGTTCATTTGTCTCATTGGATGAACATTTAGGTCATTTTCGTCCTCCCTAGGCTTATTCTTGTCCAATTAGGGTTTTCAACCAATCTTGTGCATCCAATAAGTTCATTTGTGTCATTGGATGAACATTTAGGTCATTTTCGTCCTCCCTAGGCTTATTCTTGTCCAATTAGGGTTTTTAACCAATCTTGTGCATCCAATAAGTTCATTTGTGTCATTAGATGAACATTTAGGTCATTTTCGTCCTCCCTAGGCTTATTCTTGTCCAATTAGGGTTTTCAACCAATCTTGTGCATCCAATAAGTTCATTTGTGTAATTGGATGAACATTTAGGTCATTTTCGTCCTCCCTAGGCTTATTCTTATCCAATTAGGGTTTTTAACCAATCTTGTGCATCCAATAAGTTCATTTGTGTCATTGGATGAACATTTAGGTCATTTTCGTCCTCCCTAGTCTTATTCTTGTCCAATTAGGGTTTTTATGCAATCTTGTGCATCCAATAGTTGTGTTTGTGTCATTGGAGGAACATTTAGGTCATTTTCGTCCTCCCTAGTCTTATTCTTGTCCAATTAGGGTTTTTATGCAATCTTGTGCATCCAATAGGTGTGTTTGTGTCATTGGACGAACATTTAGGTGATTTTCATCCTCCCTCGACTTATTCTCGTCCAATTAGGGTTTTTAACCAATCTTGTGCATCCAATAAGTTCATTTGTCTCATTGGATGAACATTTAGGTCATTTTCGTCCTCCCTAGGCTTATTCTTGTCCAATTAGGGTTTTTAACCAATCTTGTGCATCCAATAAGTTCATTTGTGTCATTAGATGAACATTTAGGTCATTTTCGTCCTCCCTAGTCTTATTCTTGTCCAATTAGCATTTCAAGCAATCTTGTGCATCCAATATGTGTGTTTGTGTCATTGGATGAACATTTAGGTCATTTTCGTCCTCCCTAGTCTTATTCTTGTCCTATTAGGATTTTTATGCAATCTTGTGCATCCAATAGGTGTGTTTCTGTCATTGGACGAACATTTAGGTCATTTTCGCCCTCCCTAGGCTTATTCTTGTCCAATTTGGGTTTTTAACCAATCTTGTGCATCCAATAAGTTCATTTGTGTCATTGGATGAACATTTAGGTCATTTTCGTCCTCCCTAGGCTTATTCTTGTCCAATTAGGGTTTTTAACCAATCTTGTGCATCCAATAAGTTCATTTGTGTCATTGGATGAACATTTAGGTCATTATCGTCCTCCCTAGGCTTATTCTTGTCCAATTAATGTTTTTAACCAATCTTGTGCATCCAATAAGTTCATTTGTGTCATTGGATGAACATTTAGGTCATTTTCGTCCTCCCTAGGCTTATTCTTGTCCAATTAGGGTTTTTAACCAATCTTGTGCATCCAATAGGTGTGTTTGTGTCATTGGATAAACATTTAGGTCATTTTCGTCAACCCTAGGCTTATTCTTGTCTAATTAGGGTTTTTAACCAATCTTGTGCATCCAATAAGTTCATTTGTGTCATTGGATGAACATTTAGGTCATTTTCGTCCTCCCTAGGCTTATTCTTGTCCAATTAGGGTTTTTAACCAATCTTGTGCATCCAATAGGTGTGTTTGTGTCATTGGATGAACATTTAGGTCATTTTCGTCCTCCCTAGGTTTATTCTTGTCCAATTAAGGTTTTTAACCAATCTTGTGCACCCAATAAGTTCACTTGTGTCATTGGATAAACATTTAGGTCATTTTCGTCCACCCTAGGCTTATTCTTGTCCAATTAGGGTTTTTAACCAATCTTGTGCATCCAATAGGTGTGTTTGTGTCATTGGATGAACATTTAGGTCATTTTCGTCCTCCCTAGGCTTATACTTGTCCCATTAAGGTTTTTAACCAATCTTGTGCATCCAATAAGTTCATTTGTGTCATTGGATGAACATTTAGGTCATTTTCGTCCTCCCTAGGCTTATTCTTGTCCAATTAGGGTTTTTAACCAATCTTGTGCATCCAATAGGTGTGTTTGTGTCATTGGATGAACATTTAGGTCATTTTCGTCCACCCTAGGCTTATTCTTATCCAATTAGGGTTTCTAACCAATCTTGTGCATCCAATAGGTGTATTTGTGTCATTGGATGAACATTTAGGTCATTTTCGTCCTCCCTAGGCTTATTCTTGTCCAATTAGGGTTTTTAAGCAATCTTGTGCATCCAATAGGTTTATTTGTGTCATTGGATGAACATTTAGGTCATTTTCGTCCTCCCTAGGCTTATTCTTGTCCAATTAGGGTTTTTAACCAATCTTGTGCATCCAATAAGTTCATTTGTGTCATTGGATGAACATTTAGGTCATTTTCGTCCTCCCTAGCATTATTCTTGTCCAATTAGGGTTTCTAACCAATCTTGTGCATCCAATAAGTTCATTTGTGTCATTGGATGAACATTTAGGTCATTTTCGTCCTCCCTAGGCTTATTCTTGTCCAATTAGGGTTTTTAACCAATCTTGTGCATCCAATAGGTGTGTTTGTGTCATTGGATGAACATTTAGGTCATTTTCGTCCTCCCTAGGCTTATTCTTGTCCAATTAGGGTTTCTAACCAATCTCTTGCATCCAATAGGTGTGTTTGTGACATTGGATGAACATTGAGGTCTTTTTCGTCCTCCCTAGGCTTATTCTTGTCCAATTAGGGTTTTTAACCAATCTTGTGCATCCAATATGTTCATTTGTGTCATTGGATGAACATTTAGGTCATTTTCGTCCTCCCTAGGCTTATTCTTGTCCAATTAGGATTTTTAACCAATCTTGTGCATCCAATAGGTGTGTTTGTGTCATTGGATGAACATTTAGGTCATTTTCGTCCTACCTAGGCTTATTCTTGTCCAATTAAGGTTTCTAACCAATCTTGTGCATCCAATAGGAGTATTTGTGTCATTGGATGAACATTTAGGTCATTTTCGTCCTCCCTAGGCTTATTCTTGTCCAATTAGGTTTTTTAAGCAATCTTGTGCATCCAATAAGTTCATTTGTGTCATTGGATGAACATTTAGATCATTTTCGTCCTCCCTGGGCTTATTCTTGTCCAATTAGGGTTTTTAACCAATCTTGTGAATCCAATAGGTGTGTTTGTGTCATTGGATGAACATTTAGGTCATTTTCGTCCTCCCTAGGCTTATTCTTGTCCAATTAGGATTTTTAACCAATCTTGTGCATCCAATAAGTTCATTTGTGTCATTGGATGAACATTTAGGTCATTTTCGTCCTCCCTAGAATTATTCTTGTCCAATTAGGGTTTCTAACCAATCTTGTACATCCAATAAGTTCATTTGTGTCATTGGATAAACATTTAGGTCATTTTCGTCCTCCCTAGGCTTATTCTTGTCCAATTAGGGTTTTTAACCAATCTTGTGCATCCAATAGATGTGTTTGTGTCATTGGATGAACATTTAGGTCATTTTCGTCCTACCTAGGCTTATTCTTGTCCAATTAGGGTTTTAAGCCAATCTTGTGCATCCAATAGGTGTGTTTGTGTCATTTGATGAACATTTAGGTCATTTTCGTCCTCCCAAGGTTTATTCTTATCCAATTAGGGTTTTAAGCAATCTTGTGCATCCAATAAGTTCATTTGAGTCATTGGATTAAGATTTAAGTCATTTTCGTTCTCCCTAGGCTTATTCTTGTCCAGTTAGGGTTTTTAACCAATCTTGTGCATCCAATAGGTGTGTTTGTGTCATTGGATGAACATTTAGGTCATTTTCATCCTCCCTAGGCTTATTCTTGTCCAATTAGGTTTTTTAACCAATCTTGTGCAGCCAATAAGTTCATTTGTGTCATTGGATGAACATTTAGGTCATTTTCGTCCTCCCTAGGCTTATTCTTGTCCAATTAGGGTTTTTAACCAATCTTGTGCATCCAATAGGTGTATTTGTGTCATTGGATGAACATTTAGGTCATTTTCGTCCTCCCTAGGCTTATTCTTGTCCAATTAGGGTTTTTAACCAATCTTGTGCATCCAATAAGTTCATTTGTGTCATTGGATAAATATTTAGGTCATTTTCGTCCACCCTAGGCTTATTCTTGTCCAATTAGTGTTTTTAACCAATCTTGTGCATCCAATAAGTTCATTTGTGTCATTGGATAAACATTTAGGTCATTTTCGTCCACCCTAGGCTTATTCTTGTCCAATTAGGGTTTTTAACCAATCTTGTGCATCCAATAAGTTCATTTGTGTCATTAGATGAACATTTAGGTCATTTTCGTCCTCCCAAGGCTTATTCTTGTCCAATTATGGTTTTTAACCAATCTTGTGCATCGAATAGGTGTGTTTGTGTCATTGGATGAACATTTAGGTCATTTTCGTCCTCCCTAGGCTTATTCTTGTCCAATTAGGGTTTCTAACCAATCTTGTGCATCCAATAGGTGTATTTGTGTCATTGGATGAACATTTAGGTCATTTTCGTCCTCCCTAGGCTTATTCTTGTCTAATTAGGGTTTTTAAGCAATCTTGTGCATCCAATAAGTTCATTTGTGTCATTGGATGAACATTTAGGTGATTTTCATCCTCCCTAGGCTTATTCTTGTCCAATTAGGGTTTTTAACCAATCTTGTGCATCCAATAGGTGTGTTTGTGTCATTGGATGAACATTTAGGTCAGTTTCGTCCTCCCTAGGCTTATTCTTGTCCAATTAGGGTTTCTAACCAATCTTGTGCATCCAATAGGTGTATTTGTGTCATTGGATGAACATTTAGGTCATTTTCGTCCTCCCTAGGCTTATTCTTGTCCAATTAGGATTTTTAACCAATCTTGTGCATCCAATAAGTTCATTTGTGTCATTGGATGAACATTTAGGTCATTTTCGTCCTCCCTAGAATTATTCTTGTCCAATTAGGGTTTCTAACCAATCTTGTTCATCCAATAAGTTCATTTGTGTCATTGGATGAACATTTAGGTCATTTTCGTCCTCCCTAGGCTTATTCTTGTCCAATTATGGTTTTTAACCAATCTTGTGCATCCAATAGGTGTGTTTGTGTCATTGGATGAACATTTAGGTCATTTTCGTCCTACCTAGGCTTATTCTTGTCCAATTAATGTTTCTAACCAATCTTTTGCATCCAATAGGTGTATTTGTGTCATTGGATGAACATTTAGGTCATTTTCGTCCTCCCTAGGCTTATTCTTGTCCAATTAGGATTTTTAACCAATCTTGTGCATCCAATAAGTTCATTTGTGTCATTGGATGAACATTTAGGTTATTTTCGTCCTCCCTAGAATTATTCTTGTCCAATTAGGGTTTCTAACCAATCTTGTGCATCCAATAAGTTCATTTGTGTCATTGGATGAACATTTAGGTCAATTTCGTCCTCCCTAGGCTTATTCTTGTCCAATTATGGTTTTTAACCAATCTTGTGCATCCAATAGGTGTGTTTGTGTCATTGGATGAACATTTAGGTCATTTTCGTCCTACCTAGGCTTATTCTTGTCCAATTAATGTTTCTAACCAATCTTTTGCATCCAATAGGTGTATTTGTGTCATTGGATGAACATTTAGGTCATTTTCGTCCTCCCCAGGCTTATTCTTGTCCAATTAGGGTTTTTAAGCAATCTTGTGCATCCAATAAGTTCATTTGTATTATTGGATGAACATTTAGGTCATTTTCGTCCTCCCTGGGCTTATTCTTGTCCAATTAGGGTTTTTAACCAATCTTGTGAATCCAATAGGTGTGTTTGTGTCATTGGATGAACATTTAGGTCATTTTCGTCCTCCCTAGGCTTATTCTTGTCCAATTAGGATTTTTAACCAATCTTGTGCATCCAATAAGTTCATTTGTGTCATTGGATGAACACTTAGGTCATTTTCCTCCTCCCTAGAATTATTCTTGTCCAATTAGGGTTTCTGACCAATCTTGTGCATCCAATAAGTTCATTTGTGTCATTGGATGAACATTTAGGTCATTTTCGTCCTCCTTAGGCTTATTCTTGTCCAATTAGGGATTTTAACCAATCTTGTGCATCCAATAGGTGTGTTTGTGTCATTGGATGAACATTTAGGTCATTTTCGTCCTCTCTAGTCTTATTCTTGTCCAATTAGGGTTTTAAGCCAATCTTGTGCATCCAATAGGTGTGTTTGTGTCATTGGATAAACATTTAGGTCATTTTCGTCCTCCCAAGGCTTATTCTTATCCAATTAGGGTTTTAAGCAATCTTGTGCATCCAATAAGTTCATTTGTGTAATTGGATTAAGATTTAAGTCATTTTCATCCTCCCTAGGCTTATTCTTGTCCAATTAGGGTTTTTAACCAATCTTGTGCAGCCAATAAGTTCATTTGTGTCATTGGATGAACATTTAGGTCATTTTCGTCCTCCCTAGGCTTATTCTTGTCCAATTAGGGTTTTTAAGCAATCTTGTGCATCCAATATGTTCATTTATGTCATTGGATGAACATTTAGGTCATTTTCGTCCTCCCTAGGCTTATTCTTGTCCAATTAGGGTTTTTGACCAATCTTGTGCATCCAATAAGTTCATTTGTGTCATTAGATGAACATTTAGGTCATTTTCGTCCTCCCTAGGCTTATTCTTGTCCAATTAGGGTTTTTAACCAATCTTGTGCATCCAATAGGTGTATTTGTGTCATTGGATGAACATTTAGGTCATTTTCGTCCTCCCTAGGCTTATTCTTGTCCAATTAGGGTTTTTAACCAATCTTGTGCATCCAATAAGTTCATTTGTGTCATTGGATGAACATTTAGGTCATTTTCGTCCTCCCTAGGCTTATTCTTGTCCAATTAGGGTTTTTAACCAATCTTGTGCATCCAATAAGTTCATTTGTGTCATTGGATGAACATTTAGGTCATTTTCTTCCTCCCTAGGCTTATTCTTGTCCAATTAGGGTTTTTAACCAATCTTGTGCATCCAATAGGTGTGTTTGTGTCAATGGACGAACATTTAGGTCATTTTCGTCCTCCCTAGGCTTATTCTTGTCCAATTAGGGTTTTTATGCAATCTTGTGCATCCAATAGGTGTGTTTGTGTCATTGGACGAACATTTAGGTCATTTTCGTCCTGCCTAGGCTTATTCTTGTCTGATTAGGGTTTTTAACCAATCTTGTGCATCCAATAAGTTCATTTGTGTCATTGGATGAACATTTAGGTCATTTTCGTCCTCCCTAGGCTTATTCTTGTCCAATTAGGGTTTTTAAGCAATCTTGTGCATCCAATAAGTTCATTTGTGTCATCGGATGAACATTTAGGTCATTTTCCTCCTCCCTAGGCTTATTCTTGTCCAATTAGGGTTTTTAACCAATCTTGTGCATCCAATAGGTGTATTTGTGTCATTGGATGAACATTTAGGTCATTTTCGTCCTCCCTAGGCTTATTCTTGTCCAATTAGGGTTTTTAACCAATCTTGTGCATCCAATAAGTTCATTTGTGTCATTGGATAAACATTTAGGTCATTTTCGTCCACCCCAGGCTTATTCTTGTCCAATTAGGGTTTTTAACCAATCTTGTGCATCCAATAGGTGTATTTGTGTCATTGGATGAACATTTAGGTCATTTTCGTCCTCCCTAGGCTTATTCTTGTCCAATTAGGGTTTTTAACCAATCTTGTGCATCCAATAAGTTCATTTGTGTCATTGGAAAAACATTTAGGTCATTTTCGTCCACCCTAGGCTTATTCTTGTCCAATTAGGGTTTTTAAGCAATCTTGTACATCCAATAAGTTCATTTGTGTTATTGGATGAACATTTAGGTCATTTTCGTCCTCCCTAGGCTTATTCTTGTCCAATGAGCGTTTTTAACCAATCTTGTGCATCCAATAGGTGTGTTTGTGTCATTGGATGAACATTTAGGTCAGTTTCGTCCTCCCTAGGCTTATTCTTGTCCAATTAGGGTTTTTAACGAATCTTGTGCATCCAATAGGTGTATTTGTGTCATTGGATGAACATTTAGGTCATTTTCGTCCTCCCTAGGCTTATTCTTGTCCAATTAGGGTTTTTAAGCAATCTTGTGCATCCAATAAGTTCATTTGTGTCATTGGATGAACATTTAGGTCATTTTCGTCCTCCCTAGGCTTATGCTTGTCCAATTAGGGTTTTTAACCAATCTTGTGCGTCCAATAAGTTCATTTGTGTCATTGGATGAACATTTAGGTCATTTTCGTCCTCCGTAGGCTTATACTTGTCCAATTAGGGTTTTTAACCAATCTTGTGCATCCAATAAGTTCATTTGTGTTATTGGATAAACATTTAGGTCATTTTCGTCTACCCTAGGCTTATTCTTGTCCAATTAGGGTTTTTAACCAATCTTGTGCATCCAATAGGTGTGTTTGTGTCATTGGATGAACATTTAGGTCATTTTCCTCCTCCCTAGGCTTATTGTTGTCCAATTAGGGTTTTTAACCAATCTTGTGCATCCAATGGTGTGTTTGTGTCATTGGATGAACATTTAGGTCATTTTCGTCCTCCCTAAGCTTATGCTTGTCCAATTAGGGTTTTTAACCAATTTTGTGCATCCAATAAGTTCATTTGTGTCATTGGATGAACATTTAGGTTATTTTCGTCCTCACTAGGCTTAGTTTTGTGCAATTACGGTTTTTAACCAATCTTGTGCATCCAATAGGTGTGTTTGTGTCATTAGATGAACATTTAGGTCATTTTCATCCTCCCTAGGCTTATTGTTGTCCAATTAGGGTTTTTAACCAATCTTGTGCATCCAATAGGTGTATTTGTGTCATTGGATGAACATTTAGGTCATTTTCGTCCTCCCTAGGCTTATTCTTGTCCAATTAGGGTTTTTAACCAATCTTGTGCATCCAATAAGTTCATTTGTGTCATTGGATGAACATTTAGGTCATTTTCGTCCTCCTTAGGCTTATTCTTGTCCAATTAGGGTTTCTAACCAATCTTTTGCATCCAATAGGTGTATTTGTGTCATTGGATGAACATTTAGTTCATTTTCGTCCTCCCTAGTCTTATTCTTGTCCAATTAGGGTTTTAAGCAATCTTGTGCATCCAATAAGTTCATTTGTGTCATTGGATGAACATTTAGGTCATTTTCGTCCTCCCTAGGCTTATTCTTGTCCAATTAGGGTTTTTAACCAATCTTGTGCATCCAATAGGTGTATTTGTGTCATTGGATGAACATTTAGGTCATTTTCGTCCTCCCTAGGCTTATTCTTGTCCAATTAGGGTTTTTATGCAATCTTGTGCATCCGATAAGTTCATTTGTGTCATTGGATGAACATTTATGTCATTTTCGTCCTCCCTAGGCTTATTCTTGTCCAATTAGGGTTTCTAACCAATCTTGTGCATCCAATAAGTTCATTTGTGTCATTGGATGAACATTTAGGTCATTTTCGTCCTCCCTAGGCTTATTCTTGTCCAATTAGGGTTTTTAACCAATCTTGTGCATCCAATAGGTGTGTTTGTGTCATTGGTTGAACATTTAGATCATTTTCCTCCTCCCTAGGCTTATTCTTGTCCAATTAGGGTTTCTAACCAATCTTGTCCATCCAATAGGTGTTTTTGTGTCATTGGATGAATATTTAGGTCATTTTCGTCCTCCCTAGGCTTATTCTTGTCCAATTAGGGTTTCTAACCAATCTTGTGCATCCAATAGGTGTATTTGTGTCATTGGATGAACATTTAGGTCATTTTCGTCCTCCCTAGGCTTATTCTTGTCTAATTAGGGTTTCTAACCAATCTTGTGCACCCAATAAGTTCATTTGTGTCATTGGATGAACATTTAAGTCATTTTCGTCCTCCCTAGGCTTATTCTTGTCCAATTAGGGTTTTTAAGCAATCTTGTGCATCCAATAAGTTCATTTGTGTCATTGGATGAACATTTAGGTCATTTTCGTCCTCCCTAGGCTTATTCTTGTCCAATTAGGGTTTTTAACCAATCTTGTGCATCCAATAGGTGTGTTTGTGTCATTGGATGAACATTTAGGTCATTTTCGTCCTCCCTAGTCTTATTCTTGTCCAATTAGGGTTTTAAGGAATCTTGTGCATCCAATAAGTTCATTTGTGTCATTGGATGAACATTTAGGTCATTTTCGTCCTCCCTAGGCTTTTTCTTATCCAATTAGGGTTTATAAGCAAATTTGTGCATCCAATAAGTTCATTTGTGTCATTGGATGAACATTTAGGTCATTTTCGTCCTCCCTAGGCTTATTCTTGTCCAATTAGGGTTTCTAACCAATCTTGTGCATCCAATAAGTTCATTTGTGTCATTGGATGAACATTTAGGTCATTTTCGTCCTCCCTAGGCTTATTCTTGTCCAATTAGGGTTTTTAACCAATCTTGTGCATCCAATAGGTGTGTTTGTGTCATTGGATGAACATTTAGGTCATTTTCGTCCTCCCTAGTCTTATTCTTGTCCAATTAGGCTTTTAAGCAATCTTGTGCATCCAATAAGTTCATTTGTGTCATTGGATGAACATTTAGGTTATTTTGGTCCTCATTAGGCTTAGTTTTGCGCAATTAGGGTTTTTAACCAATCTTGTGCATCCAATAGGTGTGTTTGTGTCATTAGATGAACATTTAGGTCATTTTCATCCTCCCTAGGCTTATTGTTGTCCAATTAGGGTTTTTAACCAATCTTGTGCATCC
Organism: Cicer pinnatifidum; assembly: GCA_037974775.1. NCBI lineage: Eukaryota > Viridiplantae > Streptophyta > Magnoliopsida > Fabales > Fabaceae > Cicer > Cicer pinnatifidum. Next base: position 67,258 of record JBBPBR010000650.1, on the reverse strand, counting down.
AATAGGTGTGTTTGTGTCATTTGATGAACATTTAGGTCATTTTCATCCTCCCTAGTCTTATTCTTGTCCAATTAGGGTTTTAAGCAATCTTGTGCATCCAATAAGTTCATTTGTGTCATTGGATTAAGATTTAAGTCATTTTCGTCCTCCCTAGGCTTATTCTTGTTCAATTAGGGTTTCTAACCAATCTTGTGCATCCAATAGGTGTATTTGTGTCATTGGATGAACATTTAGGTTATTTTCGTCCTCATTAGGCTTAGTTTTGTGCAATTAGGGTTTTTAACCAATCTTGTGCATCCAATAGGTGTGTTTGTGTCATTAGATGAACATTTAGGTCATTTTCATCCTCCCTAGGCTTATTGTTGTCCAATTAGGGTTTTTAACCAATCTTGTGCATCCAATAGGTGTGTTTGTGTCATTGGATGAACATTTAGGTCATTTTCGTCCTCCCTAGTCTTATTCTTGTCCAATTAGGGTTTTTAACCAATCTTGTGCATCCAAGAGGTTCATTTGTGTCATTGGATGAACATTTAGGTCATTTTCATCCTCCCAAGGCTTATTCTTGTCCAATTAGGGGTTTTAACCAATCTTGTGCATCCAATAAGTTCATTTGTGTCATTGGATGAACATTTAGGTCATTTTCGTCCTCCCTTGGCTTATTCTTGTCCAATTAGGGTTTTTAAGCAATCTTGTGAATCCAATAAGTTCATTTGTTTCATTGGATGAACATTTAGGTCATTTTCGTCCTCCCTAGGCTTATTCTTGTTCAATTAGGGTTTCTAACCAATCTTGTGCATCCAATAGGTGTGTTTGTGTCATTGGATGAACATTTAGGTCATTTTCGTCCTCCCTAGTCTTATTCTTGTCCAATTAGGGTTTTAAGCAATCTTCTGCATCCAATAAAATCATTTGTGTCATTGGATGAACATTTAGGTTATTTTCGTCCTCACTAGGCTTAGTTTTATGCAATTAGGGTTTTTAACCAATCTTGTGCATCCAATAGGTGTGTTTGTGTCATTGGATGAACATTTAGGTCATTTTCGTCCTCCCTAGGCTTATTCTTGTTCAATTAGGGTTTCTAACCAATCTTGTGCATCCAATAGGTGTCTTTGTGTCATTAGATGAACATTTAGGTCATTTTCATCCTCCCTAGGCTTATTGTTGTCTAATTAGGGTTTTTAACCAATCTTGTGCATCCAATAGGTGTGTTTGTGTCATTGGATGAACATTTAGGTCATTTTCGTCCTCCCTAGTCTTATTCTTGTCCAATTAGGGTTTTATGCAATCTTGTGCATCCAATAAGTTCATTTGTGTCATTGGATTAATATTTAAGTAATTTTCGTCCTCCCTAGGCTTATTCTTGTTCAATTAGGGTTTCTAACCAATCATGTGCGTCCAATAGATGTGTTTGTGTCATTGGATGAACATTTAGGTCATTTTCGTCCTCCCTAGGCTTATTCTTGTCCAATTAGGGTTTTTAACCAATCTTGTGCATCCAATAAGTTCATTTGTGTCATTGGATGAACATTTAGGTCATTTTCTTCCTCCCTAGGCTTATTCTTGTCCAATTAGGGTTTTTAACCAATCTTGTGCATCCAATAGGTGTGTTTGTGTCATTGGACGAACATTTAGGTCATTTTTTTCCTCCCTAGGCTTATTCTTGTCCAATTAGGGTTTTTATGCAATCTTGTGCATCCAATAGGTGTGTTTGTGTCATTGGACGAACATTTAGGTCATTTTCGTCCTCCCTAGGCTTATTCTTGTCCAATTAGGGTTTTTAACCAATCTTTTGCATACAATAAGTTCATTTGTGTCATTGGATGAACATTTAGGTCATTTTCGTCCTCCCTAGTCTTATTCTTGTCCAATTAGGGATTTTATGCAATCTTGTGCATCCAATAGGTGTGTTTGTGTCATTGGATGAACATTTAGGTCATTTTCGTCCTCCCTAGGCTTATTCTTGTCCAATTAGGATTTTTAACCAATCTTGTGCATCCAATAAGTTCATTTGTGTCATTGGATGAACATTTAGGTCATTTTCGTCCTCCCTAGAATTATTCTTGTCCAATTAGGATTTCTAACCAATCTTGTGCATCCAATAAGTTCATTTGTGTCATTGGATGAACATTTAGGTCATTTTCGTCCTCCCTAGGCTTATTTTTGTCCAATTAGGGTTTTTAACCAATCTTGTGCATCCAATAGGTGTGTTTGTGTCATTGGATGAACATTTAGGTCATTTTCGTCCTCTCTAGTCTTATTCTTGTCCAATTAGGGTTTTAAGCCAATCTTGTGCATCCAATAGGTGTGTTTGTGTCATTGGATAAACATTTAGGTCATTTTCGTCCTCCCAAGGCTTATTCTTATCCAATTAGGGTTTTAAGCAATCTTGTGCATCCAATAAGTTCATTTGTGTAATTGGATTAAGATTTAAGTCATTTTCATCCTCCCTAGGCTTATTCTTGTCCAATTAGGGTTTTTAACCAATCTTGTGCATCCAATAAGTTCATTTGTGTCATTGGATGAACATTTAGGTCATTTTCGTCCTCCCTAGGCTTATTCTTGTCCAATTAGGGTTTTTAAGCCATCTTGTGCATCCAATAAGTTCATTTGTGTCATTGGATGAACATTTAGGTCATTTTCGTCCTCCCTAGGCTTATTCTTGTCCAATTAGGGTTTTTAACCAATCTTGTGCATCCAATAGGTGTATTTGTGTCATTGGATGAACATTTAGGTCATTTTCGTCCTCCCTAGGCTTATTCTTGTCCAATTAGGGTTTTTAAGCAATCTTGTGGATCCAATAAGTTCATTTGTGTCATTGGATGAACATTTAGGTCATTTTCGTCCTCCCTAGGCTTATTCTTGTCCAATTAGGGTTTTTAACCAATCTTGTGCATCCAATAGGTGTATTTGTGTCATTGGATGAACATTTAGGTCATTTTCGTCCTCCCTAGAATTATTCTTGTCCAATTAGGGTTTCTAACCAATCTTGTGCATCCAATAAGTTCATTTGTGTCATTAGATGAACATTTAAGTCATTTTCGTCCTCCCTAGGCTTATTCTTGTCCAATTAGGGTTTTTAACCAATCTTGTGCATCCAATAGGTGTGTTTGTGTCATTGGATGAACATTTAGGTCATTTTCGTCCTACCTAGGCTTATTCTTGTCCAATTAAGGTTTCTAACCAATCTTGTGCATCCAATAGGAGTATTTGTGTCATTGGATGAACATTTAGGTCATTTTCGTCCTCCCTAGGCTTATTCTTGTCCAATTAGGTTTTTTAAGCAATCTTGTGCATCCAATAAGTTCATTTGTGTCATTGGATGAACATTTAGGTCATTTTCGTCCTCCCTGGGCTTATTCTTGTCCAATTAGGGTTTTTAAGCAATCTTGTGAATCCAATAGGTGTGTTTGTGTCATTGGATGAACATTTAGGTCATTTTCGTCCTCCCTAGGCTTATTCTTGTCCAATTAGGATTTTTAACCAATCTTGTGCATCCAATAAGTTCATTTGTGTCATTGGATGAACATTTAGGTCATTTTCGTCCTCCCTAGGATTATTCTTGTCCAATTAGGGTTTCTAACCAATCTTGTGCATCCAATAGGTGTGTTTGTGTCATTGGATGAACATTTAGGTCATTTTCGTCCTCTCTTGTCTTATTCTTGTCCAATTAGGGTTTTAAGCCAATCTTGTGCATCCAATAAGTGTGTTTGTGTCATTTGATGAACATTTAGGTCATTTTCGTCCTCCCAAGGTTTATTCTTATCCAATTAGGGTTTTAAGCAATCTTGTGCATCCAATAAGTTCATTTGTGTCATTGGATTAAGATTTAAGTCATTTTCGTTCTCCCTAGGCTTATTCTTGTCCAGTTAGGGTTTTTAACCAATCTTGTGCATCCAATAGGTGTGTTTGTGTCATTGGATGAACATTTAGGTCATTTTCGTCCTCCCTAGGCTTATTCTTGTCCAATTAGGGTTTTTAACCAATCTTGTGCAGCCAATAAGTTCATTTGTGTCATTGGATGAACATTTAGGTCATTTTCGTCCTCCCTAGAATTATTCTTGTCCAATTAGGGTTTCTAACCAATCTTGTGCATCCAATAAGTTCATTTGTGTCATTGGATGAACATTTTGGTCATTTTCGTCCTCCCTAGGCTTATTCTTGTCGTATTAGGGTTTTTAACAAATCTTGTGCATTCAATAGGTGTGTTTGTGTCATTGGATGAACATTTAGGTCATTTTCGTCCTACCTAGGCTTATTCTTGTCCAATTAATGTTTCTAACCAATCTTTTGCATCCAATAGGTGTATTTGTGTCATTGGATGAACATTTAGGTCATTTTCGTCCTCCCTAGGCTTATTCTTGTCCAATTAGGGTTTTTAAGCAATCTTGTGCATCCAATAAGTTCATTTGTATCATTAGATGAACATTTAGGTCATTTTCGTCCTCCCTGGGCTTATTCTTGTCCAATTAGGGTTTTTAACCAATCTTGTGAATCCAATAGGTGTGTTTGTGTCATTGGATGAACATTTAGGTCATTTTCGTCCTCCCTAGGCTTATTCTTGTCCAATTAGGATTTTTAACCAATCTTGTGCAGCCAATAAGTTCATTTGTGTCATTGGATGAACATTTAGGTCATTTTCGTCCTCCCTAGGCTTATTCTTGTCCAATTAGGGTTTTTAAGCAATCTTGTGCATCCAATATGTTCATTTATGTCATTGGATGAACATTTAGGTCATTTTCGTCCTCCCTAGGCTTATTCTTGTCCAATTAGGATTTTTAACCAATCTTGTGCATCCAATAAGTTCATTTGTGTCATTGGATGAACATTTAGGTCATTTTCGTCCTCCCTAGCATTATTCTTGTCCAATTAGGGTTTCTAACCAATCTTGTGCATCCAATAAGTTCATTTGTGTCATTGGATGAACATTTAGGTCATTTTCGTCCTCCCTAGGCTTATTCTTGTCCAATTAGGGTTTTTAACCAATCTTGTGCATCCAATAGGTGTGTTTGTGTCATTGGATGAACATTTAGGTCATTTTCGTCCTCCCTAAGCTTATTCTTGTCCAATTAGGGTTTTTAACCATTCTTGTGCATCCAATAAGTTCATATCTGTCATTGGATGAACATTTAGGTCATTTTCGTCCTCCCTAGGCTTATTCTTGACCAATTAGGGTTTTTAACCAATCTTGTGCATCCAATAAGTTCATTTGTGTCATTGGATGAACATTTAGGTCATTTTTTTCCTCCCTAGGCTTATTCTTGTCCAATTAAGGTTTTTAAGCAATCTTGTCCATCCAATAAGTTCATTTGTGTCATTGGATGAACATTTAGGTTATTTTCGTCCTCACTAGGCTTAGTTTTGTGCAATTAGGGTTTTTAACCAATCTTGTGCATCCAATAGGTGTGTTTGTGTCATTAGATGAACATTTAGGTCATTTTCATCCTCCCTAGGCTTATTGTTGTCCAATTAGGGTTTTTAACCAATCTTGTGCATCCAATAGGTGTGTTTGTGTCATTGGATGAACATTTAGGTCATTTTCGTCCTCCCTAGTCTTATTCTTGTCCAATTAGGGTTTTAAGCAATCTTGTGCATCCAATAAGTTCATTTGTGTCATTGGATTAAGATTTAAGTCATTTTCGTCCTCCCTAGGCTTATTCTTGTTCAATTAGGGTTTCTAACCAATCTTGTGCATCCAATAGGTGTGTTTGTGTCATTGGATGAACAATTAGCTCATTTTCTTCCTCCCTAGTCTTATTCTTGTCCAATTAGGGTTTTAAGCAATCTTGTGCATCCAATAAGTTCATTTGTGTCATTGGATTAAGATTTAAGTCATTTTCGTCCTCCCTAAGCTTATTCTTGTTGAATTAGGGTTTCTAACCAATCTTGTGCATCCAATAGGTGTATTTGTGTCATTGGATGAACATTTAGGTCATTTTCGTCCTCCCTAGGCTTATTCTTGTCTAATTAGGGTTTTTAAGCAATCTTGTGCATCCAATAAGTTCATTTGTGTTATTGGATGAACATTTAGGTCATTTTCGTCCTCCCTAGGCTTATTCTTGTCCAATTAGGATTTTTAACCAATCTTGTGCATCCAATAAGTTCATTTGTGTCATTGGATGAACATTTAGGTCATTTTCGTCCTCCCTAGAATTATTCTTGTCCAATTAGGGTTTCTAACCAATCTTGTGCATCCAATAAGTTCATTTGTGTCATTGGATGAACATTTAGGTCATTTTCGTCCTCCCTAGGCTTATTCTTGTCCAATTAGGGTTTTTAACCAATCTTGTGCATCCAATAGGTGTGTTTGTGTCATTGGATGAACATTTAGCTCATTTTCGTCCTCTCTAGTCTTATTCTTGTCCAATTAGGGTTTTAAGCCAATCTTGTGCATCCAATAGGTGTGTTTGTGTCATTTGATGAACATTTAGGTCATTTTCGTCCTCCCAAGGTTTATTCTTATCCAATTAGGGTTTTAAGCAATCTTGTGCATCCAATAAGTTCATTTGTGTCATTGGATGAAGATTTAAGTCATTTTCGTTCTCCCTAGGCTTATTCTTGTCCAGTTAGGGTTTTTAACCAATCTTGTGCATCCAATAGGTGTGTTTGTGTCATTGGATGAACATTTAGGTCATTTTCATCCTCCCTAGGCTTATTCTTGTCCAGTTAGGGTTTTTAACCAATCTTGTGCAGTCAATAAGTTCATTTGTGTCATTGGATGAACATTTAGGTCATTTTTGTCCTCCCTAGGCTTATTCTTGTCCAATTAGGGTTTTTAAGCAATCTTGTGCATCCAATATGTTCATTTATGTCATTGGATGAACATTTAGGTCATTTTCGTCCTCCCTAGGCTTATTCTTGTCCAATTAGGGTTTTTAACCAATCTTGTGCATCCAATAAGTTCATTTGTGTCATTGGATGAACATTTAGGTCATTTTCGTCCTCCCTAGGCTTATTCTTGTCCAATTAGGGTTTTTAACCAATCTTGTGCATCCAATAGGTGTGTTTGTGTCATTGGATGAACATTTAGGTCATTTTCGTTCTCCATAGGATTATTCTTGTCCAATTAGGGTTTTTAACCAATCTTATGCATCCAATAAGTTCATTTGTGTCATTGGATGAACATTTAGGTCATTTTCGTCCTCCCAAGGCTTATTCTTGTCCAATTAGGGTTTTTAACCAATCTTGTGCATCCAATAAGTTCATTTGTGTCATTGGATGAACATTTAGGTCATTTTCGTCCTCCCTAGGCTTACTCTTGTCCAACTTGGGATTCTAACCAATCTTGTGCATCCAATAGGTGTGTTTGTGTCATTGGATGAACATTTAGGTCATTTTCGTCCTCCCTAGGGTTATTCTTGTCCAATTAGGGTTTTTAAGCAATCTTGTGCATCCAATAAGTTCATTTGTGTCATTGGATGAACATTTAGGTCATTTTCTTCCTCCCTAGGCTTATTCTTGTCCAATTAGGGTTTTTAACCAATCTTGTGCATCCAATAGGTGTATTTGTGTCATTGGATGAACATTTAGGTCATTTTCGTCCTCACTAGGCTTATTCTTGTCCAATTAGGGTTTTTAAGCAATCTTGTGCATCCAATAAGTTCATTTGTGTCATTGGATGAACATTTAGGTCATTTTCGTCCTCCCTAGGCTTATTCTTGTCCAAATAGGGTTTTTAACCAATCTTGTGCATCCAATAGGTGTATTTGTGTCATTGGATGAACATTTAGGTCATTTTCGTCCTCCCTAGGCTTATTCTTGTCCAATTAGGGTTTTTAACCAATCTTGTGCATCCAATAAGTGTATTTGTGTCATTGGATGAACATTTAGGTCATTTTCGTCCTCCATAGGCTTATTCTTGTCCAATTAGGGTTTTTAACCAATCTTGTGCATCCAATAGGTGTATTTGTGTCATTGGATGAACATTTAGGTCATTTTCGTCCTCCCTAGGCTTATTCTTGTCCAATTAGGGTTTTTAACCAATCTTGTGCATCCAATAGGTGTGTTTGTGTCATTAGATGAACATTTAGGTCATTTTCGTCCTCTCTAGGCTTATTCTTGTCCAATTAGGATTTTTAACCAATCTTGTGCATCAAATAAGTTCATTTGTGTCATTGGATGAACATTTAGGTCATTTTCTTCCTCCCTAGAATTATTCTTGTCCAATTAGGGTTTCTAACCAATCTTGTGCATCCAAATAGTTCATTTGTGTCATTGGATGAACATTTAGGTCATTTTCGTCCTCCCTAGGCTTATTCTTGTCCAATTAGGGTTTTTAACCAATCTTGTGCATCCAATAGGTGTGTTTGTGTCATTCGATGAACATTTAGGTCATTTTCGTCCTGTCTAGTCTTATTCTTGTCCAATTAGGGTTTTAAGCCAATCTTGGGCATCCAATAGGTGTGTTTGTGTCATTTGATGAATATTTTGGTCATTTTCGTCCTCCCAAGGCTTATTCTTATCCAATTAGGGTTTTAAGCAATCTTGTGCATCCAATAAGTTCATTTGTGTCATTGGATTAAGATTTAAGTCATTTTCGTTCTCCCTAGGCTTATTCTTGTCGAGTTAGGGTTTTTAACCAATCTTGTGCATCCAATAGGTGTGTTTGTGTCATTGGAGGAACATTTAGGTCATTTTCGTCCTCCCTAGGCTTATTCTTGGCCAATTAGGGTTTTTAAGCAATCTTGTGCATCCAATAAGTTCATTTGTGTCATTGGATGAACATTTTGGTCATTTTCGTCCTCCCTAGGCTTATTCTTGTCCAATTAGGGTTTTTAAGCAATCTTGTGCATCCAATAAGTTCATTTGTGTCATTGGATGAACATTTAGGTCATTTTCGTTCTCCCTAGGCTTATTCTTGTCCAATTAGGGTTTCTAAACAATCTTGTGCATCCAATAAGTTCATTTGTGTCATTGGATGAACATTTAGGTCATTTTCGTCCTCCCTAGGCTTATTCTTGTCCAATTAGGGTTTTTAACCAATCTTGTGCATCCAATAGGTGTGTTTGTGTCATTGGATGAAAATTTAGGTCATTTTCGTCCTCCCTAGGCTTTTTCTTGTCCAATTAGGGTTTCTAACCAATCTTGTGCATCAAATAGGTGTATTTGTGTCATTGGATGAAAATTTAGGTCATTTTCGTCCTCCCTAGGCTTATTCTTGTCTAATTATGGTTTTTAAGCAATCTTGTGCATCCAATAAGTTCATTTGTGTCATTGGATGAACATTTAGGTCATTTTCGTCCTCCCTAGGCTTATTCTTGTCCAATTAGGGTTTTTAACCAATCTTGTGCATCCAATAGGAGTGTTTGTGTCATTGGATGAACATTTAGGTCAGTTTCGTCCTCCCTAGGCTTATTCTTGTCCAATTAGGGTTTCTAACCAATCTTGTGCATCCAATAGGTGTATTTGTGTCATTGGATGAACATTTAGGTCATTTTCGTCCTCCCTCGGCTTATTCTTGTCCAATTAGGGTTTTTAAGCAATCTTGTGCATCCAATAAGTTCATTTGTGTCATTGGATGAACATTTAGGTCATTTTCGTCCTCCCTAGGCTTATTCTTGTCCAATTAGGGTTTTTAACCAATCTTGTGCATCCAATAGGTGTGTTTGTGTCATTGGATGAACATTTAGGTCATTTTCGTCCTCCCTAGGCTTATTCTTGTCCAATTAGGGTTTTAAGCAATCTTGTGCATCCAATAAGTTCTTTTGTGTCATTGGATGAACATTTAGGTTATTTTCGTCCTCACTAGGCTTAGTTTTGTGCAATTAGGGTTTCTAAACAATCTTGTGCATCCAATAGGTGTGTTTGTGTCATTAGATGAACATTTAGGTCATTTTTATCCTCCCTAGGCTTATTGTTGTCCAATTAGGGTTTTTAACCAATCTTGTGCATCCAATAGGTGTGTTTGTGTCATTGGATGAACATTTAGGTCATTTTCGTCCTCCCTAGTCTTATTCTTGTCCAATTAGGGTTTTAAGCAATCTTGTGCATCCAATAAGTTCATTTGTGTCATTGGATTAAGATTTAAGTCATTTTTGTCCTCCCTAGGCTTATTCTTGTTCAATTAGGGTTTCTAACCAATCTTTTGCATCCAATAGGTGTGTTTGTGTCATTGGATGAACATTTAGGTCATTTTCGTCCTCCCTAGGCTTATTCTTATCCAATTAGGGTTTTTAAGCAATCTTGTGCATCCAATAAATTCATTTGTGTCATTGGATGAACATTTAGGTCATTTTCGTCCTCCCTAGGCTTATTCTTGTCCAATTAGGGTTTTTAACCAATCTTGTGCATCCAATAGGTGTGTTTGTGTCATTGGATGAACATTTAGGTCATTTTCGTCCTCCCTAGGCTTATTCTTGTCCAATTAGGGTTTTTAACCAATCTTGTGCATCCAATAGGTGTGTTTGTGTCATTAGATGAACATTTACGTCATTTTCATCCTCCCTAGGCTTATTGTTGTCCAATTAGGGTTTTTAACCAATCTTGTGCATCCAATAGGTGTGTTTGTGTCATTGGATGAACATTTAGGTCATTTTCGTCCTCCCTAGGCTTATTCTTGTTCAATTAGGGTTTCTAACCTATCTTGTGCATCCAATAGGTGTGTTTGTGTCATTGGATGAACATTTAGGTCATTTTCGTCCTCCCTAGTCTTATTCTTGTCCAATTAGGGTTTTAAGCAATCTTGTGCATCCAATAAGTTCATTTGTGTCATTGGATGAACATTTAGGTCATTTTCGTCTTCCCTAGGATTATTTTTGTGCAATTAGGGTTTTTAACCAATCTTGTGCATCCAATAGGTGGGTTTGTGTCATTGGATGAACATTTATGTCATTTTCGTCCTCCCTAGGCTTATTCTTGTCCAATTAGGGTTTTTAACCAATCTTGTGCATCCAATAGGTGTGTTTGTGTCATTGGATGAACATTTAGGTCATTTTCGTCCTCCCTAGGCTTATTCTTGTCCAATTAGGGTTTTTAACCAATCTTGTGCATCCAATAAGTTCATTTGTGTCGTTGGATGAACATTTAGGTCATTTTCGTCCTCCCTAGGCTTATTCTTGTCCAATTAGGGTTTCTAACCAATCTTGTGCATCCAATAGGTGTGTTTGTGTCATTGGATGAACATTTAGGTCATTTTCGTCCTCCCTATGCTTATTCTTATCCAATTAGGATTTTTAACCAATCTTGTGCATCCAATAGTTGTGTTTGTGTCATTGGATGAACTTTTAGGTCATTTTCGTCCTCCCTAGGCTTATTCTTGTCCAATTAGGGTTTTTAACCAATCTTGTGCATCCAATAGGTGTGTTTGTGTCATTGGATGAACATTTAGGTCATTTTCGTCCTCCCTAGGCTTATTCTTGTCCAATTAGGGTTTTTAACCAATCTCGTGCATCCAATAAGTTCATTTGTGTCATTGGATGAACATTTAGGTCATTTTCGTCCTCCCTAGGCTTATTCTTGTCCAATTAGGGTTTTTAACCAATCTTGTGCATCCAATAAGTTCATTTGTGTCATTGGATGCACATTTAGGTCATTTTCGTCCTCCCTAGTCTTATTCTTGTCCAATTAGCATTTCAAGCAATCTTGTGCATCCAATATGTGTGTTTGTGTCATTGGATGAACATTTAGGTCATTTTCGTCCTCCCTAGTCTTATTCTTGTCCTATTAGGATTTTTATGCAATCTTGTGCATCCAATAGGTGTGTTTCTGTCATTGGACGAACATTTAGGTCATTTTCGCCCTCCCTAGGCTTATTCTTGTCCAATTTGGGTTTTTAACCAATCTTGTGCATCCAATAAGTTCATTTGTGTCATTGGATGAACATTTAGGTCATTTTCGTCCTCCCTAGGCTTATTCTTGTCCAATTAGGGTTTTTAACCAATCTTGTGCATCCAATAAGTTCATTTGTGTCATTGGATGAACATTTAGGTCATTTTCGTCCTCCCTAGAATTATTCTTTTCCAATTAGGGTTTCTAACCAATCTTGTGCATCCAATAAGTTCATTTGTGTCATTGGATGAAAATTTAGGTCATTTTCGTCCTCCCTAGGCTTATTCTTGTCTAATTAGGGTTTTTAAGCAATCTTGTGCATCCAATAAGTTCATTTGTGTCATTGGATGAACATTTAGGTCATTTATGTCCTCCCTAGGCTTATTGTTGTCCAATTATGGTTTTTAACCAATCTTGTGCATCCAATAGGTGTGTTTGTGTCATTGGATGAACATTTAGGTCATTTTCTTCCTCCCTAGGCTTATTCTTGTCCAATTAGGGTTTCTAACCAATCTTGTGCATCCAATAGGTGTATTTGTGTCATTGGATGAACATTTAGGTCATTTTCGTCCTCCCTAGGCTTATTCTTGTCCAATTAGGGTTTTTAAGCAATCTTGTGCATCCAATAAGTTCATTTGTGTCATTGGATGAACATTTAGGTCATTTTCGTCCTCCCTAGGCTTATTCTTGTCCAATTAGGGTTTTTAAGCAATCTTCTGCATCCAATAGGTGTGTTTGTGTCATTGGATGAACATTTAGGTCATTTTCGTCCACCCTAGGCTTATTCTTGTCCAATTAGGGTTTTTAACCAATCTTGTGCATCCAATAGGTGTGTTTGTGTCATTGGATGAACATTTAGGTCATTTTCTTCCTCCCTAGGCTTATTCTTGTCCAATTAGGGTTTTTAAGCAATCTTGTGCATCCAATAAGTTCATTTGTGTCATTGGATGAACATTTAGGTCATTTTCGTCCTCCCTAGGCTTATTCTTGTCCAATTAGGGTTTTTAACCAATCTTGTGCATCCAATAGGTGTGTTTGTGTCATTGGATGAACATTTAGGTCATTTTCGTCCTCCCTAGGCTTATTCTTGTCCAATTAGGGTTTTTAAACATTCTTGTGCATCCAATAGGTTCATTTGTGTTATTGGATGAACATTTAGGTCATTTTCGTCATCCCAAGGCTTATTCTTGTCCAATTAGGGTTTTTAACCAATCTTGTGCATCCAATAAGTTCATTTGTGTCATTGGATGAACATTTAGGTCATTTTCTTCCTCCCTAGGCTTTTTCTTGTCCAATTAGGGTTTTTAAGCAATCTTGTGCATCCAATAAGTTCATTTGTGTCATTGGATGAACATTTAGGTCATTTTCGTCCTCCCTAGGCTTATTCTTGTCCAATTAGGGTTTTTAACCAATCTTGTGCATCCAATAGGTGTGTTTGTGTCATTGGATGAACATTTAGGTCATTTTCGTCCTCCCTAGGCTTATTCTTGTCCAATTAGGATTTTTAACCAATCTTGTAGATCCAATAAGTTCATTTGTGTCATTGGATGAACATTTAGGTCATTTTCGTCCTCCCTAGAATTATTCTTGTCCAATTAGGGTTTCTAACCAATCTTGTGCATCCAATAAGTTCATTTGTGTCATTGGATGAACATTTAGGTCATTTTCGTCCTCCCTAGGCTTATTCTTGTCTAATTAGGGTTTTTAAGCAATCTTGTGCATCCAATAAGTTCATTTGTGTCATTGGATGAAAATTTAGGTCATTTATGTCCTCCCTAGGCTTATTCTTGTCCAATTATGGTTTTTAACCAATCTTGTGCATCCAATAGGTGTGTTTGTGTCATTGGATGAACATTTAGGTCATTTTCGTCCTCCCTAGGCTTATTCTTGTCCAATTAGGGTTTCTAACCAATCTTGTGCATCCAATAGGTGTATTTGTGTCATTGGATGAACATTTAGGTCATTTTCGTCCTCCCTATGCTTATTCTTGTTCAATTAGGGTTTTTAAGCAATCTTGTGCATCCAATAAGTTCATTTGTGTCATTGGATGAACATTTAGGTCATTTTCGTCCTCCCTAGGCTTATTCTTGTCCAATTAGGGTTTTTAACCAATCTTGTGCATCCGATAAGTTCATTTGTGTCATTGGATGAACATTTAGGTCATTTTCGTCCTCCCTAGGCTTATTCTTGTCCAATTAGGGTTTCTAACCAATCTTGTGCATCCAATAGGTGTATTTGTGTCATTGGATGAACATTTAGGTCATTTTCGTCCTCCCTAGGCTTATTCTTGTCCAATTAGGGTTTCTAACCAATCTTGTGCATCCAATAAGTTCATTTGTGTCATTGGACGAACATTTAGGTCATTTTCGTCCTCCCTAGGCTTATTCTTGTCCAATTAGGGTTTTTAACCAATCTTGTGCATCCAATAGGTGTGTTTGGGTCATTGGATGAACATTTAGGTCATTTTCGTCCTCCCTAGGCTTATTCTTGTAAAATTAGGGTTTCTAACCAATCTTTTGCATCCAATAGGTGTATTTGTGTCATTGGATGAAAATTTAGGTCATTTTCGTCCTCCCTAGGCTTATTCTTGTCCAATTAGGGTTTTTAAGCAATCTTGTGCATCCAATAAGTTCATTTGTGTCATTGGATGAACATTTACGTCATTTTCGTCCTCCCTAGGCTTATTCTTGTCCAATTAGGGTTTTTAACCAATCTTGTGCATCCAATAGGTGTGTTTGTGTCATTGGATGAACATTTAGGTCATTTTCGTCCTCCCTAGGCTTATTCTTGTCCAATTAGGGTTTTTAACCAATCTTGTGCATCCAATAGGTGTGTTTGTGTCATTGGATGAACATTTAGGTCATTTTCGTCCTCCCTAGGCTTATTCTTGTCAAATTAGGGTTTCTAACCAATCTTTTGCATCCAATAGGTGTATTTGTGTCATTGGATGAACATTTAGGTCATTTTCGTCCTCATTAGGCTTATTCTTTTCCAATTTGGGTTTTTAAGCAATCTTGTGCATCCAATAAGTTCATTTGTGTCATTGGATGAACATTTACGTCATTTTCGTCCTCCCTAGGCTTATTCTTGTCCAATTAGGGTTTTTAACCAATCTTGTGCATCCAATAGGTGTGTTTGTGTCATTGGATGAACATTTAGGTCATTTTCGTCCTCCGTAGGCTTATTCTTGTCCAATTAGGGTTTTTAACCAATCTTGTGCATCCAATAGGTGTATTTGTGTCATTGGATGAACATTTAGGTCATTTTCGTCCTCCCTAGGCTTATTCTTGTCCAATTAGGGTTTTTAAGCAATCTTGTGCATCCAATAAGTTCATTTGTGTCATTGGATGAACATTTAGGTCATTCTCGTCCTCCCTAGGCTTATTCTTGTCCAATTAGGGTTTTTAACCAATCTTGTGCATCCAATAGGTGTATTTGTGTCATTGGATGAACATTTAGGTCATTTTCGTCCTCCCTAGGCTTATTCTTGTCCAATTAGGGTTTTTAAGCAATCTTGTGCATCCAATAAGTTCATTTGTGCCATTGGATGAACATTTAGGTCATTTTCGTCCTCCCTAGGCTTATTCTTGTCCAATTAAGGTTTTTAACCAATCTTGTGCATCCAATAAGTTCATTTGTGTCATTGGATGAACATTTAGGTCATTTTCGTCCTCCCTAGGCTTATTCTTGTCCAATTAGGGTTTTTAAGCAATGTTGTGCATCCAATTGGTGTGTTTGTGTCATTGGATGAACATTTAGGTCATTTTCGTCCTCCCTAGGCTTATTCTTGTCCAATTAGGGTTTCTAACCAATCTTGTGCATCCAATAGGTGTATTTGTGTCATTGGATGAACATTTAGGTCATTTTCGTCCTCCCTAGGCTTATTCTTGTCCAATTAGGGTTTTTAAGCAATCTTGTGCATCCAATAAGTTCATTTGTGTCATTGGATGAACATTTAGGTCATTTTCGTCCTCCCTAGGCTTATTCTTGTCCTATTAGGGTTTTTAACCAATCTTGTGCATCCAATAGGTGTATTTGTGTCATTGGATGAACATTTAGGTCATTTTCGTCCTCCCTAGGCTTATTCTTGTCCAATTAGGGTTTTTAAGCAATCTTGTGCATCCAATAAGTTCATTTGTGTCATTGGATGAACATTTAGGTCATTTTCGTCCTCCCTAGGCTTATTCTTGTCCAATTAGGGTTTTTAACCAATGTTGTGCATCCGATAAGTACATTTGTGTTATTGGATGAACATTTAGGTCATTTTCGTCCTCCCTAGGCTTATTCTTGTCCAATTAGGGTTTTTAAGCAATCTTGTGCATCCAATAAGTTCATTTGTGTCATTGGATGAACATTTAGGTCATTTTCGTCCTCCCTAGGCTTATTCTTGTCCAATTAGGGTTTCTAACCAATCTTTTGCATCCAATAGGTGTATTTATGTCATTGGATGAACATTTAGGTCATTTTCGTCCTCCCTAGGCTTATTCTTGTCCAATTAGGGTTTTTAAGCAATCTTGTGCATCCAATAAGTTCATTTGTGTCATTGGATGAACATTTAGGTCATTTTCGTCCTCCCTAGGCTTATTCTTGTCCAATTAGGGTTTTTAAGCAATCTTGTGCATCCAATAAGTTCATTTGTGTCATTGGATGAACATTTAGGTCATTTTCGTCCTCCCTAGTCTTATTCTTGTCCAATTAGGGTTTTAAGCAATCCTGTGCATCCAATAAGTTCATTTGTGTCATTGGATGAACATTTAGGTCATTTTCGTCCTCCCTAGGCTTATTCTTGTCCAATTAGGGTTTCTAACCAATCTTGTGCATCCAATAAGTTCATTTGTGTCATTGGATGAACATTTAGGTCATTTTCGTCCTCCCTAGGCTTATTCTTGTCCAATTAGGGTTTCTAACCAATCTTGCGCATCCAATAGGTGTATTTGTGTCATTGGATGAACATTTAGGTCATTTTCGTCCACCCTAGGCTTATTCTTGTCCAATTAGGGTTTTTAAGCAATCTTGTGCATCCAATAAGTTCATTTGTGTCATTGGATGAACATTTAGGTCATTTTCGTCCTCCCTAGGCTTATTCTTGTCCAATTAGGGTTTTTAACCAATCTTGTGCATCCAATAGGTGTGTTTGTGTCATTGGATGAACATTTAGGTCATTTTCGTCCTCCCTAGGCTTATGCTTGTCAAATTAGGGTTTCTAACCAATCTTTTGCATCCAATAGGTGTATTTGTGTCATTGGATGAACAATTAGGTCATTTTCGTGCTCCCTAGGCTTATTCTTGTCCAATTAGGGTTTTTAAGCAATCTTGTGCATCCAATAAGTTCATTTGTGTCATTGGATGAACATTTAGGTCATTTTCGTCCTCCCTAGGCTTATTCTTGTCCAATTAGGGTTTTTAACCTATCTTGTGCATCCAATAGGTGTATTTGTGTCATTGGATGAACATTTAGGTCATTTTCGTCCTCCCTAGGCTTATTCTTGTCCAATTATGGTTTTTAACCAATCTTGTGCATCCAATAGGTGTGTTTGTGTCATTGGATGAACATTTAGGTCATTTTCGTCCTACCTAGGCTTATTCTTGTCCAATTAATGTTTCTAACCAATCTTTTGCATCCAATAGGTGTATTTGTGTCATTGGATGAACATTTAGGTCATTTTCGTCCTCCCTAGGCTTATTCTTGTCCAATTAGGGTTTTTAAGCAATCTTGTGCATCCAATAAGTTCATTTGTATCATTGGATGAACATTTAGGTCATTTTCGTCCTCCCTGGGCTTATTCTTGTCCAATTAGGGTTTTTAACCAATCTTGTGAATCCAATAGGTGTGTTTGTGTCATTGGATGAACATTTAGGTCATTTTCGTCCTCCCTAGGCTTATTCTTGTCCAATTAGGATTTTTAACCAATCTTGTGCATCCAATAAGTTCATTTGTGTCATTGGATGAACATTTAGGTCATTTTCGTCCTCCCTAGTCTTATTCTTGTCCAATTAGGGTTTTAAGCCAATCTTGTGCATCCAATAGGTGTGTTTGTGTCAATTGATGAACATTTAGGTCATTTTCGTCCTCCCAAGGCTTATTCTTATCCAATTAGGGTTTTAAGCAATCTTGTGCATCCAATAAGTTCATTTGTGTCATTGGATGAACATTTAGGTCATTTTCGTCCTCCCTAGGCTTATTCTTTTTCAATTAGGGTTTCTAACCTATCTAGTGCATCCAATAGGTGTGTTGGTGTCATTGGAGGAACATTTAGGTCATTTTTGTCCTCCCTAGGCTTATTCTTGTCCAATTAGGGTTTTTAAGCAATCTTGTGCATCCAATAAGTTCATTTGTGTCATTGCAATAACATTTAGTTCATTTTCGTCCTCCCTAGGCTTATTCTTGTTCAATTAGGGTTTCTAACCTATCTTGTGCATCCAATAGGTGTGTTTGTGTCATCGGATGAACATTTAGTTCATTTTCGTCCTCCCTAGGCTTATTCTTGTCCAATTAGGATTTTTAACCAATCTTGTGCATCCAATAAGTTCATTTGTGTCATAAAATGAACATTTAGGTCATTTTCATCCTCCCTAGGCTTATTGTTGTCCAATTAGTGTTTTTAACCAATCTTGTGCATCCAATAGGTGTGTTTGTGTCATTGGATGAACATTTAGGTCATTTTCGTCCTCCCTAGTCTTATTCTTGTCCAATTAGGGTTTTAAGCCAATCTTGTGCATCCAATAGGTGTGTTTGTGTCATTTGATGAACATTTAGGTCATTTTCGTCCTCCCAAGGCTTATTCTTATCCAATTAGGGTTTTAAGCAATCTTGTGCATCGAATAAGTTCATTTGTGTCATTGGATTAAGATTAAAGTCATTTTCGTCCTCCCAAGGCTTATTCTTGTCCAGTTAGGGTTTTTAACCAATCTTGTGCATCCAATAGGTGTGTTTGTGTCATTGGATGAACATTTAGGTCATTTTCGTCCTCCCTAGGCTTATTCTTGTCCAATTAGGGTTTTTAAGCAATCTTGTGCATCGAATAAGTTCAATTGTGTCATTGGATGAACATTTAGGTCATTTTCGTCCTCCCTAGGCATATTCTTGTCCAATTATGGTTTTTAACCAATCTTGTGCATCCTATAAGTTCCTTTGTGTCATTGGATGAACATTTAGGTCATTTTCGTCCTCCCTAGGCTTATTCTTGTCCAATTAGAGTTTTTAAGCAATCTTGTGAATCCAATAAGTTCATTTGTTTCCTTGGATGAACATTTAGGTCATTTTCGTCCTCCCTAGGCTTATTCTTGTTCAATTAGGGTTTCTAACCAATCTTGTGCATCCAATAGGTGTGTTTGTGTCATTGGATGAACATTTAGGTCATTTTCGTCCTCCCTAGTCTTATTCTTGTCCAATTAGGGTTTTAAGCAATCTTGTGCATCCAATAAGTTCATTTGTGTCATTGGATGAACATTTAGGCTATTTTCGTCCTCATTAGGCTTAGTTTTGAGCAATTACGGTTTTTAACCAATCTTGTGCATCCAATAGGTGTGTTTGTGTCATTAGATGAACATTTAGGTCATTTTCATCCTCCCTAGGCTTATTGTTGTCCAATTAGGGTTTTTAACCAATCTTGTGCATCCAATAGGTGTGTTTGTGTCATTGGATGAACATTTAGGTCATTTTCGTCCTCCCAAGTCTTATTCTTGTCCTATTAGGGTTTTAAGCCAATCTTGTGCACCCAATAGGTGCGTTTGTGTCATTGGATGAACATTTAGGTCATTTTCGTCCTCCCTAGGCTTATTGTTGTTCAATTAGGGTTTTTAACCAATCTTGTGCATCCAATAAGTTCATTTGTATCATTGGATGAACATTTAGGTCATTTTCGTCCTCCCTAGGCTTATTCTTGTCCAATTAGGGTTTTTAACCAATCTTGTGCATCCAATAGGTGTGTTTGTGTCATTGGATGAACATTTAGGTCATTTTCGTCCTCCCTAGGCTTATTCTTGTCCAATTAGGGTTTTTAACCGATCTTGTGCATCCAATAGGTGTGTTTGTGTCATTGGATGAACATTTAGGTCATTTTCATCCTCCCTAGGCTTATTCTTGTCCAATTAGGGTTTCTAACCAATGTTGTGCATCCAATAAGTTCATTTGTGTCATTGGATGAACATTTAGGTCATTTTCGTCCTCCCTAGGCTTATTCTTGTCCAATTAGGGTTTTTAACCAATCTTGTGCATCCAATAGGTGTGTTTGTGTCATTGGATGAACATTTAGGTCATTTTCGTCCTCCCTAGGCTTATTCTTGTCAAATTAGGGTTTCTAACCAATCTTTTGCATCCAATAGGTGTGTTTGTGTCATTGGATGAACAATTAGGTCATTTTCATGCTCCCTAGGCTTATTCTTGTCCAATTAGGGTTTTTAAGCAATCTTGTGCATCCAATAAGTTCATTTGTGTCATTGGATGAACATTTAGGTCATTTTCGTCCTCCCTAGGCTTATTCTTGTCCAATTAGGGTTTTTAACCAATCTTGTGCATCCAATAGGTGTGTTTGTGTCATTGGATGAACATTTAGGTCATTTTCGTCCTCCCTAGGCTTATTCTTGTCAAATTAGGGTTTCTAACCAATCTTTTGCATCCAATAGGTGTATTTGTGTCATTGGATGAACATTTAGGTCATTTTCGTCCTCCCTAGGCTTATTCTTGTCCAATTAGGGTTTTTATGCAATCTTGTGCATCCAATAAGTTCATTTGTGTCATTGGATGAACATTTACGTCATTTTCGTCCTCCTAGGCTTATTCTTGTCCAATTAGGGTTTTTAACCAATCTTGTGCATCCAATAGGTGTGTTTGTGTCATTGGATGAACATTTACGTCATTTTCGTCCTCCCTAGGCTTATTCTTGTCCAATTAGGGTTTTTAACCAATCTTGTGCATCCAATAGGTGTGTTTGTGTCATTGGATGAACATTTAGGTCATTTTCGTCCTCCCTAGGCTTATTCTTGACCAATTAGGGTTTTTAACCAATCTTGTGCATCCAATAGGTGTGTTTGTGTCATTGGATGAACATTTAGGTCATTTTCGTCCTCCCTAGTCTTATTCTTGTCCAATTAGGGTTTTAAGCCAATCTTGTGCATCCAATAGGTGTGTTTGTGTCATTTGATGAACATTTAGGTCATTTTCGTCCTCCCATGGCTTATTCTTATCCAATTAGGGTTTTAAGCAATCTTGTGCATCCAATAAGTTCATTTGTGTCATTGGATTAAGATTTAGGTCATTTTCGTCCTACCTAGGCTTATTCTTGTCCAATTAGGGTTTCTAACCAATCTTGTGCATCCAATAGGTGTATTTGTGTCATTGGATGAACATTTAGGTCATTTTTGTCCTCCCTAGGCTTATTCTTGTCCAATTAGGGTTTTTAAGCATTCTTGTGCATCCAATAAGTTCATTTGTGTCATTGGATGAACATTTAGGTCATTTTCGTCCTCCCTAGGCTTATTCTTGTCCAATTAGGGTTTTTAACCAATCTTGTGCATCCAATAGGTGTGTTTGTGTCATTGGATGAACATTTAGGTCATTTTCGTCCTCCCTAGTCTTATTCTTGTCCAGTTAGGGTTTTAAGCAATCTTCTGCATCCAATAAGTTCATTTGTGTCATTGGATGAACATTTAGGTTATTTTCGTCCTCACTAGGCTTAGTTTTGTGCAATTAGGGTTTTTAACAAATCTTGTGAATCCAATAGGTGTGTTTGTGTCATTGGATGAACATTTAGGTCATTTTCGTCCTCCCTAGGCTTATTCTTGTCAAATTAGGATTTTTAACCAATCTTGTGCATCCAATAAGTTCATTTGTGTCATTGGATGAACATTTAGGTCATTTTCGTCCTCCCTAGAATTATTCTTGTCCAATTAGGGTTTCTAACCAATCTTGTGCATCCAATAAGTTCATTTGTGTCATTGGATGAACATTTATGTCATTTTCGTCCTCCCTAGGCTTATTCTTGTCCAATTAGCGTTTTTAACCAATCTTGTGCATCCAATAGGTTTTTTTGTGTCATTCGATGAACATTTAGGTCATTTTCGTCCTGTCTAGTCTTATTCTTGTCCAATTAGGGTTTTAAGCCAATCTTGGGCATCCAATAGGTGTGTTTGTGTCATTTGATGAACATTTAGGTCATTTTCGTCCTCCCAAGGCTTATTCTTATCCAATTAGGGTTTTAAGCAATCTTGTGCATCCAATAAGTTCATTTGTGTCATTGGATTAAGATTTAAGTCATTTTCGTTCTCCCTAGGATTATTCTTGTCGAGTTAGGGTTTTTAACCAATCTTGTGCATCCAATAGGTGTGTTTGTGTCATTGGAGGAACATTTAGGTCATTTTCGTCCTCCCTAGGCTTATTCTTGTCCAATTAGGGTTTTTAAGCAATCTTGTGCATCCAATAAGTTCATTTGTGTCATTGGATGAACATTTAGGTCATTTTCGTCCTCCCTAGGCTTATTCTTGTCCAATTAGGGTTTTTAAGCAATCTTGTGCATCCAATAAGTTCATTTGTGTCATTGGATGAACATTTAGGTCATTTTCGTTCTCCCTAGGCTTATTCTTGTCCAATTAGGGTTTCTAAACAATCTTGTGCATCCAATAAGTTCATTTGTGTCATTGGATGAACATTTAGGTCATTTTCGTCCTCCCTAGGCTTATTCTTGTCCAATTAGGGTTTTTAACCAATCTTGTGCATCCAATAGGTGTGTTTGTGTCATTGGATGAAAATTTAGGTCATTTTCGTCCTCCCTAGGCTTTTTCTTGTCCAATTAGGGTTTCTAACCAATCTTGTGCATCAAATAGGTGTATTTGTGTCATTGGATGAAAATTTAGGTCATTTTCGTCCTCCCTAGGCTTATTCTTGTCTAATTATGGTTTTTAAGCAATCTTGTGCATCCAATAAGTTCATTTGTGTCATTGGATGAACATTTAGGTCATTTTCGTCCTCCCTAGGCTTATTCTTGTCCAATTATGGTTTTTAACCAATCTTGTGCATCCAATAGGTGTGTTTGTGACATTGGATGAACATTTAGGTCATTTTCGTCCTCCCTAGTCTTATTCTTGTCCAATTAGGGTTTTTAACCAATCTTGTGCATCCAATAGGTGTATTTGTGTCATTGGATGAACATTTAGGTCATTTTCGTCCTCCCTAGGCTTATTCTTGTCCAATTAGGGTTTTTAAGCAATCTTGTGCATCCAATAAGTTCATTTGTGTCATTGGATGAACATTTAGGTCATTTTCGTCCTCCCTAGGCATATTCTTATCTTATTAGGGTTTTTAACCAATCTTGTGCATCCAATAAGTTAATTTGTGTCATTGGATGAACATTTAGGTCATTTTCGTCCTCCCTAGGCTTATTCTTGTCCAATTAGGGTTTTTAACCAATCTTGTGCATCCAATAGGTGTGTTTGTGTCATTGGATGAACATTTAGGTCATTTTCGTCCTCCCTAGGCTTATTCTTGTCCAATTAGGGTTTTTAAGCAATCTTGTGCATCCAATAAGTTCATTTGTGTCATTCGATGAACATTTAGGTCATTTTCGTCCTCCCTAGGCTTATTCTTGTCCAATTAGGGTTTTTATGCAATCTTGTGCATCCAATAAGTTCATTTGTGTCATTGGATGAACATTTAGGTCATTTTCGTCCTCCCTAGGCTTATTCTTGTTCAATTAGGGTTTCTAACCAATCTTGTGCATCCAATAGGTGTGTTTGTGTCATTGGATGAACATTTAGGTCATTTTCGTCCTCCCTAGTCTAATTCTTGTCCAATTAGGGTTTTAAGCAATCTTGTGCATCCAAAAAGTTCACTTGTGTCGTTGGATGAACATTTAGGTCATTTTCGTCCTCCCTAGGCTTATTCTTGTCCAATTAGGGTTTTTAAGCAATCTTGTGCATCCAATAAGTTCATTTGTGTCATTGGATGAACATTTAGGTCATTTTCGTCCTCCCTAGGCTTATTCTTGTTCAATTAGGGTTTCTAACCAATCTTGTGCATCCAATAGGTGTGTTTGTGTCATTGGATGAACATTTAGGTCATTTTCGTCCTCCCTAGGCTTATTCTTGTCCTATTAGGGGTTTGAACCAATCTTGTGCATCCAATAAGTTCATTTGTGTCATTGGATAAACATTTAGGTCATTTTCGTCCACCCTAGGCTTATTCTTGTCCAATTAGGGTTTTTAACCAATCTTGTGCATCCAATAAGTTCATTTGTGTCATTGGATAAACATTTAGATCATTTTCGTCCACCCTAGGCTTATTCTTGTCCAATTAGGCTTTTGAACCAATCTTGTGCATCCAATAAGTTCATTTGTGTCATTGGATGAACATTTAGGTCATTTTCGTCCTCCCTAGGCTTATTCTTGTCCAATTAGGGTTTTTAACCAATCTTGTGCATCCAATAGGTGTGTTTGTGTCATTGGATGAACATTTAGGTCATTTTCGTCCTCCCTAGGCTTATTCTTGTCCAATTAGGGTTTTTAACCAATCATGTGCATCCAATAGGTGTGTTTGTGTCATTGGATGAACATTTAGGTCATTTTCGTCCTCCCTAGGCTTATTCTTGTTCAATTAGGGTTTCTAACCAATCTTGTGCATCCAATAGGTGTGTTTGTGTCATTGGATGAACATTTAGGTCATTTTCGTCCTCCCTAGGCATATTCTTGTCCAATTAGGGTTTTTAAGCAATCTTGTGCATCCAATAAGTTCATTTGTGTCATAGGATGAACATTTAGGTCATTTTCGTCCTCCCTAGGCTTATTCTTGTCTAATTAGGGTTTTTAAGCAATCTTGTTCATCCAATAAGTTCATTTGTGTTATTGGATGAACATTTAGGTCATTTTCGTCCTCCCTAGGCTTATTCTTGTCCAATTAGGGTTTTTATCCAATCTTGTGCATCCAATAGGTGTGTTTGTGTCATTGGATGAACATTTAGGTCATTTTCGTCCTCCCTAGGCTTATTCTTGTCCAATTAGGGTTTTTAACCAATCTTGTGCATCCAATAAGTTCATTTGTGTCATTGGATAAACATTTAGGTCATTTTCGTCCTCCCAAGGCTTATTCTTTTCCAATTAGGGTTTTTAACCAATCTGGTGCATCCAATAGGTGTGTTTGTGTCATTTGATGAACATTTAGGTCATTTTCGTCCTCCCTATGGTTATTCTTGTCCAATTAGGGTGTTTAACCAATCTTGTGCATCCAATAGGTGTGTTTGTGTCATTGGATGAACATTTAGGTCATTTTCGTCCTCCCTAGGCTTATTCTTGTCCAATTAGGGTTTTTAACCAATCTTGTGCATCCAATAAGTTCATTTGTGTCATTGGGTGAACATTTAGGTCATTTTCGTCCTCCCTAGGCTTATTCTTGTCCAATTAGGGTTTTTAACCAATCTTGTGCATCCAATAGGTGTGTTTGTGTCATTGGATGAACATTTAGGTCATTTTCGTCCTCCCTAGGCTTATTCTTGTCTAATTAGGGTTTTTAACCAATCTTTTGCATCCAATAAGTTCATTTGTGTCATTGGGTGAACATTTAGGTAATTTTCGTCCTCCCTAGGCTTATTCTTGTCTAATTAGGGTTTCTAACCAATCATGTGCATCCAATAGGTGTGTTTAGTCATTTGATGAACATTTAGGTCATTATCGTCCTCCCTAGGCTTATTCTTGTCCAATTAGGGTTTTTAACCAATCTTGTGCATCCAATATGTTCATTTGGGTCATTGGATGAACATTTAGGTCATTTTCGTCCTCCCAAGGCTTATTCTTGTCCAATTAGGGTTTCTAAACAATCTTGTGCATCCAATAGGTGTGTTTGTGTCATTGGATGAACATTTAGGTCATTTTCGTCCTCCCTAGGCTTATTCTTGTCCAATTATGGTTTTTAACCAATCTTGTGCATCCAATAGGTGTGTTTGTGTCATTGGATGAACATTTAGGTCATTTTCGTCCTCCCTAGGCTTATTCTTGTCCAATTAGGGTTTTTAAGCAATCTTGTGCATCCAATAAGTTCATTTGTGTCATTGGATGAACACTTAGGTCATTTTCGTCCTCCCTAGGCTTATTCTTGTTCAATTAGGGTTTCTAACCAATCTTGTGCATCCAATAGGTGTGTTTGTGTCATTGGATGAACATTTAGGTCATTTTCGTCCTCCCTAGGCTTATTCTTGTCCAATTAGGGTTTTTAACAAATCTTGTGCATCCAATAAGTTCATTTGTGTCATTGGGTGAACATTTAGGTCATTTTCGTCCTCCCTAGGCTTATTCTTGTCCAATTAGGGTTTCTAACCAATCTTGTGCATCCAATAGGTGTGTTTAGTCATTTGATGAACATTTAGGTTATTTTCGTCCCCCCTAGGCTTATTCTTGTCCAATTAGGGTTTTTAACCAATCTTGTGCATCCAATAAGTTCATTTGTGTCATTGGATAAAAATTTAGGTCATTTTCGTCCTCCCTAGGCTTATTCTTGTCCAATTAGGGTTTTTAACCAATCTTGTGCATCCAATAGGTGTGTTTGTGTCATTGGATGAACATTTAGGTCATTTTCGTCCTCCCTAGGCTTATTCTTGTCCAATTAGGGTTTTTAACCAATCTTGTGCATCCAATAAGTTCATTTGTGTCATTGGATAAACATTTAGGTCATTTTCGTCCACCCTAGGCTTATTCTTGTCAAATTAGGGTTTTTAACCATTCTTGTGCATCCAATAGGTTCATTTGTGTCATTGGATGAACATTTAAGTCATTTTCGTCATCCCAAGGCTTATTCTTGTCCAATTAGGGTTTTTAACCAATCTTGTGCATCCAATAAGTTCATTTGTGTCATTGGATGAACATTTAGGTCATTTTCGTCCTCACTAGGCTTACTTTTGTGCAATTAGGGTTTTTAACCAATCTTGTGCATCCAATAAGTTCATTTGTTTCATTGGATGAACATTTAGGTCATTTTCGTCCACCCTAGGCTTATTCTTGTCCAAATAGGGTTTTTAAACATTCTTGTGCATCCAATAGGTTCATTTGTGTTATTGGATGAACATTTAGGTCATTTTCGTCATCCCAAGGATTATTCTTGTCCAATTAGGGTTTTTAACCAATCTTGTGCATCCAATAAGTTCATTTGTGTCATTGGATGAACATTTAGGTCATTTTCTTCCTCCCTAGGCTTATTCTTGTCCAATTAGGGTTTTTAAGCAATCTTGTGAATCCAATAAGTTCATTTGTTTCATTGGATGAACATTTAGGTCATTTTCGTCCTCCCTAGGCTTATTCTTGTTCAATTAGGGTTTCTAACCAATCTTGTGCATCCAATAGGTGTGTTTGTGTCATTGGATGAACATTTAAGTCATTTTCGTCCTCCCTAGTCTTATTCTTGTCCAATTAGGGTTTTAAGCAATCTTGTGCATCCAATAAGTTCATTTGTGTCATTGGATGAACATTTAGGTTATTTTCGTCCTCACTAGGCTTAGTTTTGTGCAATTAGGGTTTTTAACCAATCTTGTACATCCAATAGGTGTGTTTGTGTCATTAGATGAACATTTAGGTCATTTTCATCCTCCCTAGGCTTATTGTTGTCCAATTAGGGTTTTTAACCAATCTTGTGCATCCAATAGGTGTGTTTGTGTCATTGGATGAACATTTAGGTCATTTTCGTCCTCCCTAGGCTTATTCTTGTCCAATTAGGGATTTTAAGCAATCTTGTGCATCCAATAAGTTCATTTGTGTCATTGGATGAACATTTAGGTCATTTTCGTCCTCCCTAGGCTTATTCTTGTCCAATTAGGGTTTTTAACCAATCTTGTGCATCCAATAGGTGTGTTTGTGTCATTGGATGAACATTTAGGTCATTTTCGTCCTCCCTAGTCTTATTCTTGTCCAATTAGGGTTTCTAACCAATCTTGTGCATCCAATAGATGTATTTGTGTCATTGGATTAATATTTAAGAAATTTTCGTCCTCCCTAGGCTTATTCTTGTTCAATTAGGGTTTCTAACCAATCTTGTGCATCCAATAGATGTGTTTGTGTCATTGGATGAACATTTAGGTCATTTTCGTCCTCCCTAGTCTTATTCTTGTCCAATTAGGGTTTTAAGCAATCTTGTGCATCCAATAAGTTCATTTGTGCCATTGGATGAACATTTAGGTCATTTTCGTCCTCCCTAGGCTTATTCTTGTCCAATTAGGGTTTTTAACCAATCTTGTGCATCCAATAGGTGTGTTTGTGTCATTGGATGAACATTTAGGTCATTTTCGTCCTCCCTAGGCTTATACTTGTCCCATTAAGGTTTTTAACCAATCTTGTGCATCCAATAAGTTCATTTGTGTCATTGGATGAACATTTAGGTCATTTTCGTCCTCCCTAGGCTTATTCTTGTCCAATTAGGGTTTTTAACCAATCTTGTGCATCCAATAGGTGTGTTTGTGTCATTGGATGAACATTTAGGTCATTTTCGTCCACCCTAGGCTTATTCTTATCCAATTAGGGTTTCTAACCAATCTTGTGGATCCAATAGGTGTATTTGTGTCATTGGATGAACATTTAGGTCATTTTCGTCCCCCCTAGGCTTATTCTTGTCCAATTAGGGTTTTTAAGCAATCTCGTGCATCCAATAAGTTCATTTGTGTCATTGGATGAACATTTAGGTCATTTGCATCCTCCCTAGGCTTATTCTTGTCCAATTAAGGTTTTTAACCAATCTTGTGCATCCAATAAGTTCATTTGTGTCATTGGATGAACATTTAGGTCATTTTCGTCCTCCCTAGGCTTATTCTTGTCCAATTAGGGATTTTAACCAATCTTGTGCATCCAATAGGTTTGTTTGTGTCATTGGATGAACATTTAGGTCATTTTCGTCCTCCCTAGGCTTATTCTTGTCCAATTAGGGTTTTTAACCAATCTTGTGCATCCAATAAGTTCATTTGTGTCATTGGATATACATTTAGGTCATTTTCGTCCTCCCTAGGCTTATTCTTGTCCAATTAGGGTTTTTAACCAATCTTGTGCATCCAATAGGTGTGTTTGTGTCATTGGATGAACATTTAGGTCATTTTCGTCCTCCCTAGGCTTATGCTTGTCAAATTAGGGTTTCTAACCAATCTTTTGCATCCAATAGGTGTATTTGTGTCATTGGATGAACAATTAGGTCATTTTCGGGCTCCCTAGGCTTATTCTTGTCCAATTAGGGTTTTTAAGCAATCTTGTGCATCCAATAAGTTCATTTGTGTCATTGGATGAACATTTAGGTCATTTTCGTCCTCCCTAGGCTTATTCTTGTCCAATTAGGGTTTTTAACCAATCTTGTGCATCCAATAGGTGTGTTTGTGTCAATGGATGAACATTTAGGTCATTTTCATCCTCCCTAGGCTTATTGTTGTCCAATTAGGGTTTTTAACCAATCTTGTGCATCCAATAAGTTCATTTGTGTCATTGGATAAACATTTAGGTCATTTTCGTCCACCCTAGGCTTATTCTTGTCCAATTAGGGTTTTTAACCAATCTTGTGCATCCAAGAGGTTCATTTGTGTCATTGGATGAACATTTAGGTCATTTTCGTCCTCCC
>JBBPBR010000650.1:0-37338 GCA_037974775.1 Cicer pinnatifidum | reverse complement strand
GGCTTATTCTTGTCCAATTAGGGTTTTTAAGCAATCTTGTGAATCCAATAAGTTCATTTGTTTCATTGGATGAACATTTAGGTCATTTTCGTCATCCCTAGGCTTATTCTTGTTCAATTAGGGTTTTTAACCAATCTTGTGCATCCAATAGGTGTATTTGTGTCATTGGATGAACATTTAGGTCATTTTCATCCTCCCTAGAATTATTCTTGTCCAATTTAGGTTTCTAACCAATCTTGTGCATCCAATAAGTTCATTTGTGTCATTGGATGAACATTTAGGTCATTTTCGTCCTCCCTAGGCTTATTCTTGTCCAATTAGGGTTTTTAACCAATCTTGTGCATCCAAGAGGTTCATTTGTGTCATTGGATGAACATTTAGGTCATTTTCGTCCTCCCTAGGCTTATTCTTGTCCAATTAGGGATTTTAACCAATCTTGGGCATCCAATAGGTGTGTTTGTGTCATTGGATGAACATTTAGGTCATTTTCGTCCTCCCTAGTCTTATTCTTGTCCAATTAGGGTTTTTAACCAATCTTGTGCATCCAATAGGTGTGTTTGTGTCATTGGATGAACATTTAGGTCATTTTCGTCCTCCCTAGTCTTATTCTTGTCCAATTAGGGTTTTAAGCCAATCTTGTGCATCCAATAGGTGTGTTTGTGTCATTTGATGAACATTTAGGAAATTTTCGTCCTCCAATGGCTTATTCTTATCCAATTAGGGTTTTAAGCAATTTTGTGCATCCAATAAGTTCATTTGTGTCATTGGATTAAGATTTAGGTCATTTTCATCCTACCTAGGCTTTTTCTTGTCCAATTAGGGTTTCTAACCAATCTTGTGCATCAAATAGGTGTATTTGTGTCATTGGATGAAAATTTAGGTCATTTTCGTCCTCCCTAGGCTTATTCTTGTCTAATTATGGTTTTTAAGCAATCTTGTGCATCCAATAAGTTCATTTGTGTCATTGGATGAACATTTAGGTCATTTTCGTCCTCCCTAGGCTTATTCTTGTCCAATTATGGTTTTTAACCAATCTTGTGCATCCAATAGGTGTGTTTGTGTCATTGGATGAACATTTAGGTCATTTTCGTCCTCCCTAGGCTTAATCTTGTCCAATTAGGGTTTCTAACCAATCTTGTGCATCCAATAGGTGTATTTGTGTCATTGGATGAACATTTAGGTCATTTTCGTCCTCCCTAGGCTTATTCTTGTCCAATTAGGGTTTTTAACCAATCTTGTGCATCCACTAGGTGTGTTTGTGTCATTGGATGAACATTTAGGTCATTTTCGTCCTCCCTAGGCTTATTCTTGTCCAATTAGGGTTTTTAACCAATCTTGTGCATCCAATAGGTGTGTTTGTGTCATTGGATGAACATTTAGGTCATTTTCGTCCTCCCTAGGCTTATTCTTGTCCAATTAGGGTTTTTAACCAATCTTGTGCATCCAATAGGTGTGTTTGTGTCATTGGATGAACATTTAGGTCATTTTCGTCCTCCCTAGGCTTATTCTCTTCCAATTAGTGTTTTTAACCAATCTTTTGCATCCAATAAGTTCATTTGTGTCATTGGATAAACATTTAGGTCATTTTCGTCCACCCTAGGCTTATTTTTGTCCAATTAGGGTTTTTAACCAATCTTGTGCATCCAATAGGTCTGTTTGTGTCATTGGATGAACATTTAGGTCAGTTTCGTCCTCCCTAGGCTTATTCTTGTCCAATTAGGGTTTCTAACGAATCTTGTGCATCCAATAGGTGTATTTGTGTCATTGGATGAACATTTAGGTCATTTTCGTCCTCCCTAGGCTTATTCTTGTCCAATTAGGGTTTTTAACCAATCTTGTGCATCCAATAGGTGTGTTTGTGTCATTGGATGAACATTAAGGTCAGTTTCGTCCTCCCTAGGCTTATTCTTGTCCAATTAGGGTTTCTAACGAATCTTGTGCATCCAATAGGTGTATTTGTGTCATTGGATGAACATTTAGGTCATTTTCGTCCTCCCTAGGCTTATTCTTGTCCAATTAGGGTTTTTAAGCAATCTTGTGCATCCAATAAGTTCATTTGTCTCATTGGATGAACATTTAGGTCATTTTCGTCCTCCCTAGGCATATTCTTGTCTTATAAAGGTTTTTAAGCAATCTTGTGCATCTAGTAAGTTCATTTGTGTCATTGGATGAACATTTAGGTCATTTTCGTCCTCCCTAGGCTTATTCTTGTCCAATTAGGGTTTTTAACCAATCTTGTGCATCCAATAGGTGTGTTTGTGTCATTGGATGAACATTTAGGTCATTTTCGTCCTCACTAGGCTTATTCTTGTCCAATTAGGGTTTTTAAGCAATCTTGTGCATCCAATAGGTGTATTTGTGTCATTGGATGAACATTTAGGTCATTTTCGTCCTCCCTAGGCTTATTCTTGTCCAATTTGGGTTTTTAACCAATCTTGTGCATCCAATAGGTGTATTTGTGTCATTGGATGAACATTTAGGTCATTTTCGTCCTCACTAGGCTTATTCTTGTCCAATTAGGGTTTTTAAGCAATCTTGTGCATCCAATAAGTTCATTTGTGTCATTGGATGAACATTTAAGTCATTTTCGTCCTCCCTAGGCTTATTCTTGTCCAATTAATGTTTTTAACCAATCTTGTGCATCCAATAAGTTCATTTGTGTCATTGGATGAACATTTAGGTCATTTTCGTCCTCCCTAGGCTTATTCTTGTCCAATTAGGGTTTTTAACCAATCTTGTGCATCCAATAGGTGTGTTTGTGTCATTGGATGAACATTAAGGTCATTTTCGTCCTCCCTAGGCTTATTCTTGTCCAATTAAGGTTTTTAACCAATCTTGTGCATCCAATAAGTTCATTTGTGTCATTGGATAAACATTTAGGTCATTTTCGTCCACCCTAGGCTTATTCTTGTCCAATTAGGGTTTTTAACCAATCTTGTGCATCCAATAGGTGTGTTTGTGTCATTGGATGAAAATTTAGGTCATTTTCGTCCTCCCTAGGCTTATTGTCCAAGTAGGGTTTCTAACGAATCTTATGCATCCAATAGGTGTATTTGTGTCATTGGATGAACATTTATGTCATTTTCATCCTCCCTAGGCTTATTCTTGTCCAATTAGGGTTTTTAAGCAATCTTGTGCATCCAATAAGAAGGTTTGTGTCATTGGATGAACATTTAGGTCATTTTCGTCCTCCCTAGGCATATTATTGTCCAATTAGGGTTTCTAAAGAATCTTATGCATCCAATAGGTGTATTTGTGTCATTGGATGAACATTTAGGTCATTTTCGTCCTCCCTAGGCTTATTCTTGTCCAATTAGGGTTTTTAAGCAATCTTGTGCATCCAATAAGTTCATTTGTGTCATTGGATGAACATTTAGGTCATTTTCGTCCTCCCTAGGCATATTCTTGTCCAATTAGGGTTTTTAACCAATCTTGTGCATCCAATAGGTGTATTTGTGTCATTGAATGAACATTTAGGTCATTTTCGTCCTCCCTAGGCTTATTCTTGTCTAATTAGGGTTTTTAAGCAATCTTGTGCATCCAATAAGTTCATTTGTGTTATTGGATGAACATTTAGGTCATTTTCGTCCTCCCTAGGCTTATTCTTGTCCAATTAGGGTTTCTAACCAATCTTGTGCATCCAATAGGTGTATTTGTGTCATTGGATGAACATTTAGGTCATTTTCGTCCTCCCTAGGCTTATTCTTGTCCAATTAGGGTTTTTAACCAATCTTGTGCATCCAATAGGTGTGTTTGTGTCATTGGATGAACATTTAGGTCATTTTCGTCCTCCCTAGGCTTATTGTTGTCCAATTAGGGTTTCTAACCAATCTTGTGAATCCAATAGGTGTGTTTGTGTCATTCGATGAACATTTAGGTCATTTTCGTCCTCCCTAGGCTTATTCTTGTCCAATTAGGGTTTTTAACCAATCTTGTGCATCCAATAAGTTCATTTGTGTCATTGAATAAACATTTAGGTCATTTTCGTCAACCCTAGGCTTATTCTTGTCCAATTAGGGTTTTTAACCAATCTTGTGCATCCAATAGGTGTCTTTTTGTGTCATTGGATGAACATTTAGGTCATTTTCGTCCTCCCTAGGCTTATTCTTGTCCAATTAGGGTTTTTAACCAATCTTGTGCATCCAATAGGTGTGTTTGTGTCATTGGATGAACATTTAGGTCATTTTCGTCCTCCCTAGGCTTATGCTTGTCAAATTAGGGTTTCTAACCAATCTTTTGCATCCAATAGGTGTATTTGTGTCATTGGATGAACAATTAGGTCATTTTCGGGCTCCCTAGGCTTATTCTTGTCCAATTAGGGTTTTTAAGCAATCTTGTGCATCCAATAAGTTCATTTGTGTCATTGGATGAACATTTAGGTCATTTTCGTCCTCCCTAGGCTTATTCTTGTCCAATTAGGGTTTTTAACCAATCTTGTGCATCCAATAGGTGTGTTTGTGTCATTGGATGAACATTTAGGTCATTTTCGTCCTCAGTAGGCTTAGTTTTGTGCAATTAGGGTTTTTAACCAATCTTGTGCATCCAATAGGTGTGTTTGTGTCATTAGATGAACATTTAGGTCATTTTCATCCTCCATAGGCTTATTGTTGTCCAATTAGGGTTTCTAACCAATCTTGTGCATCCAATAAGTTCATTTGTGTCATTGGATAAACATTTAGGTCATTTTTGTCCTCCCTAGGCTTATTCTTGTCCAATTAGGGTTTTTAACCAATCTTGTGCATCCAATAGGTGTGTTTGTGTCATTGGATGAACATTTAGGTCATTTTCGTCCTCCCTAGGCTTATTCTTGTCCAATTATGGTTTATAAGTAATCTTGTGCATCCAATAAGTTCATTTGTGTCATTGGATGAACATTTAGGTCATTTTCGTCCTCCCTAGGCTTATTCTTGTCCAATTAGGGTTTTTAAGCAATCTTGTGCATCCAATAAGTTCATTTGTGTCATTGGATGAACATTTAGGTCATTTTCGTCCTCCCTAGGCTTATTCTTGTCCAATTAGGGTTTCTAACCAATCTTTTGCATCCAATAGGTGTATTTGTGTCATTGGATTAACATTTAGGTCATTTTCGTCCTTCCTAGTCTTATTCTTGTCCAATTAGGGTTTTAAGCAATCTTGTGCATCCAATAAGTTCATTTGTGTCATTGGATGAACATTTAGGTCATTTTCGTCCTCCCTAGGCTTATTCTTGTCCAATTAGGGTTTTTAAGCAATCTTGTGCATCCAATAAGTTCATTTTTGTCATTGGATGAACATATAGGTCATTTTCGTCCTCCCTAGGCTTATTCTTGTCCAATTAGGGTTTTTAAGCAATCTTGTGCATCCAATAAGTTCATTTGTGTCATTGGATGAACATTTAGGTCATTTTCGTCCTCCCTAGGCTTATTCTTGTCCAATTAGGGTTTTTAACCAATCTTGTGCATCCAATAGGTGTGTTTGTGTCATTGGATGAACATTTAGGTCATTTTCGTCCTCCCTAGTCTTATTCTTGTCCAATTAGGGTTTTATGCCAATCTTGTGCATCCAATAGGTGTGTTTGTGTCATTCGATGAACATTTAGGTCATTTTCGTCCTCCCAAGGCTTATTCTTATCCAATTAGGGTTTTAAGCAATCTTGTGCATCCAATAAGTTCATTTGTGTCATTGGATTAAGATTTAAGTCATTTTCGTCCTCCCTATGCTTATTCTTGTTTAGTTAGGGTTTTTAACCAATCTTGTGCATCCAATAGGTGTGTTTGTGTCATTGGATGAACATTTAGGTCATTTTCGTCCTCCCTAGGCTTATTCTTGTCCAATTAGGGTTTTTAACCAATCTTGTGCATCCAATAAGTTCATTTGTGTCATTGGATAAACATTTAGGTCATTTTCGTCCACCCAAGACTTATTGTTGTCAAATTAGGGTTTTTAACCAATCTTGTGCATCCAATAAGTTCATTTGTGTCATTGGATGAACATTTAGGACATTTTCGTCCTCCCAAGACTTATTGTTGTCAAATTAGGGTTTTTAACCAATCTTGTGCATCCAATAGGTGTATTTGTGTCATTGGATGAACATTTAGGTCATTTTCGTCCTCCCTACGCTTATTCTTGTCCAATTAGGGTTTTTAACCAATCTTGTGCATCCAATAGGTGTGTTTGTGTCATTGGATGAACATTTAGGTCAATTTCGTTCTCCCTAGGCTTATTCTTGTCCAATTAGGGTTTTTAACCAATCTTGTGCATCCAATAAGTTCATTTGTGTCATTGGATGAACATTTAGGTCATTTTCGTCCTCCCTAGGCTTATTCTTGTCCAATTAGGGTTTTTAAGCAATCTTGTGCATCCAATAAGTTCATTTGTGTCATTGGATGAATATTTAGGTCATTTTCGTCCTCCCTAGGCTTATTCTTGTCCAATTAAAGTTGTTAACCAATCTTGTGCATCCAATAAGTTCATTTGTGTCATTGGATGAACATTTAGGTCATTTTCGTCCTCCCTAGGCTTATTCTTGTCCAATTAGGGTTTTTAACCAATCTTGTGCATCCAATAGGTGTGTTTGTGTCATTGGATGAACATTTAGGTCATTTTCGTCCTACCTAGGCTTATTCTTGTCCAATTAGTGTTTCTAACCAATCTTGTGCATCAAATAGTTGTATTTGTGTCATTGGATGAACATTTAGGTCATTTTCGTCCTCCCTAGGCTTATTCTTGTCCAATTAGGGTTTTTAAGCAATCTTGTGCATCCAATAAGTTCATTTGTGTCATTGGATGAACATTTAGGTCATTTTCGTCCTCCCTAGGCTTATTCTTGTCCAATTAGGGTTTCTAACCAATCTTTTGCATCCAATAGGTGTATTTATGTCATTGGATGAACATTTAGGTCATTTTCGTCCTCCCTAGGCTTATTCTTGTCCAATTAGGGTTTTTAAGCAATCTTGTGCATCCAATAAGTTCATTTGTGTCATTGGATGAACATTTAGGTCATTTTCGTCCTCCCTAGGCTTATTCTTGTCCAATTAGGGTTTTTAAGCAATCTTGTGCATCCAATAAGTTCATTTGTGTCATTGGATGAACATTTAGGTCATTTTCGTCCTCCCTAGGCTTATTCTTGTTCAATTAGGGTTTCTAAGCAATCTTGTGCATCCAATAGATGTGTTTGTGTCATTGGATGAACATTTAGGTCATTTCCGTCCTCCCTAGTCTTATTCTTGTCCAATTAGGGTTTTAAGCAATCTTGTGCATCCAATAAGTTCATTTGTGCCATTGGATGAACCTTTAGGTTATTTTCGTCCTCACTAGGCTTAGTTTTGTGCAATTAGGGTTTTTAACCAATCTTGTGCATCCAATAGGTGTGTTTGTGTCATTAGATGAACATTTAGGTCATTTTCTTCCTCCCTAGGCTTATTGTTGTCCAATTAGGGTTTTTAACCAATCTTGTGCATCCAATAGGTGTGTTTGTGTCATTTGATGAACATTTAGGTCATTCTCATCCTCCCTAGTCTTATTCTTGTCCAATTAGGGTTTAAAGCAATCTTGTGCATCCAATAAGTTCATTTGTGTCATTGGATTAAGATTTAAGTCATTTTCGTCCTCCCTAGGCTTATTCTTGTTCAATTAGGGTTTCTAACCAATCTTGTGCATCCAATAGGTGTGTTTGTGTCATTGGATGAACATTTAGGTCATTTTCGTCCTCCCTAGTCTTATTCTTGTCCAATTAGGGTTTTAAGCAATCCTGTGCATCCAATAGGTGTGTTTGTGTCATTGGATGAACATTTAGGTCATTTTCGTCCTCCCTAGGCTTATTCTTGTCCAATTAGGGTTTCTAACCAATCTTGTGCATCCAATAAGTTCATTTGTGTCATTGGATGAACATTTAGGTCATTTTCGTCCTCCCTAGGCTTATTCTTGTCCAATTAGGGTTTCTAACCAATCTTGCGCATCCAATAGGTGTGTTTGTGTTATTGGATGAACATTTAGGTCATTTTCGTCCTCCCTAGGCTTATTCTTGTCCAATTAGGGTTTTTAAGCAATCTTGTGCATCCAATAAGTTCATTTGTGTCATTGGATGAACATTTAGGTCATTTTCGTCCTCCCTAGGCTTATTCTTGTCACATTAGGGTTTTTAACCAATCTTGTGCATCCAATAGGTGTGTTTGTGTCATTGGATGAACATTTAGGTCATTTTCGTCCTCCCTAGGCTTATTCTTGTCCAATTAGGGTTTTTAACCAATCTTGTGCATCCAATAAGTTCCTTTGTGTCATTGGATAAACATTTAGGTCATTTTCACCCACCCTAGGCTTATTCTTGTCCAATTAGGGTTTTTAAGCAATCTTGTGCATCCAATAAGTTCATTTGTGTCATTGGATGAACATTTAGGTCATTTTCGTCCTCCCTAGGCTTATTCTTGTCCAATTAGGGTTTTTAACCAATCTTGTGCATCCAATAGGTGTGTTTGTGTCATTGGATGAACATTTAGGTCATTTTCGCCCTCCCTAGGCTTATTCTTGTCAAATTAGGGTTTCTAACCAATCTTTTGCATCCAATAGGTGTATTTGTGTCATTGGATGAACTATTAGGTCATTTTCGTTCTCCCTAGGCTTATTCTTGTCCAATTAGGGTTTTTAAGCAATGTTGTGCATCCAATAAGTTCATTTGTGTCATTGGATGAACATTTAGATCATTTTCGTCCTCCCTAGGCTTATTCTTGTTCAATTAGGGTTTCTAACCAATCTTGTGCATCCAATAGGTGTGTTTGTGTCATTGGATGAACATTTAGGTCATTTTCGTCCTCCCTAGTCTTATTCTTGTCCAATTAGGGTTTTTAACCAATCTTGTGCATCCAATAGGTGTGTTTGTGTCATTGGATGAACATTTAGGTCATTTTCGTCCTCCCTAGGCTTATTATAGTCCAATTAGGGTTTTTAACCAATCTTGTGCATCCAATAAGTTCATTTGTGTCATTGGATAAACATTTAGGTCATTTTCACCCACCCTAGGCTTATTCTTGTCCAATCAGGGTTTTTAACCAATCTTGTGCATCCAATAAGTTCATTTGTGTCATTGGATGAACATTTAGGTCATTTTCGTCCTCCCTAGGCTTATTCTTGTTCAATTAGGGTTTCTAACCAATCTTGTGCATCCAATAGGTGTGTTTGTGTCATTGGATGAACATTTAGGTCATTTTCGTCCTCCCTAGTCTTATTCTTGTCCAATTAGGGTTTTAAGCAATCTTGTGCATCCAATAAGTTCAATTGTGTCATTGGATGAACATTTAGGTCATTTTTCCTCCTCCCTGGGCTTATTCTTGTCCAATTTGGTTTTTAAGCAATCTTGTGCATCCAATAAGTTCATTTGTGTCATTGGATGAACATTTAGGTCATTTTCGTCCTCCCTAGGCTTATTCTTGTCCAATTAGGGTTTATAAACAATCTTGTGCATCCAATAAGTTCATTTGTGTCATTGGATGAACATTTAGGTCATTTTCGTCCTCCCTAGGCTTATTCTTGTCCAATTAGCGTTTCTAACCAATCTTGTGCATCCAATAAGTTCATTTGTGTCATTGGATGAACATTTAGGTCATTTTCGTCCTCCCTAGGCTTATTCTTGTCCAATTAGGGTTTTTAACCAATCTTGTGCATCCAATAGGTGTGTTTGTGTCATTGGATGAACATTTAGGTCAGTTTCGTCCTCCCTAGGCTTATTCTTGTCAAATTAGGGTTTCTAACCAATCTTTTGCATCCAATAGGTGTATTTGTGTCATTCGATGAACATTTAGGTCATTTTCGTCGTCCCTATGCTTATTATTGTCCAATTCGGGTTTTTAACCAATCTTGTGCATCCAATAAGTTCATTTGTGTCATTGGATAAACATTTAGGTCATTTTCGTCCACCCTAGGCTTATTCTTGTCCAATCAGGGTTTTTAACCAATCTTGTGCATCCAATAAGTTCATTTGTGTCATTGGATGAACATTTAGGTCATTTTCGTCATCCCTAGGCTTATTCTTGTCCAATTAAGGTTTTTAACCAATCTTGTGCATCCAATAGGTGTGTTTGTGTCATTGGATGAACATTTAGGTCATTTTCGTCGTCCCTAGTCTTATTCTTGTCCAATTAGGGTTTTAAGCAATCTTGTGCATCCAATAAGTTCATTTGTGTCATTGGATTAAGATTTAAGTCATTTTCGTCCTCCCTAGGCTTATTCTTGTTCAATTAGGGTTTCTAACCAATCTTGTGCATCCAATAAGTTCATTTGTGTCATTGGATGAACATTTAGGTCATTTTCGTCCTCCCTAGGCTTATTCTTGTCCAATTAGGGTTTTTAACCAATCTTGTGCATCCAATAGGTGTGTTTGTGTCATTGGATGAACATTTAGGTCATTTTCGTCCTCCCTAGGCTTATTCTTGTCAAATTAGGGTTTCTAACCAATCTTCTGCATCCAATAGGTGTATTTGTGTCATTGGTCGAACATTTAGGTCATTTTCGTCCTCCGTAGGCTTATTCTTGTCCAATTAGGATTTTTAAGCAATCTTGTGCATCCAATAAGTTCATTTGTGTCATTGGATGAACATTTAGGTCATTTTCGTCCTCCCTAGGCTTATTCTTGTCCAATTAGGGTTTTTAACCAATCTTGTGCATCCAATATGTGTGTTTGTGTCATTGGATGAACATTTAGGTCATTTTCGTCCTCCCTAGGCTTATTCTTGTCCAATTAGGGTTTTTAACCAATCTTGTGCATCCAATAAGTTCATTTGTGTCATTGGATAAACATTTAGGTCATTTTCGTCCACCCTAGGCTTATTCTTGTCCAATTAGGGTTTTTAACCAATCTTGTGCATCCAATAGGCGTGTTTGTGTTATTGGATGAACATTTAGGTCATTTTCGTCCTCCCTAGGCTTATTCTTGTCCAATTAGGGTTGCTAACCAGTCTTGTGCATCCAATAGGTGTGTTTGCGTCATTGGATGAACATTTAGGTCATTTTCGTCCTCCCTAGGCTTATTCTTGTCCAATTAGGGTTTTTAACCAATCTTGTGCATCCAATAAGTTCATTTGTGTCATTGGATGAACATTTAGGTCATTTTCGTCCTCCCTAGGCTTATTCTTGTCCAATTAGGGTTTTTAACCAATCTTGTGCATCCAATAGGTGTGTTTGTGTCATTGGATGAACATTTAGGTCATTTTCTTCTTCCCTAGGCTTATTCTTTTCCAATTAGGGTTTTTAACCAATCTTGTGCATCCAATAAGTTCATTTGTGTCATTGGATGAACATTTAGGTCATTTTCGTCCTCCCTAGGCTTATTCTTGTCCAATTAGGGTTTTTAACCAATCTTGTGCATCCAATAGGTGTGTTTGTGTCATTGGATGAACATTTAGGTCATTTTCGTTCTCCATAGGATTATTCTTGTCCAATTAGGGTTTTTAACCAATCTTATGCATCCAATAAGTTCATTTGTGTCATTGGATGAACATTTAGGTCATTTTCGTCCTCCCAAGGCTTATTCTTGTCCAATTAGGGTTTTTAACCAATCTTGTGCATCCAATAAGTTCATTTGTGTCATTGGATGAACATTTAGGTCATTTTCGTCCTCCCTTGGCTTATTCTTGTCCAATTAAGGTTTTTAAGCAATCTTGTGAATCCAATAAGTTCATTTGTTTCATTGGACGAACATTTAGGTCATTTTCGTCCTCCCTAGGCTTATTCTTGTTCAATTAGGGTTTCTAACCAATCTTGTGCATCCAATAGGTGTGTTTGTGTCATTGGATGAACATTTAGGTCATTTTCGTCCTCCCTAGTCTTATTCTTGTCCAATTAGGGTTTTAAGCAATCTTCTGCATCCAATAAGTTCATTTGTGTCATTGGATGAACATTTAGGTTATTTTCGTCCTCACTAGGCTTAGTTTTGTGCAACTAGGGTTTTTAACCAATCTTGTGCATCCAATAGGTGTGTTAGTGTCATTAGATGAACATTTAGGTCATTTTCATCCTCCCTAGGCTTATTGTTGTCCAATTAGGGTTTTTAACCAATCTTGTGCATCCAATAGGTGTGTTTGTGTCATTGGATGAACATTTAGGTCATTTTCGTCCTCCCTAGTCTTATTCTTGTCCAATTAGGGTTTTTAACCAATCTTGTGCATCCAAGAGGTTCATTTGTGTCATTGGATGAACATTTAGGTCATTTTCATCCTCCCAAGGCTTATTCTTGTCCAATTAGGGTTTTTAACCAATCTTATGCATCCAATAAGTTCATTTGTGTCATTGGATGAACATTTAGGTCATTTTCGTCCTCCCTTGGCTTATTTTTGTCCAATTAGGGTTTTAAACCAATCTTGTGCATCCAATAGGTGTGTTTGTGTCATTGGATGAACATTTAGGTCATTTTCGTCCTCCCTAGGCTTATTCTTGTCCAACTAGGATTTTTAACCAATCTTGTGCATCCAATAAGTTCATTTGTGTCATTGGATGAACATTTAGGTCATTTTCGTCCTCCCAAGGCTTATTCTTGTCCAATTAGGGTTTTTAACCAATCTTGTGCATCCAATAAGTTCATTTGTGTCATTGGATGAACATTTAGGTCATTTTCGTCCTCCCTTGGCTTATTCTTGTCCAATTAGGGTTTTTAAGCAATCTTGTGAATCCAATAAGTTCATTTGTTTCATTGGATGAACATTTAGGTCATTTTCGTCCTCCCTAGGCTTATTCTTGTTCAATTAGGGTTTCTAACCAATCTTGTGCATCCAATAGGTGTGTTTCTTTCATTGGATGAACATTTAGGTCATTTTCGTCCTCCCTAGTCTTATTCTTGTCCAATTAGGATTTTAAGCAATCTTCTGCATCCAATAAGTTCATTTGTGTCATTGGATGAACATTTAGGTTATTTTCGTCCTCACTAGGCTTAGTTTTGTGCAATTAGGGTTTTTAGCCAATCTTGTGCATCCAATAGGTGTGTTTGTGTCATTGGATGAACATTTAGGTCATTTTCGTCCTCCCTAGGCTTATTCTTGTCCAATTAGGATTTTTAACCAATCTTGTGCATCCACTAAGTTCATTTGTGTCATTGGATGAACATTTAGGTCATTTTCGTCCTCCCTAGAATTATTTTTGTCCAATTAGGGTTTTTAACCAATCTTGTGCATCCAAGAGGTTCATTTGTGTCATTGGATGAACATTTAGGTCATTTTCGTCCTCCCAAGGCTTATTCTTGTCCAATTAGGGTTTTTAACCAATCTTGTGCATCCAGTAAGTTCATTTGTGTCATTTGATGAACATTTAGGTCATTTTCGTCCTCCCAAGGCTTATTCTTATCCAATTAGGGTTTTAAGCAATCTTGTGCATCCAATAAGTTCATTTGTGTCATTGGATTAAGATTTAGGTCATTTTCGTCCTACCTAGGCTTATTCTTGTCCAATTAGGGTTTCTAACCAATCTTGTGCATCCAATAGGTGTATTTGTGTCATTGGGTGAACATTTAGGTCATTTTTGTCCTCCCTAGGCTTATTCTTGTCCAATTAGGATTTTTAACCAATCTTGTGCATCCAAGAGGTTCATTTGTGTCATTGGATGAACATTTAGGTCATTTTCGTCCTCCCAAGGCTTATTGTTGTCCAATTAGGGTTTTTAACCAATCTTGTGCATCCAATAAGTTCATTTGTGTCATTGGATGAACATTTAGGTCATTTTCGTCCTCCCTACGCTTATTCTTTTCCAATTAGGGTTTTTAACAAATCTTGTGCATCCAATAGGTGTGTTTGTGTCATTGGATGAACATTTAGGTCATTTTCGTCCTCCCTAGGCTTATTCTTGTCCAATTAGGATTTTTAACCAATCTTGTGCATCCAATAAGTTCATTTGTGTCATTGGATGAACATTTAGGTCATTTTCGTCCTCCCTATAATTTTTCTTGTCCAATTAGGGTTTCTAACCAATCTTGTGCATCCAATAAGTTCATTTGTGT
Organism: Cicer pinnatifidum; assembly: GCA_037974775.1. Classification (NCBI taxonomy): domain Eukaryota; kingdom Viridiplantae; phylum Streptophyta; class Magnoliopsida; order Fabales; family Fabaceae; genus Cicer; species Cicer pinnatifidum. The sequence goes on along the minus strand of JBBPBR010000650.1, from coordinate 23,387 downwards.
CATTGGATGAACATTTAGGTCATTTTCGTCCTCCCTAGGCTTATTCTTGTCCAATTCGGGTTTTTAACCAATCTTGTGCATCCAATAGGTGTGTTTGTGTCATTGGATGAACATTTAGGTCATTTTCGTCCTCCCTAGGCTTATTCTTGTCCAATTAGGATTTTTAACCAATCTTGTGCATCCAATAAGTTCATTTGTGTCATTGGATGAACATTTAGGTCATTTTCGTCCTCCCTAGAATTATTCTTGTCCAATTAGGGTTTCTAACCAATCTTGTGCATCCAATAAGTTCATTTGTGTCATTGGATGAACATTTAGGTCATTTTCGTCCTCCCTAGGCTTATTCTTGTCCAATTAGGGTTTTTAACCAATCTTGTGCATCCAATAGGTGTGTTTGTGTCATTGGATGAACATTTAGCTCATTTTCGTCCTCTCTAGTCTTATTCTTGTCCAATTAGGGTTTTAAGCCAATCTTGTGCATCCAATAGGTGTGTTTGTGTCATTTGATGAACATTTAGGTCATTTTCGTCCTCCCAAGGTTTATTCTTATCCAATTAGGGTTTTAAGCAATCTTGTGCATCCAATAAGTTCATTTGTGTCATTGGATGAAGATTTAAGTCATTTTCGTTCTCCCTAGGCTTATTCTTGTCCAGTTATGGTTTTTAACCAATCTTGTGCATCCAATAGGTGTGTTTGTGTCATTGGATGAACATTTAGGTCATTTTCATCCTCCCTAGGCTTATTCTTGTCCAGTTAGGGTTTTTAACCAATCTTGTGCAGTCAATAAGTTCATTTGTGTCATTGGATGAACATTTAGGTCATTTTTGTCCTCCCTAGGCTTATTCTTGTCCAATTAGGGTTTTTAAGCAATCTTGTGCATCCAATATGTTCATTTATGTCATTGGATGAACATTTAGGTCATTTTCGTCCTCCCTAGGCATATTCTTGTCCAATTAGGGTTTTTAACCAATCTTGTGCATCCAATAAGTTCATTTGTGTCATTGGATGAACATTTAGGTCATTTTCGTCCTCCCTAGGCTTATTCTTGTCCAATTAGGGTTTTTAACCAATCTTGTGCATCCAATAGGTGTGTTTGTGTCATTGGATGAACATTTAGGTCATTTTCGTCCTCCCTAGGCTTATTCTTGTCCAATTAGGGTTTTTAACAAATCTTGTGCATCCAATAAGTTCATTTGTGTCATTGGATAAACATTTAGTTCATTTTCGTCCACCCTAGGCTTATTCTTGTCCAATTAGGGTTTTTAACCAATCTTGTGCATCCAATAGGTGTGTTTGTGTCATTGGATGAACGTTTAGGTCATTTTCGTCCTCCCTAAGCTTATTCTTGTCCAATTAGGGTTTCTAACCAATCTTGTGCATCCAATAGGTGTATTTGTGTCATTGGATGAACATTTAGGTCATTTTCGTCCTCCCTAGGCTTATTCTTGTCCAATTAGGGTTTTTAAGCAATCTTGTGCATCCAATAAGTTCATTTGTGTCATTGGATGAACATTTAGGTCATTTTCATCCTCCCTAGGCTTAATGTTGTCCAATTAGGGTCTCTAACCAATCTTGTGCATCCAATAGGTGTATTTGTGTCATTGGATGAAAATTTAGGTCATTTTCGTCCTCCCTAGGCTTATTCTTGTCTAATTAGGGTTTTTAAGCAATCTTGTGCATCCAATAAGTTCATTTGTGTCATTGGATTAACATTTAGGTCATTTTCGTCCTCCCTAGGGTTAATCTTGTCCAATTAGGGTTTTTAACCAATCTTGTGCATCCAATAGGTGAGTTTGTGTCATTGGATGAACATTTAGGTCAATTTCGTCCTCCCTAGGCTTATTCTTGTCCAATTAGGGTTTCTAACCAATCTTGTGCATCCAATAGGTGTATTTGTGTCATTGGATGAACATTTAGGTCATTTTCGTCCTCCCTAGGCTTATTCTTGTCCAATTAGGGTTTTTAAGCAATCTTGTGCATCCAATAAGTTCATTTGTGTCATTGGATGAACATTTAGGTCATTTTCGTCCTCCCTAGGCTTATTCTTGTCCAATTAGGGTTTTTAACCAATCTTGTGCATCCAATAGGTGTGTTTGTGTCATTGGATGAACATTTAGGTTATTTTCCTCCTCCCTAGGCTTATTCTTGTCCAATTAAGATTTTTAACCAATCTTATGTATCCAATAAGTTCATTTGTGTCATTGGATGAACATTTAGGTCATTTACGTCCTCCCTAGAATTATTCTTGTCCAATTAGGGTTTCTAACCAATCTTGTGCATCCAATAAGTTCATTTGAATCATTGGATGAACATTTAGGTCATTTTCGTCCTCCCTAGGCTTATTCTTGTCTAATTAGGGTTTTTAAGCAATCTTGTGCATCCAATAAGTTCATTTGTGTCATTGGATGAACATTTAGGTCATTTTCGTCCTCCCTAGGCTTATTCTTGTCCAATTAGGGTTTTTAACCAATCTTGTGCATCCAATAAGTTCCTTGGTGTCATTGGATGAACATTTAGGTCATTTTCGTCCTCCCTAGGCTTATTCTTGTCCAATTAGGGTTTTTAACCAATCTTGTGCATCCAATAGGTGTGTTTGTGTCATTGGATGAACATTTAGGTCATTTTCGTCCTCCCTAGTCTTCTTCTTGTCCAATTAGGATTTTTAACCAATCTTGTGCGTCCAATAAGTTCATTTGTGTCATTGGATGAACATTTAGGTCATTTTCGTCCTCCCTAGAATTATTCTTGTCCAATTAGGGTTTTTAACCAATCTTGTGCATCCAAGAGGTTCATTTGTGTCATTGGATGAACATTTAGGTTATTTTCGTCCTCCCAAGGCTTATTCTTGTCCAATTAGGGTTTTTAACCAATCTTGTGCATCCAATAAGTTCATTTGTGTCATTGGATGAACATTTAGGTTATTTTCGTCCTCCCTTGGCTTATTCTTGTCCAATTAGGGTTTTTAAGCAATCTTGTGAATCCAATAAGTTCATTTGTTTCATTGGATGAACATTTAGGTCATTTTCGTCCTCCCTAGGCTTATTCTTGTTCAATTAGGGTTTCTAACCAATCTTGTGCATCCAATAGGTGTGTTTGTTTCATTGGATGAACATTTAGGTCATTTTCGTCGTCCCTAGTCTTATTCTTGTCCAATTAGGGTTTTAAGCAATCTTCTGCATCCAATAAGTTCATTTGTGTCATTGGATGAACATTTAGGTTATTTTCGTCCTCACTAGACTTAGTTTTGTGCAATTTGGGTTTTTAGCCAATCTTGTGCATCCAATAGGTGTGTTTGTGTCATTGGATGAACATTTAGGTCATTTTCGTCCTCCCTAGGCTTATTCTTGTCCAATTAGGATTTTTAACCAATCTTGTGCATCCATGAACATTTAGGTCATTTTCGTCCTCCCTAGAAATATTCTTGTCCAATTAGGGTTTTTAACCAATCTTGTGCATCCAAGAGGTTCATTTGTGTCATTGGATGAACATTTAGGTCATTTTCGTCCTCCCAAGGCTTATTCTTGTCCAATTAGGGTTTTTAACCAATCTTGTGCATCCAATAACTTCATTTGTGTCATTTGATGAACATTTAGGTCATTTTTGTCCTCCCAAGGCTTATTCTTATCCAATTAGGGTTTTAAGCAATCTTGTGCATCCAATAAGTTCATTTGTGTCATTGGATTAAGATTTAGGTCATTTTCGTCCTACCTAGGCTTATTCTTGTCCAATTAGGGTTTCTAACCAATCTTGTGCATCCAATAGGTGTATTTGTGTCATTGGGTGAACATTTAGGTCATTTTTGTCCTCCCTAGGCTTATTCTTGTCCAATTACGGTTTTTAAGCAATCTTGTGCATCCAATAAGTTCATTTGTGTCATTGGATGAACATTTAGGTCATTTTCGTCCTCCCTAGGCTTATTCTTGTCCAATTAGGGTTTTTAACCAATCTTGTGCATCCAATAGGTGTGTTTGTGTCATTGGATGAACATTTAGGTCATTTTCGTCCTCCCTAGGCTTATTCTTGTCGAATTTGGATTTTTTAACCAATCTTGTGCATCCAATAAGTTCATTTGTGTCATTGGATGAACATTTAGGTCATTTTCGTCCTCCCTAGAATTATTCTTGTCCAATTAGGGTTTCTAACCAATCTTATGCATCCAATAGGTGTGTTTGTGTCATTGGATGAACATTTAGGTCATTTTCGTCCTCCCTAGGCTTATTCTTGTCCAATTAGGGTTTCTAACCAATCATGTGCATCCAATACGTGTATTTGTGTCATTGGATGATTATTTAGGTCATTTTCGTCCTCCCTAGGCTTATTCTTGTCTAATTAGGGTTTTTAAGCAATCTTGTGCATCCAATAAGTTCATTTGTGTCATTGGATGAACATTTAGGTCATTTTCGTCCTCCCTAGGCTTATTTTTGTCCAATTAGGGTTTTTAACCAATCTTGTGCATCCAATAGGTGTGTTTGTGTCATTGGATGAACATTTAGGTCATTTTCGTCCTCCCTAGGCTTATTCTTGTCCAATTAGGATTTTTAACCAATCTTGTGCATCCAATAAGTTCATTTGTGTCATTGGATGAACATTTAGGTCATTTTCGTCCTCCCTAGTCTTATACTTGTCCAATTAGGGTTTTTAACCAATCTTGTGCATCCAATAGGTGTGTTTGTGTCATTGGATGAACATTTAGGTCATTTTCGTCCTCCCTAGGCTTATTCTTGTCCAATTAGGATTTTTAACCAATCTTGTGCATCCAATAAGTTCATTTGTGTCATCGGATGAACATTTAGGTCATTTTCGTCCTCCCTAGGCTTATTCTTGTCCAATTAGGGTTTTTAACCAATCTTGTGCATCCAATAGGTGTGTTTGTGTCATTGGATGAACATTTAGGTCATTTTCGTCCTCCCTAGGCTTATTCTTGTCCAATTAGGGTTTTTAACCAATCTTGTGCATCCAATAGGTGTGTTTGTGTCATTGGATGAACATTTAGGTCATTTTCGTCCTCCCTAGGCTTATTCTTGTCCAATTAGGGTTTTAAACCGATCTTGTGCATCCAATAAGTTCATTTGTGTCATTGGATTAACATTTAGGTCATTTTCGTCCTTCCTAGGCTTATTCTTGTCCGATTAGGGTTTCTAACCAATCTTGTGCATTCAATAGGTGTGTTTGTGTCATTGGATGAACATTTAGGTCATTTTCGTCCTCCCTAGTCTTATTCTTGTCCAATTAGGGTTTTTAACCAATCTTGTGCATCCAATAAGTTCATTTGTGTCATTGGATGAACATTTAGGTCATTTCCGTCCTCCCTAGGCTTATTCTTGTCCAATTAGGGTTTTTAACCAATCTTGTGCATCCAATAGGTGTGTTTGTGTCATTGGATGAACATTTAGGTCATTTTCGTCCTCCCTAGTCTTATTCTTGTCCAATTAGGGTTTTTAACCAATCTTGTGCATCTAATAAGTTCATTTGTGTCATTGGATGAACATTTAGGTCATTTTCGTCCTCCCTAGGCTTATTCTTGTCCAATTAGGGTTTTTAACCAATCTTGTGCATCCAATAGGTGTGTTTGTGTCATTGGATGAACATTTAGGTCATTTTCGTCCTCCCTAGGCTTATTCTTGTCCAATTAGGATTTTTAACCAATCTTGTGCATCCAATAAGTTCATTTGTGTCATTGGATGAACATTTAGGTCATTTTCGTCCTCCCTAGAATTGTTCTTGTCCAATTAGGGTTTCTAACCAATCTTGTGCATCCAATAGCTGTGTTTGTGTCATTGGATGAACATTTAGGTCATTTTCGTCCTCCCTAGGCTTATTCTTGTCCAATTAGGATTTTTAAGCAATCTTGTGCATCCAATAAGTTCATTTGTGTCATTGGATGAACATTTAGGTCATTTTCGTCCTCCCTAGTCTTATACTTGTCCAATTAGGGTTTTTAACCAATCTTGTGCATCCAATAGGTGTGTTTGTGTCATTGGATGAACATTTAGGTCATTTTCGTCATCCCTAGGCTTATTCATGTCCAATTAGGGTTTCTAACCAATTTTGTGCATCCAATAGGTGTATTTGTGTAATTGGATGAACATTTAGGTCATTTTCGTCCTCCCTAGGCTTATTCTTGTCTAATTAGGGTTTTTAAGCAATCTTGTGCATCCAATAAGTTCATTTGTGTCATTGGATGAACATTTAGGTCATTTTCGTCCTCCCTAGGCTTATTCTTGTCCAATTAGGGTTTTTAACCAATCTTGTGCATCCAATAGGTGTGTTTGTGTCATTGGATGAACATTTAGGTCAGTTTCGTCCTCCCTAGGCTTATTCTTGTCCAATTAGGGTTTCTAACCAATCTTGTGCATCCAATAGGTGTATTTGTGTCATTGGATGAACATTTAGGTCATTTTCGTCATCCCTAGGCTTATTCTTGTCCAATTAGGGTTTTTAAGCAATCTTGTGCATCCAATAAGTTCATTTGTGTCATTGGATGAACATTTAGGTTATTTTCGCCTCACTAGGCTTAGTTTTGTGCAATTAGGGTTTTTAGCCAATCTTGTGCATCCAATAGGTGTGTTTGTGTCATTAGATGAACATTTAGGTCATTTTCATCCTCCCTAGGCTTATTCTTGTCCAATTAGGGTTTTTAACCAATCTTGTGCATCCAAGAGGTTCATTTGTGTCATTGGATGAACATTTAGGTCATTTTCGTCCTCCCAAGGCTTATTCTTGTCCAATTAGGATTTTTAACCAATCTTGTGTATCCAATAAGTTCATTTGTGTCAATGGATGAACATTTAGGTCATTTTCGTCCTCCCTTGGCTTATTCTTGTCCAATTAGGGTTTTTAAGCAATCTTGTGAATCCAATAAGTTCATTTGTTTCATTGGATGAACATTTAGGTCATTTTCGTCCTCCCTAGGCTTATTCTTGTTCAATTAGGGTTTCTAACCAATCTTGTGCATCCAATAGGTGTGTTTGTTTCATTGGATGAACATTTAGGTCATTTTCGTCCTCCCTAGTCTTATTCTTGTCCAATTAGGGTTTTAAGCAATCTTCTGCATCCAATAAGTTCATTTGTGTCATTGGATGAACATTTAGGTTATTTTCGTCCTCACTAGGCTTAGTTTTGTGCAATTAGGGTTTTTATCCAATCTTGTGCATCCAATAGGTGTGTTTGTGTCATTTGATGAACATTTAGGTCATTTTCGTCCTCCCAAGGCTTATTCTTGTCCAATTAGGGTTTTTAAGCAATCTTGTGCATCCAATAAGTTCATTTGTGTCATTGGATGAACATTTAGGTCATTTTCGTCCTCCCTAGGCTTATTCTTGTCCAATTAGGGTTTTTAACCAATCTTGTGCATCCAATAGGTGTGTTTGTGTCATTGGATGAACATTTAGGTCATTTTCGTCCTCCCTAGGCTTATTCTTGTCCAATTTAGGGTTTTTAACCAATCTTATGCATCCAATAAGTTCATTTGTGTCATTGGATAAACATTTAGGTCATTTTCGTCCACCCTAGGCTTATTCTTGTCCAATTAGGGTTTTTAACCAATCTTGTGCATCCAATAAGTTCATTTGTGTCATTGGATAAACATTTAGGTCATTTTCTTCCTCCCTAGGGTTATTCTTGTCCAATTAGGGTTTCTAACCAATCTTGTGCATCCAATAGGTGTTATTGTGTCATTGGATGAACATTTAGGTCATTTTCGTCCTCCCTAGGCTTATTCTTGTCCAATTAGGGTTTTTAAGCAATCTTGTTCATCCAATAAGTTCATTTGTGTCATTGGATAAACATTTAGGTCATTTTCGTCCTCCCTAGGCTTATTCTTGTCCAATTAGGGTTTTTAACCAATCTTGTGCATCCAATAGGTGTGTTTGTGTCATTGGATGAACATTTAGGTCATTTTCGTCCTCCCTAGGCTTATTCTTGTCTAATTAGGGTTTTTAAGCAATCTTGTGCATCCAATAAGTTCATTTGTGTTATTGGATGAACATTTAGGTCGTTTTCGTCCTCCCAAGGCTTATTCTTGTCCAATTAGGGTGTTTAACCTATCTTGTGCATCCAATAGGTGTATTTGTGTCAATGGATGAACATTTAGGTCATTTTCGTCCTCCCTAGGCTTATTCTTGTCCAATTAGGGTTTTTAACCAATCTTGTGCATCCAATAAGTTCATTTGTGTCATTGGATGAACATTTAGGTCATTTTCGTCCTCCCTAGGCTTATTCTTGTCCAATTAGGGTTTTTAACCAATCTTGTGCATCCAATAGGTGTATTTGTGTCAATGGATGAACATTTAGGTCATTTTCGTCCTCCCTAGGCTTATTCTTGTCCAATTAGGGTTTTTAAGCAATCTTGTGCATCCAATAAATTCATTTGTGTCATTGGATGACCATTTAGGTCATTTTCGTCCTCCCTAGGCTTATTCTTGTCCAATTAGGGTTTTTAACCAATCTTGTGCATCCAATAAGTTCATTTGTGTCATTGGATGAACATTTAGGTCATTTTCGTCCTCCCTAGGCTTATTCTTGTCCAATTAGGGTTTTTAACCAATCTTGTGCATCCAATAGGTGTGTTTGTGTCATTGGATGAACATATGGGTCATTTTCGTACTCCCTAGGCTTATTCTTGTCCAATTAGGGTTTCTAACCAATCTTGTGCATCCAATAGGTGTATTTGTGTCATTGGATGAACATTTAGGTCATTTTCGTCCTTCCTAGGCTTATTCTTGTCTAATTAGGGTTTTTAAGCAATCTTGTGCATCCAATAAATTCATTTGTGTCATTGGATGACCATTTAGGTCATTTTCGTCCTCCCTAGGCTTATTCTTGTCCAATTAGGGTTTTTAACCAATCTTGTGCATCCAATAAGTTCATTTGTGTCATTGGATGAACATTTAGGTCATTTTCGTCCTCCCTAGGCTTATTCTTGTCCAATTAGGGTTTTTAACCAATCTTGTGCATCCAATAGGTGTGTTTGTGTCATTGGATGAACATTTAGGTCATTTTCGTCCTCCCTCGGCTTATTCTTGTCCAATTAGGGTTTTTTACCAATCTTGTGCATCCAATAAGTTCATTTGTGTCATTGGATTAACATTTAGGTCATTTTCGTCCTTCCTAGGCTTATTCTTGTCCAATTACGGTTTCTAACCAATCTTGTGCATCAAATAGGTGTGTTTGTGTCATTGGATGAACATTTAGGTCATTTTCGTCCTCCCTAGGCTTATTCTTGTCCAATTAGGGTTTTTAACCAATCTTGTGCATCCAATAAGTTCATTTGTGTCATTGGATGAACATTTAGGTCATTTTCGTCCTCCCTAGGCTTATTCTTGTCCAATAAAGGTTTTTAACCAATCTTGTGCATCCAATAGGTGTGTTTGTGTCATTGGATGAACATTTAGGTCATTTTCGTCCTCCCTTGGCTTATGCTTATCCAATTAGGGTTTTTAACCAATCTTGTGCATCCAATAAGTTCATTTGTGTCATTGGATAAACATTTAGGTCATTTTCGTCCACCCTAGGCTTATTCTTGTCCAATTATGGTTTTTAACCAATCTTGTGCATCCAATAGGTGTGTTTGTGTCATTGGATGAATATTTAGGTCATTTTCGTCCTCCCTAGGCTTATTCTTGTCCAATTAGGGTTTCTAACCAATCTTCTGCATCCAATAGGTGTATTTGTGTCATTGGATGAACATTTAGGTCATTTTCGTCCTCCCTAGGGTTATTCTTGTCCAATTAGGGTTTTTAACCAATCTTGTGCATCCAATTGGTGTGTTTGTGTCATTGGATGAACATTTAGGTCATTTTCGTCCTCCCTAAGCTTATTCTTGTCCAATTAGGATTTTTAACCAATCTTGTGCATCCAATAAGTTCATTTGTGTCATTGGATGAACATTTAGGTCATTTTCGTCCTCCCTAGAATTATTCTTGTCCAATTAGGGTTTCTAACCGATCTTGTGCATCCAATAAGTTCATTTGTGTCATTGGATGAACATTTAGGTCATTTTCGTCCTCCCTAGGCTTATTCTTGTCAAATTAGGATTTTTAACCAATCTTGTGCATCCAATAAGTTCATTTGTGTCATTGGATGAACATTTAGGTCATTTTCGTCCTCCCTAGAATTATTTTTGTCCAATTAGGGTTTCTAACCAATCTTGTGCATCCAATAAGTTCATTTGTGTCATTGGATGAACATTTAGGTCATTTTCGTCCTCCCTAAGCTTATTCTTGTCCAATTAGGATTTTTAACCAATCTTGTGCATCCAATAAGTTCATTTGTGTCATTGGATGAACATTTAGGTCATTTTCGTCCTCCCTAGAATTATTCTTGTCCAATTAGGGTTTTTAACCAATCTTGTGCATCCAATAGGTGTGTTTGTGTCATTGGATGAACATTTAGGTCATTTTCGTCCTCCCTAGGCTTATTCTTATCCAATTAGGGTTTCTAACCAATCTTGTGCATCCAATAGGTGTATTTGTGTCATTGGATGAACATTTAGGTCATTTTCGTCCTCCCTAAGCATATTCTTGTCCAATTAGGGTTTTTAACCTATCTTGTGCATCCAATAGGTGTGTTTATGTCATTGGATGAACATTTAGGTCATTTTCGTCCTCCCTAGGCTTATTCTTGTCTAATTAGGGTTTTTAAGCAATCTTGTGCATCCAATAAGTTCATTTGTGTCATTGGATGAACATTTAGGTCATTTTCGTCCTCCCTAGGCTTATTCTTGTCCAATTAGGGTTTTTAACCAATCTTGTGCATCCAATAGGTGTGTTTGTGTCATTGGATGAACATTTAGGTCAGTTTCGTCATCCCTAGGCTTATTCTTGTCCAATTAGGGTTTCTAACCAATCTTGTGCATCCAATAGGTGTATTTGTGTCATTGGATGAACATTTAGGTCATTTTCGTCCTCCCTAGAATTATTCTTGTCCAATTAGGGTTTCTAACCAATCTTGTGCATCCAATAGGTGTGTTTGTGTCATTGGATGAACATTTAGGTCATTTTCGTCCTCCCTAGGCTTATTCTTGTCCAATTAGGATTTTTAAGCAATCTTGTGCATCCAATAAGTTCATTTGTGTCATTGGATGAACATTTAGGTCATTTTCGTCCTCCCTAGTCTTATTCTTGTCCAATTAGGGTTTTTAACCAATCTTGGGCATCCAATAGGTGTGTTTGTGTCATTGGATGAACATTTAGGTCATTTTCGTCCTCCCTAGTCTTATTCTTGTCCAATTAGGGTTTTAAGCCAATCTTGTGCATCCAATAGGTGTGTTTGTGTCATTTGATGAACATTTAGGTCATTTTCGTCCTCCCAAGACTTGTTCTTGTCCAATTAGGGTTTTTAAGCAATCTTGTGCATCCAATAAGTTCATTTGTGTCATTGGATGAACATTTAGGTCATTTTCGTCCTCCCTAGGCTTATTCTTGTCCAATTAGGGTTTTTAACCAATCTTGTGCATCCAATAGGTGTGTTTGTGTCATTGGATGAACATTTAGGTCATTTTCATCCTCCCTAGTCTTATTCTTGTCCAATTAGGATTTTTAACCAATCTTGTGCATCCAATAAGTTCATTTGTGTCATTGGATGAACATTTAGGTCATTTTCGTCCTCCCTAGAATTATTCTTGTCCAATTAGGGTTTTTAACCAATCTTGTGCATCCAAGAGGTTCATTTGTGTCATTGGATGAACATTTAGGTCATTTTCGTCCTCCCAAGGCTTATTCTTGTCCAATTAGGGTTTCTAACCAATCTTGTGCATCCAATAGGTGTATTTGTGTCATTGGGTGAACATTTAGGTCATTTTCGTCCTCCCTAGTCTTATTCTTGTCCAATTAGGGTTTTAAGCAATCTTCTGCATCCAATAAGTTCATTTGTGTCATTGGATGAACATTTAGGTTATTTTCGTCCTCACTAGGCTTAGTTTTGTGCAATTAGGGTTTCTAACCATTCTTGTGCATCCAATAGGTGTGTTTGTTTCATTGGATGAACATTTAGGTCATTTTCGTCCTCCCTAGTCTTATTCTTGTCCAATTAGGGTTTTAAGCAATCTTCTGCATCCAATAAGTTCATTTGTGTCATTGGATGAACATTTAGGTTATTTTCGTCCTCACTAGGCTTAGTTTTGTGCAATTAGGGTTTTTAGCCAATCTTGTGCATCCGATAGGTGTGTTTGTGTCATTGGATGAACATTTAGGTCATTTTCGTCCTCCCTAGGCTTATTGTTGTCCAATTAGGATTTTTAACCAATCTTGTGCATCCAATAAGTTCATTTGTGTCATTGGATGAACATTTAGGTCATTTTCGTCCTCCCTAGAATTATTCTTGTCCAATTAGGGTTTTTAACCAATCTTGTGCATCCAAGAGGTTCATTTGTGTCATTGGATGAACATTTAGGTCATTTTCGTCCTCCCAAGGCTTATTCTTGTCCAATTAGGGTTTTTAACCAATCTTGTGTATCCAATAAGTTCATTTGTGTCATTGGATGAACATTTAGGTCATTTTCGTCCTCCCTTGGCTTATTCTTGTCCAATTAGGGTTTTTAAGCAATCTTGTGAATCCAATAAGTTCATTTGTTTCATTGGATGAACATTTAGGTCATTTTCGTCCTCCCTAGGCTTATTCTTGTTCAATTAGGGTTTCTAACCAATCTTGTGCATCCAATAGGTGTGTTTGTTTCATTGGATGAACATTTAGGTCATTTTCGTCCTCCCTAGTCTTATTCTTGTCCAATTAGGGTTTTAAGCAATCTTTTACATCCAATAAGTTCATTTGTGTCATTGGATGAACATTTAGGTTATTTTCGTCCTCACTAGGCTTAGTTTTGTGCAATTAGGGTTTTTAGCCAATCTTGTGCATCCGATAGGTGTGTTTGTGTCATTGGATGAACATTTAGGTCATTTTCGTCCTCCCTAGGCTTATTCTTGTCCAATTAGGATTTTTAACCAATCTTGTGCATCCAATAAGTTCATTTGTGTCATTGGATGAACATTTAGGTCATTTTCGTCCTCCTTAGAATAATTCTTGTCCAATTAGGGTTTTTAACCAATCTTGTGCATCCAAGAGGTTCATTTGTGTCATTGGATGAACATTTAGGTCATTTTCGTCCTCCCAAGGCTTATTCTTGTCCAATTAGGGTTTTTAACCAATCTTGTGCATCCAATAAGTTCATTTGTGTCATTTGATGAACATTTAGGTCATTTTCGTCCTCCCGAGGCTTATTCTTATCCAATTAGGGTTTTAAGCAATCTTGTGCATCCAATAAGTTCATTTGTGTCATTGGATTAAGATTTAGGTCATTTTCGTCCTACCTAGGCTTATTCTTGTCCAATTAGGGTTTCTAACCAATCTTGTGCATCCAATAGGTGTATTTGTGTCATTGGGTGAACATTTAGGTCATTTTTGTCCTCCCTAGGCTTATTCTTGTCCAATTACGGTTTTTAAGCAATCTTGTGCATCCAATAAGTTCATTTGTGTCATTGGATGAACATTTAGGTCATTTTCGTCCTCCCTAGGCTTATTCTTGTCCAATTAGGGTTTTTAACCAATCTTGTGCATCCAATAGGTGTATTTGTGTCATTGGATGAACATTTAGGTCATTTTCGTCCTCCCTAGGCTTATTCTTGTCGAATTAGGATTTTTAACCAATCTTGTGCATCCAATAAGTTCATTTGTGTCATTGGATGAACATTTAGGTCATTTTCGTCCTCCCTAGAATTATTCTTGTCCAATTAGGGTTTCTAACCAATCTTATGCATCCAATAGGTGTATTTGTGTCATTGGGTGAACATTTAGGTCATTTTTGTCCTCCCTAGGCTTATTCTTGTCCAATTACGGTTTTTAAGCAATCTTGTGCATCCAATAAGTTCATTTGTGTCATTGGATGAACATTTAGGTCATTTTCGTCCTCCCTAGGCTTATTCTTGTCCAATTAGGGTTTTTAACCAATCTTGTGCATCCAATAGGTGTGTTTGTGTCATTGGATGAACATTTAGGTCATTTTCGTCCTCCCTAGGCTTATTCTTGTCCAATTAGGGTTTTTTACCAATCTTGTGCATCCAATAAGTTCCTTTGTGTCATTGGATAAACATTTAGGTCATTTTCACCCACCCTAGGCTTATTCTTGTCCAATTAGGGTTTTTAACCAATCTTGTGCATCCAATAAGTTCATTTGTGTCATTGGATGAACATTTAGGTCATTTTCGTCCTCCCTAGGCTTATTCTTGTCCAATTAGGGTATTTAAGCAATCTTGTGCATCCAATAAGTTCATTTGTGTCATTGGATGAACATTTAGGTCATTTTCGTCCTCCCTAGGCTTAGTCTTGTTCAATTAGGGTTTCTAACCAATCTTGTGCATCCAATAGGTGTGTTTGTGTCATTGGATGAACATTTAGGTCATTTTCGTCCTCCCTAGGCTTATTCTTGTCCAATTAGGATTTTTAACCAATCTTGTGCATCCAATAAGTTCATTTGTGTCATTGGATGAACATTTAGGTCATTTTCGTCCTCCCTAGTCTTATTCATGTCCAATTAGGGTTTTAAGCAATCTTGTGCATCCAATAAGTTCATTTGTGTCATTGGATTAAGATTTAAGTCATTTTCGTCCTCCCTAGGCTTATTCTTGTTCAATTAGGGTTTCTAACCAATCTTGTGCATCCATTAGGTGTGTTTGTGTCATTGGATGAACATTTAGGTCATTTACTTCCTCCCTAGTCTTATTCTTGTCCAATTAGGGTTTTAAGCAATCTTGTGCATCCAATAAGTTCATTTGTGTCATTGGATTAAGATTTAAGTCATTTTCGTCCTCCCTAGGCTTATTCTTGTTCAATTAGGGTTTCTAACCAATCTTGTGCATCCAATAGGTGTATTTGTGTCATTGGATGAACATTTAGGTTATTTTCGTCCTCACTAGGATTAGTTTTGTGCAATTAGGGTTTTTAACCAATCTTGTGCATCCAATAGGTGTGTTTGTGTCATTAGATGAACATTTAGGTCATTTTCATCCTCCCTAGGCTTATTGTTGTCCAATTAGGGTTTTTAACCAATCTTGTGCATCCAATAGGTGTGTTTGTGTCATTGGATGAACATTTAGGTCATTTTCGTCCTCCCAAGTCTTATTCTTGTCCTATTAGGGTTTTAAGCCAATCTTGTGCACCCAATAGGTGCGTTTGTGTCATTGGATGAACATTTAGGTCATTTTCGTCCTCCCTAGGCTTATTGTTGTTCAATTAGGGTTTTTAACCAATCTTGTGCATCCAATAAGTTCATTTGTATCATTGGATGAACATTTAGGTCATTTTCGTCCTCCCTAGGCTTATTCTTGTCCAATTAGGGTTTTTAACCAATCTTGTGCATCCAATAGGTGTGTTTGTGTCATTGGATGAACATTTAGGTCATTTTCGTCCTCCCTAGGCTTATTCTTGTCCAATTAGGGTTTTTAACCGATCTTGTGCATCCAATAGGTGTGTTTGTGTCATTGGATGAACATTTAGGTCATTTTCATCCTCCCTAGGCTTATTCTTGTCCAATTAGGGTTTCTAACCAATGTTGTGCATCCAATAAGTTCATTTGTGTCATTGGATGAACATTTAGGTCATTTTCGTCCTCCCTAGGCTTATTCTTGTCCAATTAGGGTTTTTAACCAATCTTGTGCATCCAATAGGTGTGTTTGTGTCATTGGATGAACATTTAGGTCATTTTCGTCCTCCCTAGGCTTATTCTTGTCCAATTAGGGTTTCTAACCAATCTTGTGCATTCAATAGGTGTATTTGTGTCATTGGATGAACATTTAGGTCATTTTCGTCCTCCCTAGGCATATTCTTGTCCAATTAGGGTTTTTAACCAATCTTGTGCATCCAATAAGTTCATTTGTGTCATTGGATGAACATTTAGGTCATTTTCGTCCTCCCAAGGCTTATTCTTGTCTAATTAGGGTTTTTAACCAATCTTGTGCATCCAATAGGTGTGTTTGTGTCATTGGATGAACATATAGGTCATTTTCGTCCTCCCTAGGCTTATTCTTGTCCAATTAGGGTTGCTAACCAATCTTGTGCATCCAATAGGTGTATTTGTGTCATTGGATGAACATTTAGGTCATTTTCGTCCTCCCTAGGCTTATTCTTGTCCAATTAGGGTTTTTAAGCAATCTTGTGCATCCAATAAGTTCATTTGTGTCATTGGATGAACATTTAGGTCATTTTCGTCCTCCCTAGGCTTATTCTTGTCCAATTAGGGTTTCTAACGAATCTTGTGCATCCAATAGGTGTATTTGTGTCATTGGATGAATATTTAGGTCATTTTCGTCCTCCCTAGGCTTATTCTTGTCTAATTACGGTATTTAAGCAATCTTGTGCATCCAATAAGTTCATTTGTGTCATTGGATGAACATTTAGGTCATTTTCGTCCTCCCTAGGCATATTCGTGTCCAATTAGGGTTTTTAACCAATCTTGTGCATCCAATAGGTGTATTTGTGTCATTGGATGAACATTTAGGTCATTTTCGTCCTCCCTAGGCTTATTCTTGTCCAATTAGGGTTTTTAAGCAATCTTGTGCATCCAATAAGTTCATTTGTGTCATTGGATGAACATTTAGGTCATTTTCGTCCTCCATAGGCTTATTCTTGTCCAATTAGGGTTTCTAACCAATCTTGTGCATCGAATAGGTGTATTTGTGTCATTGGATGAACATTTAGGTCATTTTCGTCCTCCCTAGGCTTATTCTTGTCCAATTAGGGTTTTTAACCAATCTTGTGCATCCAATAAGTTCATTTGTGTCATTGGATGAACATTTAGGTCATTTTCGTCCTCCCTAGGCTTTTTCTTGTCCAATTAGGGTTTTTAACCAACCTTGTGCATCCAATAAGTTCATTTGTGTCATTGGTTGAACATTTAGGTCATTTTCGTCCTCCCTAGGCTTATTCTTGTCCAATTAGGGTTTTTAACCAATCTTGTGTATCCAATAAGTTCATTTGTGTCATTGGATGAACATTTAGGTCATTTTCGTCCTCCCTTGGCTTATTCTTGTCCAATTAGGGTTTTTAAGCAATCTTGTGAATCCAATAAGTTCATTTGTTTCATTGGATGAACATTTAGGTCATTTTCGTCCTCCCTAGGCTTATTCTTGTTCAATTAGGGTTTCTAACCAATCTTGTGCATCCAATAGGTGTGTTTGTTTCATTGGATGAACATTTAGGTCATTTTCGTCCTCCCTAGTCTTATTCTTGTCCAATTAGGGTTTTAAGCAATCTTTTACATCCAATAAGTTCATTTGTGTCATTGGATGAACATTTAGGTTATTTTCGTCCTCACTAGGCTTAGTTTTGTGCAATTAGGGTTTTTAGCCAATCTTGTGCATCCGATAGGTGTGTTTGTGTCATTGGATGAACATTTAGGTCATTTTCGTCCTCCCTAGGCTTATTCTTGTCCAATTAGGATTTTTAACCAATCTTGTGCATCCAATAAGTTCATTTGTGTCATTGGATGAACATTTAGGTCATTTTCGTCCTCCTTAGAATAATTCTTGTCCAATTAGGGTTTTTAACCAATCTTGTGCATCCAAGAGGTTCATTTGTGTCATTGGATGAACATTTAGGTCATTTTCGTCCTCCCAAGGCTTATTCTTGTCCAATTAGGGTTTTTAACCAATCTTGTGCATCCAATAAGTTCATTTGTGTCATTTGATGAACATTTAGGTCATTTTCGT
Organism: Cicer pinnatifidum; assembly: GCA_037974775.1. NCBI lineage: Eukaryota > Viridiplantae > Streptophyta > Magnoliopsida > Fabales > Fabaceae > Cicer > Cicer pinnatifidum. The sequence continues at coordinate 5,691 of JBBPBR010000650.1, read as the reverse complement.
CCTCCCGAGGCTTATTCTTATCCAATTAGGGTTTTAAGCAATCTTGTGCATCCAATAAGTTCATTTGTGTCATTGGATTAAGATTTAGGTCATTTTCGTCCTACCTAGGCTTATTCTTGTCCAATTAGGGTTTCTAACCAATCTTGTGCATCCAATAGGTGTATTTGTGTCATTGGGTGAACATTTAGGTCATTTTTGTCCTCCCTAGGCTTATTCTTGTCCAATTACGGTTTTTAAGCAATCTTGTGCATCCAATAAGTTCATTTGTGTCATTGGATGAACATTTAGGTCATTTTCGTCCTCCCTAGGCTTATTCTTGTCCAATTAGGGTTTTTAACCAATCTTGTGCATCCAATAGGTGTATTTGTGTCATTGGATGAACATTTAGGTCATTTTCGTCCTCCCTAGGCTTATTCTTGTCGAATTAGGATTTTTAACCAATCTTGTGCATCCAATAAGTTCATTTGTGTCATTGGATGAACATTTAGGTCATTTTCGTCCTCCCTAGAATTATTCTTGTCCAATTAGGGTTTCTAACCAATCTTATGCATCCAATAGGTGTATTTGTGTCATTGGGTGAACATTTAGGTCATTTTTGTCCTCCCTAGGCTTATTCTTGTCCAATTACGGTTTTTAAGCAATCTTGTGCATCCAATAAGTTCATTTGTGTCATTGGATGAACATTTAGGTCATTTTCGTCCTCCCTAGGCTTATTCTTGTCCAATTAGGGTTTTTAACCAATCTTGTGCATCCAATAGGTGTGTTTGTGTCATTGGATGAACATTTAGGTCATTTTCGTCCTCCCTAGGCTTATTCTTGTCCAATTAGGGTTTTTTACCAATCTTGTGCATCCAATAAGTTCCTTTGTGTCATTGGATAAACATTTAGGTCATTTTCACCCACCCTAGGCTTATTCTTGTCCAATTAGGGTTTTTAACCAATCTTGTGCATCCAATAAGTTCATTTGTGTCATTGGATGAACATTTAGGTCATTTTCGTCCTCCCAAGGCTTATTCTTGTCCAATTAGGGTTTTTAACCAATCTTGTGCATCCAATAAGTTCATCTGTGTTATTGGATGAACATTTAGGTCATTTTCGTCCTCCCTAGGCTTATTCTTGTCCAATTAGGGTTTTTAACCAATCTTGTGCATCCAATAGGTGTGTTTGTGTCATTGGATGAACATTTAGGTCATTTTCGTTCTCCATAGGCTTATTCTTGTCCAATTAAGGCTTTTAACCAATCTTATGCATCCAATAAGTTCATTTGTGTCATTGGATGAACATTTAGGTCATTTTCGTCCACCCTAGGCTTATTCTTGTCCAATTAGGGTTTTTAACCAATCTTGTGCATCCAATAAGTTCATTTGTGTCATTGGATGAACATTTAGGTCATTTTCGTCCTCCCAAGGCTTATTCATGTCCAATTAGGGTTTTTAACCAATCTTGTGCATCCAATAAGTTCATTTGTGTCATTGGATGAACATTTAGGTTATTTTCGTCCTCACTAGGCTTAGTTTTGTGCAATTAGGGTTTTTAACCAATCTTGTGCATCCAATAGGTGTGTTTGTGTCATTAGATGAACATTTAGGTCATTTTCATCCTCCCTAGGCTTATTGTTGTCCAATTAGGGTTTTTAACCAATCTTGTGCATCCAATAGGTGTGTTTGTGTCTTTTGATGAACATTTAGGTCATTTTCATCCTCCCTAGTCTTATTCTTGTCCAATTAGGGTTTTAAGCAATCTTGTGCATCCAATAAGTTCATTTGTGTCATTGGATTAAGATTTAAGTCATTTTCGTCCTCCCTAGGCTTATTCTTGTTCAATTAGGGTTTCTAACCAATCTTGTGCATCCAATAGGTGTGTTTGTGTCATTGGATGAACATTTAGGTCATTTTCGTCCTCCCAAGGCTTATTGTTGTCCAATTAGGGTTTTTAACCAATCTTGTGCATCCAATAAGTTCATTTGTGTCATTGGATGAACATTTAGGTCATTTTTCGTCCTCCCTAGGCTTATTCTTGTCCAATTAGGGTTTTTAAGCAATCTTGTGCATCCAATAAGTTCATTTGTGTCATTGGATGAACATTTAGGTCATTTTCGTCCTCCCTAGGCTTATTCTTGTCCAATTAGGGGTTCTAACCAATCTTGTGCATCCAATAGGTGTATTTGTGTCATTGGATGAACATTTAGGTCATTTTCGTCCTCCCTAGGCTTATTCTTGTCCAATTAGGGTTTTTAACCAATCTTGTGCATCCAATAGGTGTGTTTGTGTCATTGGATGAACATTTAGGTCATTTTCGTCCTCCCTAGGCTTATTCTTGTCCAGTTAGGATTTTTAACCAATCTTGTGCATCCAATAGGTGTGTTTGTGTCATTGGATGAACATTTAGGTTATTTTCGTCCTACCTAGGCTTATTCTTGTCCAATTAGGGTTTTTAACCAATCTTGTGCATCCAATAGGTGTGTTTGTGTCATTGGATGAACATTTAGGTCATTTTCGTCCTCCCTAGGCTTATTCTTGTCCAATTAGGATTTTTAACCAATCTTGTGCATCCAATAGGTGTCTTTGTGTCATTGGATGAACATTTAGGTCATTTTCGTCCTCCCTAGGCTTATTCTTGTCCAATTAGGGTTTTTAAGCAATCTTGTGCATCCAATAAGTTCATTTGTGTCATTGGATGAACATTTAGGTCATTTTCGTCCTCCCTAGATTTAGTTTTGTGCAATTAGGGTTTTTAACCAATCTTGTGCATCCAATAGGTGTGTTTGTGTCATTAGATGAACATTTAGGTCATTTTCATCCTCCCTAGGCTTATTGTTGTCCAATTAGGGTTTTTAACCAATCTTGTGCATCCAATAGGTGTGTTTGTGTCATTGGATGAACATTTAGGTCATTTTCGTCCTCCCTAGTCTTATTCTTGTCCAATTAGGGTTTTAAGCAATCTTGTGCATCCAATAAGTTCATTTGTGTCATTGGATGAACATTTAGGTCATTTTCTTCCTCCCTAGGCTTATTCTTGTCCAATTAAGGTTTTTAAGCAATCTTGTCCATCCAATAAGTTCATTTGTGTCATTGGATGAACATTTAGGTTATTTTCGTCCTCACTAGGCTTAGTTTTGTGCAATTAGGGTTTTTAACCAATCTTGTGCATCCAATAGGTGTGTTTGTGTCATTAGATGAACATTTAGGTCATTTTCATCCTCCCTAGGCTTATTGTTGTCCAATTAGGGTTTTTAACCAATCTTGTGCATCCAATAGGTGTGTTTGTGTCATTGGATGAAAATTTAGGTCATTTTCGTCCTCCCTAGTCTTATTCTTGTCCAATTAGGGTTTTAAGCAATCTTGTGCATCCAATAAGTTCATTTGTGTCATTGGATTAAGATTTAAGTCATTTTCGTCCTCCCTAGGCTTATTCTTGTTCAATTAGGGTTTCTAACCAATCTTGTGCATCCAATAGGTGTATTTGTGTCATTGGATGAACATTTAGGTTATTTTCGTCCTCACTAGGATTAGTTTTGTGCAATTAGGGTTTTTAACCAATCTTGTGCATCCAATAGGTGTGTTTGTGTCATTAGATGAACATTTAGGTCATTTTCATCCTCCCTAGGCTTATTGTTGTCCAATTAGGGTTTTTAACCAATCTTGTGCATCCAATAGGTGTGTTTGTGTCATTGGATGAACATTTAGGTCATTTTCGTCCTCCCAAGTCTTATTCTTGTCCTATTAGGGTTTTAAGCCAATCTTGTGCACCCAATAGGTGCGTTTGTGTCATTGGATGAACATTTAGGTCATTTTCGTCCTCCCTAGGCTTATTGTTGTTCAATTAGGGTTTTTAACCAATCTTGTGCATCCAATAAGTTCATTTGTATCATTGGATGAACATTTAGGTCATTTTCGTCCTCCCTAGGCTTATTCTTGTCCAATTAGGGTTTTTAACCAATCTTGTGCATCCAATAGGTGTGTTTGTGTCATTGGATGAACATTTAGGTCATTTTCGTCCTCCCTAGGCTTATTCTTGTCCAATTAGGGTTTTTAACCGATCTTGTGCATCCAATAGGTGTGTTTGTGTCATTGGATGAACATTTAGGTCATTTTCATCCTCCCTAGGCTTATTCTTGTCCAATTAGGGTTTCTAACCAATGTTGTGCATCCAATAAGTTCATTTGTGTCATTGGATGAACATTTAGGTCATTTTCGTCCTCCCTAGGCTTATTCTTGTCCAATTAGGGTTTTTAACCAATCTTGTGCATCCAATAGGTGTGTTTGTGTCATTGGATGAACATTTAGGTCATTTTCGTCCTCCCTAGGCTTATTCTTGTCCAATTAGGGTTACTAACCAATCTTGTGCATCCAATAAGTTCATTTGTGTCATTGGATGAACATTTAGGTCATTTTCGTCCTCCCTAGGCTTATTCTTGTCCAATTAGGGTTTTTAACCAATCTTGTGCATCCAATAGGTGTGTTTGTGTCATTGGATGAACATTTAGGTCATTTTCGTCCTCCCTTGGCTTATTCTTGTCCGATTAGGGTTTTTAACCAATCTTGTGCATCCAATAAGTTCATTTGTGTCATTGGATGAACATTTAGGTCATTTTCGTCCTCCCTTGGCTTATTCTTGTCCAATTAGGGTTTTTAACCAATCTTGTGCATCCAATAAGTTCATTTGTGTCATTGGACGAACATTTAGGTCATTTTCGTCCTCCCTAGGCTTATTCTTGTCCAATTAGGGTTTTTAATCAATCTTGTGCATCCAATAAGTTCATTTGTGTCATTGGATGAACATTTAGGTCATTTTCGTCCTCCCTAGGCTTATTCTTGTTCAATTAGGGTTTTTAACCAATCTTGTGCATCCAATAGGTGTGTTTGTTTCATTGGATGAACATTTAGGTCATTTTCGTCCTCCCTAGTCTTATTCTTGTCCAATTAGGGTTTTAAGCAATCTTCTGCATCCAATAAGTTCATTTGTGTCATTGGATGAACATTTAGGTTATTTTCGTCCTCACTAGGCTTAGTTTTGTGCAATTAGGGTTTTTAGCCAATCTTGTGCATCCGATAGGTGTGTTTGTGTCATTGGATGAACATTTAGGTCATTTTCGTCCTCCCTAGGCTTATTCTTGTCCAATTAGGATTTTTAACCAATCTTGTGCATCCAATAAGTTCATTTGTGTCATTGGATGAACATTTAGGTCATTTTCGTCCTCCTTAGAATTATTCTTGTCCAATTAGGGTTTTTAACCAATCTTGTGCATCCAAGAGGTTCATTTGTGTCATTGGATGAACATTTAGGTCATTTTCGTCCTCCCAAGGCTTATTCTTGTCCAATTAGGGTTTTTAACCAATCTTGTGCATCCAATAAGTTCATTTGTGTCATTTAATGAACATTTAGGTCATTTTCGTCCTCCCAAGGCTTATTCTTATCCAATTAGGGTTTTAAGCAATCTTGTGCATCCAATAAGTTCATTTGTGTCATTGGATTAAGATTTAGGTCATTTTCGTCCTACCTAGGCTTATTCTTGTCCAATTAGGGTTTCTAACCAATCTTGTGCATCCAATAGGTGTATTTGTGTCATTGGGTGAACATTTATGTCATTTTTGTCCTCCCTAGGCTTATTCTTGTCCAATTACGGTTTTTAAGCAATCTTGTGCATCCAATAAGTTCATTTGTGTCATTGGATGAACATTTAGGTCATTT
>JBBPBR010000649.1:0-23728 GCA_037974775.1 Cicer pinnatifidum | reverse complement strand
AACACTCATATTGGATGCACAGGATTGGTTAAAAATTCTAACTGGACAAGAATAAGCCTAGGGAGGACGAAAATGACCTAAATGTTCATCCAATGACACAAATGAACTTATTGGATGCACAAGATTGCTTAAAAACCCTAATTGGACAAGAATAATCCTAGGGAGGACGAAAATGACCTAAATGTTCATCCAATGACACAAATGAACTTAATGGATGCACAAGATTGCTTAAAACCATAATTGGACAAGAATAAGACTAGGGAGGACGAAAATGACCTAAATGTTCATCCAATGACACAAACACACCTATTGGATGCACAAGATTGGTTAAACACCCTAATTGGACAAGAATAAGCCTAGGGAGGACGAAAATGACCTAAATGTTCATCCAATGACATAAACACTCATATTGGATGCACAGGATTGGTTAAAAATTCTAACTGGACAAGAATAAGCCTAGGGAGGACGAAAATGACCTAAATGTTCATCCAATGACACAAATGAACTTATTGGATGCACAAGATTGCTTAAAAACCCTAATTGGACAAGAATAATCCTAGGGAGGACGAAAATGACCTAAATGTTCATCCAATGACACAAATGAACTTAATGGATGCACAAGATTGCTTAAAACCATAATTGGACAAGAATAAGACTAGGGAGGACGAAAATGACCTAAATGTTCATCCAATGACACAAACACACCTATTGGATGCACAAGATTGGTTAAACACCCTAATTGGACAAGAATAAGCCTAGGGAGGACGAAAATGACCTAAATGTTCATCCAATGACATAAACACTCATATTGGATGCACAAGATTGGTTAAAAATTCTAACTGGACAAGAATAAGCCTAGGGAGGACGAAAATGACCTAAATGTTCATCCAATGACACAAATGAACTTATTGGATGCACAAGATTGCTTAAAAACCCTAATTGGACAAGAATAATCCTAGGGAGGACGAAAATGACCTAAATGTTCATCCAATGACACAAATGAACTTATTGGATGCACAAGATTGCTTAAAACCATAATTGGACAAGAATAAGACTAGGGAGGACGAAAATGACCTAAATGTTCATCCAATGACACAAACACACCTATTGGATGCACAAGATTGGTTAGAAACCCTAATTGAACAAGAATAAGCCTAGGGATGACGAAAATGACTTAAATCTTAATCCAATGACACAAATGAACTTATTGGACGCACAAGATTGCTTAAAACCCTAATTGGACAAGAATAAGACTAGGGAGGACGAAAATGACCTAAATGTTCATCCAATGACACAAACACACCTATTGGATGCACAAGATTGGTTAAAAACCCTAATTGGACAAGAATAAGCCTAGGGAGGACGAAAATGACCTAAATGTTCATCCAATGACACAAATTAACTTATTGGATGCACAAGATTAGTTAAAAACCCTAATTGGACAAGAATAAGCCTTGGGAGGACGAAAATGACCTAAATGTTCATCCAATGACACAAATGAACTTATTGGATGCACAAGATTGGTTAAAAACCCTAATTGGATAAGAATAAGCCTAGGGTGGACGAAAATGACCTAAATGTATATCCAATGACACAAATGAACTTATTGGATGCACAAGATTGGTTAAAAACCCTAATTGGACAAGAATAAGCCTAGGGAGGACGAAAATGACCTAAATGTTCATCCAATGACACAAACACACCTATTGGATGCACACGATTGGTTAGAAACCCTAATTGGACAAGAATAAGCCTTGGGAGGACGAAAATGACCTAAATGTTCATCCAATGACACAAATGAACTTATTGGATGCACAAGATTGGTTAAAAACCCTAATTGGACAAGAATAAGCCTAGGGTGGACGCACATGACCTAAATGTTCATCCAATGACACAAATGAACTTATTGGATGCACAAGATTGGTTAAAAACCCTAATTGGACAAGAATAAGCCTAGGGAGGACGAAAATGACCTAAATGTTCATCCAATGACACAAATGAACTTATTGGATGCACAAGATTGCTTAAAAACCCAAATTGGAAAAGAATAAGCCTAATGAGGACGAAAATGACCTAAATGTTCATCCAATGACACAAATACACCTATTGGATGCAAAAGATTGGTTAGAAACCCTAATTTGACAAGAATAAGCCTAGGGAGGACGAAAATGACCTAAATGTTCATCCAATGACACAAACACACCTATTGGATGCACAAGATTGGTTAAAAACCCTAATTGGACAAGAATAAGCCTAGGGAGGACGAAAATGACCTAAATGTTCATCCAATGACACAAACACACCTATTGGATGCACAAGATTGGTTAAAAACCCTAATTGGACAAGAATAAGCCTAGGGAGGACGAAAATGACCTAAATGTTCATAATATAACACAAATACACCTATTGGATGCAAAAGATTGGTTAGAAACCCTAATTGGACAAGAATAAGCCTAGGGAGGACGAAAATGACCTAAATGTTCATCCAATGACACAAACACACCTATTGGATGCACAAGATTGGTTAAAAACCCTAATTGGACAAGAATAAGCCTAGGGAGGACGAAAATAACCTAAATTTTCATCCAATGACACAAACACACCTATTGGATGCACAAGATTGGTTAAAAACCCTAATTGGACAAGAATAAGCCTAGGGTGGACGAAAATGACCTAAATGTTTATCCAATGACACAAATGAACTTATTGGATGGACAAGATTGGTTAAAAACCCTAATTGGACAAGAATAAGCCTAGGGAGGACTAAAATGACCTAAATGTTCATCCAATGACACAAACACACCTATTGGATGAACAAGATTGGTTAAAAACCCTAATTGGACAAGAATAAGCCTCAGGAGGACGAAAATGACCTAAATGTTCATCCAATGACACAAACACACCTATTGGATGCACAAGATTGGTTAAAAACCCTAATTGGACAAGAATAAGCCTAGGGAGGACGAAAATGACCTAAATGTTCATCCAATGACACAAACACACCTATTGGATGCACAAGATTGGTTAAAAACCCTAATTGGACAAGAATAAGCCTAGGGAGGACGAAAATGACGTAAATGTTCATCCAATGACACAAATGAACTTATTGGATGCACAAGATTGCTTAAAAACCCTAATTGGACAAGAATAAGACTAGGGAGGACAAAATGACCTAAATGTTCATCCAATGACACAAACACACCTATTGGATGCAAAAGATTGGTTAGAAACCCTAATAGAACAAGACTAAGCCTAGGGAGGACGAAAATAACCTAAATGTTCATCCAATGACACAAATGAACTTATTTGATGCACAAGATTGCTTAAAAACCCTAATTGGACAAGAATAAGCCTAGGGAGGACGAAAATGACCTAAATGTTCATCCAATGACACAAATGAACTTATTGGATGCACAAGATTGGTTAAAAACCCTAATTGGACAACAATAAGCCTTGGGAGGACGAAAATGACCTAAATGTTCATCCAATGACACAAATGAACTTATTCGATGCACAAGATTGGTTAAAAACCCTAATTGGACAAGAATAAGCCTAGGGTGGACGAAAATGACCTAAATGTTTATCCAATGACACAAACACACCTATTGGATGCACAAGATGTGTTAAAAACCCTAATTGGACAAGAATAAGCCTAGGGTGGACGAAAATGACCTAAATGTTTATCCAATGACACAAATGAACTTATTGGATGCACAAGATTGGTTAAAAACCCTAATTGGACAAGAATAAGCCTAGGGAGGACGAAAATGACCTAAATGTTCAATCAATGACACAAACACACCTATTGGATGCACAAAATTTGTTAAAAACCCTAATTGGACAAGAATAAGCCTAGGGAGGACGAAAATGACCTAAATGTTCATCCAATGACACAAATGAACTTATTGGATGCACAAGATTGCTTATAAACCCTAATTGGACAAGAATAAGCCTAGGGAGGACGAAAATGACCTAAATGTTCATCCAATGACACAAATGAACTTATTGGATGCACAAGATTGCTTAAAAACCCTAATTGGACAAGAATAATCCTAGGGTGGACGAAAAATGACCTAAATGTTCATCCAATGACACAAATGAACTTATTGGATGCACAAGATTGCTTAAAACCCTAATTGGACAAGAATAAGACTAGGGAGGACAAAAATGACCTAAATGTTCATCCAATGACACAAACACACCTATTGGATGCACAAGATTGGTTAGAAACCCTAATTGAACAAGAATAAACCTAGGGAGGACGAAAATGACCTAAATGTTCATCCAATGACACAAATGAACTTATTGGATGCACAAGATTGCTTAAAAACCCTAATTGGACAAGAATAAGGCTAGGGAGGACGAAAATGACATAAATGTTCATCCAATGACACAAACACACCTATTGGATGCACAAGATTGGTTAAAAACCCTAATTGGAAAAGAATAAGCCTAGGGAGGATGAAAATGACCTAAATATTCATCTAATGACACAAACACACCTATTGGATGCACAAGATTGGTTAAAAACCCTAATTGGACAAGAATAAGCCTAGGGAGGACGAAAATGACCTAAATGTTCATCCAATGACACAAATGAACTTATTGGATGCACAAGATTGCTTAAAAACCCTAATTGGACAAGAATAAGCCTAAGGAGGACGAAAATGACCTAAATGTTCATCCAATGACACAAATGAACTTATTGGATCCACAAGATTGGTTAAAAACCCTAATTGGACAAGAATAAGCCTAGGGAGGACGAAAATGACCTAAATGTTCATCCAATGACACAAACACACCTATTGGATGCACAAGATTAGTTAAAAACCCTAATTGGACAAGAATAAGCATAGGGAGGACGAAAATGACCTAAATGTTCATCCAATGACACAAACACACCTATTGGATGCACAAGATTGGTTAGAAACCCTAATTGGACAAGAATAAGCCTAGGGAGGACCAAAATGACCTAAATGTTAATCCAATGACACAAATGAACTTATTGGATGCACAAGATTGGTTAAAAACACTAATTGGACAAGAACAAGCCTAGGGAGGACGAAAATGACCTAAATATTCATCAAATGACTAGACACACCTATTGGATGCACAAGATTGGTTAGAAACCCTAATTGGACAAGAATAAGACTTGGGAGGATGAAAATGACCTAAATGTTCATCCAATGACACAAATGAACTTATTGGATGCACAAGATTGGTTAAAAACCCTAATTGGACAAGAATAAGCCTAGGGAGGACGAAAATGACCTAAATGTTCATCCAATGACACAAACACACCTATTGGATGCACAAGATTGGTTGGAAACCCTAATTGGACAATAATAAGCCTAGGGAGGACGAAAATGACCTAAATGTTCACCCAATGACACAAATGAACTTATTGGATGCACAAGATTGGTTAAAAACCCTAATTGGACAAGAATAAACATAGGGAGGACGAAAATGACCTAAATGTTCATCCAATGACACAAACACACCTATTGGATGCACAAGATTGGTTAGAAACCTTAATTGGACAAGAATAAGCCTAGGGAGGACGAAAATGACCTAAATGTTCACCCAATGACACAAATGAACTTATTGGATGCACAAGATTGGTTAAAAACCCTAATTGGACAAGAATAAGCCTAGGGAGGACGAAAATGACCTAAATGTTCATCCAATGACACAAACACACCTATTGGATGCTCAAGATTGGTCAAAAACCCTAATTGGACAAGAATAAGCCTAGGGAGGACGAAAATGACCTAAATGTTCATCCAATGACACAAACACACCTATTGGATGCACAAGATTGGTTAGAAACCCTAATTGGACAAGAATAAGCCTAGGGAGGACGAAAATGACCTAAATGTTTATCTAATGACACAAAGACACCTATTGGATGCACAAGATTGGTTAGAAACCCTAATTGGACAAGAATAAGCCTATGGAGGACGAAAATGACCTAAATGTTCATCCAATGACACAAACACACCTATTGGATGCACAAGATTGGTTAAAAACCCTAATTGGACAAGAATAAGCCTAGGGAGGACGAAAATAATCTAAATTTTCATCCAATGACACAAATACACCTATTGGATGCACAAGATTGGTTAGAAACCCTAACTCTACAAGAATAAGCCTAGGGAGGACGAAAATGACCTAAATGTTCATCCAATGACACAAACACACCTATTGGATGCACAAGATTGGTTAAAAACCCTAATTGGACAAGAATAAGCCTAGGGAGGACGAAAATAACCTAAATTTTCATCCAATGACACAAATACACCTATTGGATGCACAAGATTGGTTAGAAACCCTAATTGGACAAGAATAAGCCTAGGGAGGACGAAAATGACCTAAATGTGCATTCAATAACACAAATGAACTTATTGGATGCACAAGATTGCTTAAAAACCCTAATTAGACAAGAATAAGCCTAGGGAGGACGAAAATGACCTAAATGTTCATCCAATGACACAAATGAACTTATTGGATGCACAAGATTGCTTAAAAACCCTAATTGGACAAGAGTAAGCCTAGGGAGGACGAAAATGACCTAAATGTTCATCTAATGAAACAAACACACCTATTGGATGCACAAGATTGGTTAGAAACCCTAATTGGACAAGAATAAGCCTAGGGAAGACGAAAATGACCTAAATGTTCATCCAATGACACAAACACACCTATTGGATGCACAAGATTGGTTACAAACCCTAATTGGACAAGAATATGCCTAGGGTGGACGAAAATGACCTAAATGTTTATCCAATGACACCAATGAACTTATTGGATGCACAAGATTGCTTAAAAACCCTAATTGGACAAGAATAAGCCTAGGGAGGACGAAAATGACCTAAATGTTCATCCAATGACACAAATGAACTTATTGGATGCACAAGATTGCTTAAAAACCCTAATTGGACAAGAATAAGCCTAGGGAGGACGAAAATGACCTAAATGTTCATCCAATGACACAAATGAACTTATTGGATGCACAAGATTGCTTAAAAACCCTAATTGGACAAGAATAAGCCTTGGGAGGACGAAAATGACCTAAATGTTCATCCAATGACACAAATGAACTTATTGGATGCTCAAGATTGCTTAAAACCCTAATTGGACAAGAATAAGACTAGGGAGGACGAAAATGACCTAAATGTTCATCCAATGACACAAATGAACTTATTGGATGCACAAGATTGCTTAAAAACCCTAATTGGACAAGAATAAGCCTAGGGAGGACGAAAATGACCTAAATGTTCATCCAATGACACAAATGAACTTATTGGATGCACAAGATTGCTTAAAAACCCTAATTGGACAAGAATAAGCCTAGGGAGGATGAAAATGACCTAAATGTTCATCCAATGACACAAATGAACTTATTGGATGCACAAGATTGCTTATAAACCCTAATTGGACAAGAATAAGCCTAGGGAGGACGAAAATGACCTAAATGTTCATCCAATGACACAAATGAACTTATTGGATGCACAAGATTACATATAAACCCTAATTGGACAAGAATAAGCCTAGTGAGGACGAAAATAACCTAAATGTTTATCCAACGACACAAATGAACTTATTCGATGCACAAGATTGCTTAAAACCCTAATTGGACAAGAATAAGACTAGGGAGGACGAAAATGACCTAAATGTTCATCCAATGACACAAACACACCTATTGGAGGCATAAGATTGGTTAGAAACTCTAATTGAAAAAGAATAAGCCTAGGGAGGACGAAAATAACCTAAATGATCATCCAATGACACAAACACACCTATTGGATGCACAAGATTGGTTAAAAACCCTAATTGGACAACAATAAGCCTAGGGAGGATGAAAATGACCTAAATGTTCATCTAATGACACAAACACATCTATTGGATGCACAAGATTGGTTAAAAACCCTAATTGCACAAAACTAAGCCTAGCGAGGATGAAAATAACCTAAATGTTCATCCAACGACACAAATGAACTTATTGGATGCACAAGATTTCTTAAAACCCTAATTGGACAAGAATAAGACTAGGGAAGAAAAATGACCTAAATGTTCATCCAATGACACAAACACACCTATTGGATGCACAAGATTGGTTAGAAACCCTAATTGAACAAGAATAAGCCTAGGGAGGACGAAAATGACCTAAATGTTCATCCAATGACACAAATGAACTTATTGGATGCACAAGATTGCTTAAAAACCCTAATTGGACAAGAATAAGTCTTGGGAGGACGAAAATGACCTAAATGTTCATCCAATGACACAAATGAACTTATTGGATGCACAAGATTGGTTAAAAACCCTAATTGGACAAGAATAAACCTAGGGAGGACGAAAATGACCTAAATGTTCATCCAATGACACAAACACACCTATTGGATTCACAAGATTGGTTAAAAACCCTAATTGGACAAGAATAAGCCTAGGGAGGACGAAAATGACCTAAATGTTCATCCAATGACACAAATACACCTATTGGATGCACAAGATTGGTTAGAAACCCTAATTGGACCAGAATAAGCCTAGGTAGGACGAAAATGACCTAAATGTTCATCCAATGACACAAATGAACTTATTGGATGCACAAGATTGCTTAAAAACCCTAATTAGACAAGAATAAGCCTAGGGAGGACGAAAATGACCTAAATGTTCATCCAATGACACAAACACACCTATTGGATGCACAAGATTGGTTAGAAACCCTAATTGAACAAGAATAAGCCTAGGGAGGACGAAAATGACTTAAATATTAATCCAATGACACAAATGAACTTATTGGATGCACAAGATTGCTTAAAACCCTAATTGGACAAGAATAAGACTAGGGAGGACGAAAATAACCTAAATGTTCATCCAATTACACAAACACACCTATTGGATGCACAAGATTGGTTAAAAACCCTAATTGGACAACAATAAGCCTAGGGAGGATGAAAATGACCTAAATGTTCATCTAATGACACAAACACACCTATTGGATGCACAAGATTGGTTAAAAACCCTAATTGCACAAAACTAAATCTAGGGAGGACGAAAATGACCTAAATGTTCATCCAATGACACAAATGAACTTATTGGATGCACAAGATTGCTTAAAAACCCTAATTGGACAAGAATAAGCCTAGGGAGGACGAAAATGACCTAAATGTTCATCCAATGACACAAATGAACTTATTGGACGCACAAGATTGCTTATAAACCCTAATTGGACAAGAATAAGCCTAGGGAGGACGAAAATGACCTAAATGTTCATCCAATGACACAAATGAACTTATTGGATGCACAAGATTGCTTAAAAACCCTAATTGGACAAGAATAAGCCTAGGGAGGACGAAAATGAGCTAAATGTTCATCCAATGACACAAATACACCTATTGGATGCACAAGATTGGTTAGAAACCCTAATTGGACAAGAATAAGCCTAGGGAGGACGAAAATGACCTAAATGTTCATCCAATGACACAAATGAACTTATTGGATGCACAAGATTGGTTAAAAACCCTAATTGGACAAGAATAAGCCTAGGGAGGACGAAAATGACCTAAATGTTCATCCAATGACACAAATGAACTTATTGGATGCACAAGATTGCTTCAATACCCTAATTGGACAAGAATAAGCCTAGGGAGGACGAAAATGACCTAAATGTTCATCCAATGACACAAACACACCTATTGGATGCACAAGATAGGTTAGAAACCCTAATTGAACAAGAATAAGCCTAGGGAGGACGAAAATGACCTAAATGTTTATCCAATGACACAAATGAACTTATTGGATGCACAAGATTGGTTAAAACCCCTAATTGGACAAGAATAAGCCTAGGGAGGACGAAAATGACCTAAATGTTCATCCAATGACACAAAGACACCTATTGGATGCACAAGATAGGTTAGAAACCCTAATTGAACAAGAATAAGCCTAGGGAGGACGAAAATGACCTAAATGTTCATCAAATGACACAAATGAACTTATTGGATGCACAACATTGCTTAAAAACCCTAATTGGACAAGAATAAGCCTAGGGAGGACGAAAATGACCTAAATGTTCATCCAATGACACAAATGAACTTATTGGATGCACAAGATTGCTTAAAAACCCTAATTGGACAAGAATAAGCCTAGGGAGGACGAAAATGACCTAAATGTTCATCCAATGACACAAATGAACTTATTGGATGCACAAGATTGGTTAGAAACCCTAATTGGACAAGAATAAGTTTAGGGAGGACGAAAATGACCTAAATGTTCATCCAATGACACAAATGAACTTATTGGATGCACAAGATTGGTTAAAAACCCTAATTGGACAAGAATAAGCCTAGGGAGGACGAAAATGACCTAAATGTTCATCCAATGACACAAATGAACTTACTGGATGCACAAGATTGCTTAAAAACCCTAATTGGACAAGAATAAGCCTAGGGAGGACGAAAATGACCTAAATGTTCATCCAATGACACAAATACACCTATTGGATGCACAAGATTGGTTAAAAACCCTAATTGGACAAGAATAAGCCTAGGGAGGACGAAAATGACCTAAATGTTCATCCAATGACACAAATGAACTTACTGGATGCACAAGATTGCTTAAAAACCCTAATTGTACAAGAATAAGCCTAGGGAGGACGAAAATGACCTAAATGTTCATCCAATGACACAAATGAACTTATTGGATGCACAAGATTGGTTAAAAACCCTAATTGGACAAGAATAAGCCTAGGGAGGACGAAAATGACCTAAATGTTCATCCAATGACACAAATGAACTTATTGGATGCACAAGATTGCTTAAAAACCCTAATTGGACAAGAATAAGCCTAGGGAGGACGAAAATGACCTAAATGTTCATCCAATGACACAACTGAACTTATTGGTTGCACAAGATTGCTTAAAACCCTAATTGGACAAGAATAAGACTAGGGAGGACGAAAATGACCTAAATGTTCATCCAATGACACAAACACACCTATTGGATGCACAAGATTGGTTAAAAACCCTAATTGGACAAGAATAAGCCTAGGGAGGACGAAAATGACCTAAATGTTCATCCAATGACACAAACACACCTATTGGATGCACAAGATTGGTTAAAAACCCTAATTGAACAAGAATAAGCCTAGGGAGGACGAAAATGAACTAAATGTTCATCCAATGACACAAATTAACTTATTGGATGCACAAGATTACTTAAAAACCCTAATTGGACAAGAATAAGTCTTGGGAGGACGAAAATGACCTAAATGTTCATCCAATGACACAAATGAACTTATTGGATGCACAAGATTGGTTAAAAACCCTAATTGGACAAGAATAAGCCTAGGGAGGACGAAAATGACCTAAATGTTCATCCAATGACACAAACACACCTATTGGATGCACAAGATTGGTTAAAAACCCTAATTGGACAAGAATAAGCCTAGGGAGGACGAAAATGACCTAAATGTTCATCCAATGACACAAATACACCTATTGGATGCAAAAGATTGGTTAGAAACCCTAATTGGCCAAGAATAAGCCTAGGGAGGACGAAAATGACCTAAATGTTCATCCAATGACACAAACACACCTATTGGATGCACAAGATTGGTTAAAAACCCTAATTGGACAAGAATAAGCCTAGGGAGGACGAAAATGACCTAAATGTTCATCCAATGACACAAATGAACTTATTGGATGCACAAGATTGCTTATAAACCCTAATTGGACAAGAATAAGCCTAGGGAGGACGAAAATGACCTAAATGTTCATCCAATGACACAAATGAACTTATTGGATGCACAAGATTGCTTATAAACTCTAATTGGACAAGAATAAGCCTAGGGAGGACGAAAATGACGTAAATGTTCATCCAATGACACAAATGAACTTATTGGATGCACAAGATTGCTTAAAAACCCTAGTTGAACAAGAATAAGCCTAGGGAGGACGAAAAATGACCTAAATGTTCATCCAATGACACAAACACACCTATTGGATGCACAAGATTGGTTAAAAACCCTAATTGGACAAGAATAAGCCTAGGGTGGACGAAAATGACCTAAATGTTTATCCAATGACACAAATGAACTTATTGGATGGACAAGATTGGTTAAAAACCCTAATTGGACAAGAATAAGCCTAGGGAGGACTAAAATGACCTAAATGTTCATCCAATGACACAAACACACCTATTGGATGAACAAGATTGGTTAAAAACCCTAATTGGACAAGAATAAGCCTCAGGAGGACGAAAATGACCTAAATGTTCATCCAATGACACAAACACACCTATTGGATGCACAAGATTGGTTAAAAACCCTAATTGGACAAGAATAAGCCTAGGGAGGACGAAAATGACCTAAATGTTCATCCAATGACACAAACACACCTATTGGATGCACAAGATTGGTTAAAAACCCTAATTGGACAAGAATAAGCCTAGGGAGGACGAAAATGACGTAAATGTTCATCCAATGACACAAATGAACTTATTGGATGCACAAGATTGCTTAAAAACCCTAATTGGACAAGAATAAGACTAGGGAGGACAAAATGACCTAAATGTTCATCCAATGACACAAACACACCTATTGGATGCAAAAGATTGGTTAGAAACCCTAATAGAACAAGACTAAGCCTAGGGAGGACGAAAATAACCTAAATGTTCATCCAATGACACAAATGAACTTATTTGATGCACAAGATTGCTTAAAAACCCTAATTGGACAAGAATAAGCCTAGGGAGGACGAAAATGACCTAAATGTTCATCCAATGACACAAATGAACTTATTGGATGCACAAGATTGGTTAAAAACCCTAATTGGACAACAATAAGCCTTGGGAGGACGAAAATGACCTAAATGTTCATCCAATGACACAAATGAACTTATTCGATGCACAAGATTGGTTAAAAACCCTAATTGGACAAGAATAAGCCTAGGGTGGACGAAAATGACCTAAATGTTTATCCAATGACACAAACACACCTATTGGATGCACAAGATGTGTTAAAAACCCTAATTGGACAAGAATAAGCCTAGGGTGGACGAAAATGACCTAAATGTTTATCCAATGACACAAATGAACTTATTGGATGCACAAGATTGGTTAAAAACCCTAATTGGACAAGAATAAGCCTAGGGAGGACGAAAATGACCTAAATGTTCAATCAATGACACAAACACACCTATTGGATGCACAAAATTTGTTAAAAACCCTAATTGGACAAGAATAAGCCTAGGGAGGACGAAAATGACCTAAATGTTCATCCAATGACACAAATGAACTTATTGGATGCACAAGATTGCTTATAAACCCTAATTGGACAAGAATAAGCCTAGGGAGGACGAAAATGACCTAAATGTTCATCCAATGACACAAATGAACTTATTGGATGCACAAGATTGCTTAAAAACCCTAATTGGACAAGAATAATCCTAGGGAGGACGAAAAATGACCTAAATGTTCATCCAATGACACAAATGAACTTATTGGATGCACAAGATTCCTTAAAACCCTAATTGGACAAGAATAAGACTAGGGAGGACGAAAATGACCTAAATGTTCATCCAATGACACAAATGAACTTATTGGATGCACAAGATTGCTTAAAACCCTAATTGGACAAGAATAAGACTAGGGCGGACGAAAATGACCTAAATGTTCATCCAATGACACAAACACACCTATTGGATGCACAAGATTGGTTAGAAACCCTAATTGAACAAGAATAAGCCTAGGGAGGACGAAAATGACTTAAATCTTAATCCAATGACACAAATGAACTTATTGGATGCACAAGATTGCTTTAAACCCTAATTGGACAAGAATAAGACTAGGGAGGATGAAAATGACCTTAATGTTCATCAAATGACACAAACACACCTATTGGATGCACAAGATTGGTTAAAAACCCTAATTGGACAACAATAAGCCTAGGGAGGATGAAAATGACCTAAATGTTCATCTAATGACACAAACACACCTATTGGATGCACAAGATTGGTTAAAAACCCTAATTGCACAAAACAAAGCCTAGTGAGGACGAAAATAACCTAAATGTTCATCCAATGACACAAATGAACTTATTGGATGCACAAGATTGCTTAAAACCCTAATTGGACAAGAATAAGACTAGGGAGGGCGAAAATGTCCTAAATGTTCATCCAATGACACAAACATACCTATTGGATGCACAAGATTGGTTAGAAACCCTAATTGAACAAGAATAAGCCTACGGAGGTCGAAAATGACCTAAATGTTCATCCAATGACACAAATGAACTTATTGGATGCACAAGATTGCTTAAAAACCCTAACTGGACAAGAACAAGCCTAGGGAGGACGAAAATGACCTAAATGTTCATCCAATGAAACCAATGAACTTATTGGATGCACAAGATTGGTTAAAAACCCTAATTGGACAAGAATAAGCCTAGGGTGGACGAAAATGACCTAAATGTTTATCCAATGACACAAATGAACTTATTGGATGCACAAGATTGGTTAAAAACCCTAATTGGATAAGAATAAGCCTAGGGAGGACGAAAATGACCTAAATGTTCATCCAATGACACAAACACACCTATTGGATGCACAAGATTGGTTAAAAACCCTAATTGGACAAGAATAAGCCTAGGGAGGACGAAATTGACCAAAATGTTCATCCAATGACACAAACACACCTATTGGATGCACAAGATTGGTTAGAAACCCTAATTGAACAAGAATAAGCCTAGGGAGGACGAAAATGACTTAAATCTTAATCCAATGACACAAATGAACTTATTGGATGCACAAGATTGCTTTAAACCCTAATTGGACAAGAATAAGACTAGGGAGGATGAGAATGACCTAAATGTTCATCAAATGACACAAACACACCTATTGGATGCACAAGATTGGTTAAAAACCCTAATTGGACAACAATAAGCCTAGGGAGGAAGAAAATGACCTAAATGTTCATCTAATGACACAAACACACCTATTGGATGCACAAGATTGGTTAAAAACCCTAATTGCACAAAACTAAGCCTAGTGAGGACGAAAATAACCTAAAGGTTCATCCAATGGCACAAATGAACTTATTGGATGCACAAGATTGCTTAAAACCCTAATTGGACAAGAATAAGACTAGGGAGGACGAAAATGACCTAAATGTTCATCCAATGACACAAACACACCTATTGGATGCACAAGATTGGTTAGAAACCCTAATTGAACAAGAATAAGCCTAGGGAGGACGAAAATGACCTAAATGTTCATCCAATGACACAAATGAACTTATTGGATGCACAAGATTGCTTAAAACCCTAATTGGACAACAATAAGCCTTTGGAGGACGAAAATGACCTAAATGTTAATCCAATGACACAAATGAACTTATTGGATGCACAAGATTGGTTAAAAACCCTAATTGGACAAAAATAAGCCTAGGGTGGACGAAAATGACCTAAATGTTTATCCAATGACACAAATGAACTTATTGGATGCACTAGATTGGTTAAAAACCCTAACTGGACAAGAATAAGCCTAGGGAGAACGAAAATGACCTAAATGTTCATCCAATGACACAAACACACCTATTGGATGCACAAGATTGGTTAAAAACCCTAATTGGACAAGAATAAGCCTAGGGAGGACGAAAATGACCTAAATGTTCATCCAATGACACAAATGAACTTATTGGATGCACAAGATTGCTTAAAAACCCTAATTGGACAAGAATAAGCCTAGGGAGCACGAAAATGACCTAATTGTTCATCCAATGACACAAATACACCTATTGGATGCAAAAGATTGCTTTAAACCCTAATTGGACAAGAATAAGACTAGGGAGGATGAAAATGACCTAAATGTTCATCCAATGACACAAACACACCTATTGGATGCACAAGATTGGTTAAAAACCCTAATTGTACAAGAATAAGCCTAGGGAGGACGAAAATGACCTAAATGTTCATCCAATGACACAAATGAACCTATTGGATGCACAAGATTGGTTAAAAACCCTAATTGGACAACAATAAGCCTAGGGTGGATGAAAATCACCTAAATGTTTATCCAATGACACAAACACACCTATTGGATGCACAAGATTGGTTAGAAACCCTAATTGGACAAGAATAAGCCTAGGGTGGACGAAAATGACTTAAATCTTAATCCAATGACACAAATGAACTTATTGGATGCACAAGATTGCTTTAAACCCTAATTGGACAAGAATAAGACTAGGGAGGATGAAAATGACCTAAATGTTCATCAAATGACACAAACACACCTATTGGATGCACAAGATTGGTTAAAAAGCCTAATTGGACAACAATAAGCCTAGGGAGGATGAAAATGACCTAAATGTTCATCTAATGACACAAACACACCTATTGGATGCAAAAGATTGGTTAAAAACCCTAATTGCACAAAACTAAGCCTAGTGAGGACGAAAATAACCTAAATGTTCATCCAATGACACAAATGAACTTATTGGATGCACAAGATTGCTTAAAACCCTAATTGGACAAGAATAAGACTAGGGAGGACGAAAATGACCTAAATGTTCATCCAATGACACAAACACACCTATTGGATGCACAAGATTGTATAGAAACCCTAATTGAACAAGAATAAGCCTAGGGAGGACGAAAATGACCAAAATGTTCATCCAATGAAACAAATGAACTTATTGGATTCACAAGATTGCTTAAAAACCGTAATTGGACAAGAATAATCCTAGGGAGGACGAAAATAACCTAAATGTTCATCCAATGACACAAATGAACTTATTGGATGCACAAGATTCGTTAAAAACCCTAATTGGACAAGAATAAGCCTAGGGAGGACGAAAATGACCTAAATGTTCATCCAATGACACAAACACACCTATTGGATGCACAAGATTGGTTAAAAACCCTAATTGGACAAGAATAAGCCTAGGGAGGACGAAAATGACCTAAATGTTCATCCAATGACACAAATGAACTTATTGGATGCACAAGATTGCTTATAAACCCTAATTGGACAAGAATAAGCCTAGGGAGGACGAAAATGACCTAAATGTTCATCCAATGACACAAATGAACTTATTGGATGCACAAGATTGCTTATAAACTCTAATTGGACAAGAATAAGCCTAGGGAGGACGAAAATGACGTAAATGTTCATCCAATGACACAAATGAACTTATTGGATGCACAAGATTGCTTAAAAACCCTAGTTGAACAAGAATAAGCCTAGGGAGGACGAAAAATGACCTAAATGTTCATCCAATGACACAAACACACCTATTGGATGCACAAGATTGGTTAAAAACCCTAATTGGACAAGAATAAGCCTAGGGAGGACGAAAATGACCTAAATGTTCATCCAATGACACAAATGAACTTATTGGATACACAAGATTGCTTAAAATCCCTAATTGGACAAGAATAAGCCTAGGGAGGACGAAAATGACCTAAATGTTCATCCAATGACACAAACACACCTATTGGATGCACAAGATTGGTTAAAAACCCTAATTGGACAACAATAAGCCTAGGGAGGATGAAAATGACCTAAATGTTCATCTAATGACACAAACACACCTATTGGATGCACAAGAATGGTTTAAAACCCTAATTGCACAAAACTAAGCCTAGTGAGGACGAAAATAACCTAAATGTTCATCCAATGGCACAAATGAACTTATTGGATGCACAAGATTGCTTAAAACCCTAATTGGACAAGAATAAGACTAGGGAGGACGAAAATGACCTAAATGTTCATCCAATGACACAAACACACCTATTGGATGCACAAGATTGGTTAGAAACCCTAATTGAACAAGAATAAGCCTAGGGAGGACGAAAATGACCTAAATGTTCATCCAATGAAACAAATGAACTTATTGGATTCACAAGATTGCTTAAAAACCCTAATTGAACAAGAATAAGCCTAGGGAGGAAGAAAATGACCTAAATGTTCATCCAATGACACAAATGAACTTATTGGATGCACAAGATTGGTTAAAAACCCTAATTGGACAAGAATAAGCCTTGGGATGACGAAAATGACCTAAATGTTCATCCAATAACACAAATGAACCTATTGGATGCACAAGAATGTTTAAAAACCCTAATTGGACAAGAATAAGCCTAGGGTGGACGAAAATGACCTAAATGTTCATCCAATGAAACAAATGAACTTATTGGATGCACAAGATTGGTTAAAAACCCTAATTGCACAAAAGTAAGCCTAGTGAGGACGAAAATGACCTAAATGTTCATCCAATGACACAAATGAACTTATTGGATGCACAAGATTGGTTAAAAACCCTAATTGGACAAGAATAAGCCTAGGGAGGACGAAAATGACCTAAATGTTCATCCAATGACACAAATGAACTTATTGGATGCACAAGATTGGTTAAAAACCCTAATTGGACAAGAATAAGCCTAGGGAGGACGAAAATGACCTAAATGTTCATCCAATGACACAAATGAACTTATTGGATGCACAAGATTGCATAAAAACCCTAATTGGACAAGAATAAGACTAGGGAGGACGAAAATGACCTAAATGTTCATCCAATGACACAAATGAACTTATTGTATGCACAAGATTCGTTAAAAACCCAAATTGGACAAGAATAAGCATAGGGAGGACGAAAATGACCTAAATGTTCATCCAATGACACAAACACACATATTGGATGCACAAGATTGCTTGAAACCCTAATTGGACAAGAATAAGACTAGGGAGGACGAAAATGACCTAAATGTTCATCCAATGACACAAATGAACTTATTGGATGCACAAGATTGGTTAAAAACCCTAATTGGACAAGAATAAGCATAGGGAGGACGAAAATGACCTAAACGTTCATCCAATGACACAAACCCACATATTGGATGCACAAGATTGCTTAAAACCCTAATTGGACAAGAATAAGACTTGGGAGGACGAAAATGACCTAAATGTTCATCCAATGACACAAATGAACTTATTGGATGCACAAGATTGGTTAAAAACCCTAATTGGACAAGAATAAGCCTAGGGAGGACGAAAATGACCTAAATGTTCGTCCAATGACACAAACACACCTATTGGATGCTCAAGATTGCATAAAAACCCTAATTGGAAAAGAATAAGACTAGGGAGGACGAAAATGACCTAAATGTTCATCCAATGACACAAATGAACTTATTGGATGCACAAGATTGGTTAAAAACCCTAATTGGACAAGAATAAGCCTAGGGAGGACGAAAATGACCTAAATGTTCATCCAATGACACAAATGAACTTATTGGATGCACAAGATTGGTTAAAAACCCTAATTGGACAAGAATAAGCATAGGGAGGACGAAAATGACCTAAATGTTCATCCAATGACACAAACCCACATATTGGATGCACAAGATTGGTTAAAACCCTAATTGGACAAGAATAAGACTATGGAGGACGAAAAAGACCTAAATGTTCCTCCAATGACACAAACACACCTATTGGATGCACAAGATTGCATAAAAACCCTAATTGGACAAGAATAAGACTAGGGAGGACGAAAATGACCTAAATGTTCATCCAATGACACAAATGAACTTATTGGATGCACAAGATTGGTTAAAAACCCTAATTGGACAAGAATAAGCCTAGGGAGGTTGAAAATGACCTAAATGTTCATCCAATGACACAAACACACCTATTGGATGCACAAGATTGCATAAAAACCCTAATTGGACAAGAATATGACTAGATAGGACGAAAATGACCTAAATGTTCATCCAATGACACAAATGAACTTATTGGATGCACAAGATTGGTTAAAAACCCTAATTGGACAAGAATAAGCCTAGGGAGGACGAAAATGACCTAAATGTTCATCCAATGACACAAATGAACTTATTGGATGCACAAGATTGTTTAAAAACCCTAATTAGACAAGAATAAGCCTATGGAGGACGAAAATGACCTAAATGTTCATCCAATGACACAAATGAACTTATTGGATGCACAAGATTGTTTAAAAACCCTAATTGGACAAGAATAAGCCTATGGAGGACGAAAATGACCTAAATGTTCTTCCAATGACACAAATGAACTTATTGGATGCACAAGATTGGTTGAAAACCTTAATTGGACAAGAATAAGCCTAGGGAGGACGAAAATGACCTAAATGTTCATCCAATGACACAAATGAACTTATTGGATGCACAAGATTGGTTAAAAACCCTAATTGGACAAGAATAAGCCTAGGGAGGACGAAAATGACCTAAATGTTCATCCAATGACACAAATGAACTTATTGGATGCACAAGATTGGTTAAAAACCCTAATTGGACAAGAATAAGCCTAGGGAGGTCGAAAATGACCTAAATATTCATCCAATGACACAAACACACCTATTGGATGCACAAGATTGCTTAAAAACCCTAATTGGACAAGAATAAGCCTAGGGAGGACGAAAATGACCTAAATGTTCATCC
This sequence comes from Cicer pinnatifidum, assembly GCA_037974775.1. Classification (NCBI taxonomy): domain Eukaryota; kingdom Viridiplantae; phylum Streptophyta; class Magnoliopsida; order Fabales; family Fabaceae; genus Cicer; species Cicer pinnatifidum. Next base: position 3,262 of record JBBPBR010000649.1, on the reverse strand, counting down.
AATGACACAAATGAACTTATTGGATGCACAAGATTGCTTAAAAACCCTAATTGGACAAGAATAAGCCTACGGAGGACGAAAATGACCTAAATGTTCATCCAATGACACAAATACACCTATTGGATGCAAAAGATTGGTTAGAAACCCTAATTTGACAAGAATAAGCATAGGGAGGACGAAAATGACCTAAATGTTCATCCAATGACACAAACACACCTATTGGATGCACAAGATTGGTTAAAAACCCTAATTGGACAAGAATAAGCCTAGGGAGGACGAAAATGACCTAAATGTTCATCCAATGACACAAACACACCTATTGGATGCACAAGATTGGTTAAAAACCCTAATTGGACAAGAATAAGTCTAGGGAGGACGAAAATGACGTAAATGTTCATGCAATGACACAAATGAACTTGTTGGATGCACAAGATTGCTTAAAAACCCTAATTGGACAAGAATAAGCCTAGGGAGGACGAAAATGACCTAAATGTTCATCCAATGACACAAATGAACTTATTGGATGCACAAGATTGCTTAAAAAACCTAATTGGACAAGAATATGCCTAGGGAGGACGAAAATGACCTAAATGTTCATCCAATAACACAAACACACCTATTGGATGCACAAGATTGGTTAAAAACCCTAATTGGACAACAATAAGCCTTGGGAGGACGAAAATGACCTAAATGTTCATCCAATGACACAAATGAACTTATTGGATGCACAAGATTGGTTAAAAACCCTAATTGGACAAGAATAAGCCTAGGGTGGACGAAAATGACCTAAATGTTTATCCAATGACACAAACACACCTATTGGATGCACAAGATTGGTTAAAAACCCTAATTGGACAAGAATAAGCCTAGGGAGGACGAAAATGACCTAATTGTTCATCAAGTGACACAAACACACCTATTGGATGCACAAGATTGGTTAAAAACCCTAATTGGACAACAATAAGCCTAGGGAGGATGAAAATGACCTAAATGTTCATCTAATGACACAAACACACCTATTGGATGCACAAGATTGGTTAAAAACCCTAATTGCACAAAACTAAGCCTAGTGAGGACGAAAATAACCTAAATGTTCATCCAATGACACAAATGAACTTATTGGAAGCACAAGATTGCTTAAAACCCTAATTGGACAAGAATAAGACTAGGGAGGACGAAAATGACCTAAATGTTCATCCAATGACACAAACACTCCTATTGGATGCACAAGATTGGTTAGAAACCCTAATTGAACAAGAATAAGCCTAGGGAGGACGAAAATGACCTAAATGTTCATCCAATGACACAAATGAACTTATTGGATGCACAAGATTGCTTAAAAACCCTAATTGGACAACAATAAGCCTAGGGAGGATGAAAATGACCTAAATGTTCATCCAATGACACAAATGAACTTATTGGATGCACAAGATTGCTTAAAAACCCTAACTGGACTAGAATAAGCCTAGGGAGGACGAAAATGACCTAAATGTTCATCCAATGACACAAATGAACTTATTGGATGCACAAGATTGCTTAAAACCCTAATTGGACAAGAATAAGACTAGGGAGGACGAAAATGACCTAAATGTTCATCCAATGACACAAACACACCTATTGGATGCACAAGATTGGTTAGAAACCCTAATTGAACAAGAATAAGCCTAGGGAGGACGAAAATGACCTAAATGTTCATCCAATGACACAAATGAACTTATTGGATGCACAAGATTGCTTAAAAACCCTAATTGAACAAGAATAAGCCTAGGGAGGACGAAAATGACCTAAATGTTCATCCAATGACACAAATGAACTTATTGGATGCACAAGATTGCTTATAAACCCTAATTGGACAAGAATAAGCCTAGGGAGGACGAAAATGACCTAAATGTTCATCCAATGACACAAATGAACTTATTGGAAGCACAAGATTGCTTATAAACCCTAATTGGACAAGAATAAGACTAGGGAGGACGAAAAAGACCTAAATGTTCATCCAATGACACAAACACACCTATTGGATGCACAAGATTGGTTAGAAACCCTAATTGAAAAAGAATAAGCCTAGGGAGGACGAAAATGACCTAAATGTTCATCCAATGACACAAATGAACTTATTAGATGCACAAGATTGGTTAGAAACCGTAATTGGACAAAAATAAGCCTAGGGAGGACGAAAATGACCTAAATGTTCATCCAATGACACAAATGAACTTATTGGATGCACAAGATTGCTTAAAAACCCTAATTGGACAAGAATAAGCCTAGGGAGGAAGAAAATGACCTAAATGTTCATCCAATGACACAAATACACCTATTGGAAGCACAAGATTGGTTAGAAACCCTAATTGAACAAGAATAAGCCTAGGAAGGACGAAAAGGACTTAAATCTTAATCCAATGACACAAATGAACTTATAGGATTCACAAGATTGCTTAAAAACCCTAATTGGACAAGAATAAGCCTTTGGAGGACGAAAATGACCTAAATGTTCATCCAATGACACAAATGAACTTATTGGATGCACAAGATTGGTTAGAAACCCTAATTGGACAAGAATAAGCCTAGAGAGGACGAAAATGACCTAAATGTTCATCCAATGACACAAATGAACTTATTGGATGCACAAGATTGCTTATAAACCCTAATTGGACAAGAATAAGCCTAGGGAGGACGAAAATGACCTAAATGTTCATCCAATGACACAAATGAACTTATTGGATGCACAAGATTGCTTATAAACCCTAATTGGACAAGAATAAGCCTAGGGAGGACGAAAATGACCTAAATGTTCATCCAATGACACAAATGAAATTATTGGATGCACAAGATTGCTTAAAAACCCTAATTGGACAAGAATAATCCTAGGGAGGACGAAAAATGACCTAAATGTTCATCCAATGACACAAATGAACTTATTGGATGCACAAGATTGCTTATAACCCTAATTGGACAAGAATAAGACTAGGGAGGACGAAAATGACCTAAATGTTCATCCAATGATACAAACACACCTATTGGATGCACAAGATTGGTTAGAAACCCGAATTGAACAAGAATAAGCCTAGGGAGGACGAAAATGACCTAAATGTTCATCCAATGACACAAATGTACTTATTGGATGCACAAGATTGCTTAAAAACCCTAATTGGACAAGAATAAGCCTAGGGAGGACGAAAATGACCTAAATGTTCATCCAATGACACAAATGAACTTATTGGATGCACAAGATTGCTTAAAAACCCTAATTGGACAAGAATAA
>JBBPBR010000648.1:23750-43633 GCA_037974775.1 Cicer pinnatifidum | reverse complement strand
TCATTTTCGTCCTCCCTAGGCTTATTCTTGTCCAATTAGGGTTTTTAAGCAATCTTGTGCATCCAATAAGTTCATTTGTGTCATTGGATGAACATTTAGGTCATTTATGTCCTCCCTAGGCTTATTCTTGTCCAATTATGGTTTTTAACCAATCTTGTGCATCCAATAGGTGTGTTTGCGTCATTGGATGAACATTTAGGTCATTTTCGTCCTCGCTAGGCTTATTCTTGTTCAATTAGGGTTTCTAACCAATCTTGTGCATCCAATAGGTGTGTTTGTGTCATTGGATTAAGATTTAAGTCATTTTCGTCCTCCCTAGGCTTATTCTTGTCCAATTAGGGTTTTTAACCAATCTTGTGCATCCAATAAGTTCATTTGTGTCATTGGATGAACATTTAGGTCATTTTCGTCCACCCTAGGCTTATTCTTGTCCAATTAGTGTTTTAAACTAATCTTGTGCATCCAATAAGTTCATTTGTGTCATTGGATGAACATTTATGTCATTTTCGTCCTCCCAAAGCTTATTCTTGTCCAACTAGGGTTTTTAACCAATCTTGTGCATCCAATAGGTGTGTTTGTGTCATTGGATGAACATTTAGGTCATTTTCGTCCTCGCTAGTCTTATTCTTGTCCAATTAGGGTTTTAAGCAATCTTGTGCATCCAATAAGTTCATTTGTGTCATTGGATGAACATTTAGGTCATTTTCGTCCTCCCTAGGCTTATTCTTGTCCAATTAGGGTTTTTAAGCAATCTTGTGCATCCAATAAGTTCATTTGTGTCATTGGATGAACATTTAGGTCATTTTCGTCCTCCCTAGGTTTATTCTTGTCCAATTACGGTTTCTAACCAATCTTGTGCATCTAATAAGTTCATTTGTGTCATTGGATGAACATTTAGGTCATTTTCGTCCTCCCTAGGCTTATTCTTTTTCAATTAGGGTTTCTAACCAATCTTGTGCATCCAATAGGTGTGTTTGTGTCATTGGATGAACATTTAGGTCATTTTCGTCCTCCCTAGTCTTATTCTTGTCCAATTAGGGTTTTAAGCAATCTAGTGCATCCAATAAGTTCATTTGTGTCATTGGATGAACATTTAGGTCATTTTCGTCCTCCCTAGGCTTATTCTTGTCCAATTAGGGTTTTTAAGCAATCTTGTGCATCCAATAAGTTCATTTGTGTCATTGGATGAACATTTAGGTCATTTTCGTCCTCCCTAGGCTTATTCTTGTCCAATTAGGGTTTTTAACCAATCTTGTGCATCCAATAGGTGTGTTTGTGTCATTGGATGAACATTTAGGTCATTTTCGTCCTCCCTAGTCTTATTCTTGTCCAATTAGGGTTTTATGCCAATCTTGTGCATCCAATAGGTGTGTTTGTGTCATTCGATGAACATTTAGGTCATTTTCGTCCTCCCAAGGCTTATTCTTATCCAATTAGGGTTTTAAGCAATCTTGTGCATCCAATAAGTTCATTTGTGTCATTGGATTAAGATTTAAGTCATTTTCGTCCTCCCTAGGCTTATTCTTGTCCAATTAGGGTTTATAAGCAATCTTGTGCATCCAATAAGTTCATTTGTGTCATTGGATGAACATTTAGGTCATTTACGTCCTCCCTAGGATTATTCTTGTCCAATTAGGGTTTCTAACCAATCTTGTGCATCCAATAAGTTCATTTGTGTCATTGGATGAACATTTAGGTCATTTTCGTCCTCCCTAGGCTTATTCTTGTCCAATTAGGGTTTTTAACCAATCTTGTGCATCCAATAGGTGTGTTTGTGTCATTGGATGAACATTTAGGTCATTTTCGTCCTCCCTAGGCTTATTCTTGTAAAATTAGAATTTCTAACCAATCTTTTGCATCCAATAGGTGTATTTGTGTCATTGGATGAACATTTAGGTCATTTTCGTCCTCCCTAGGCTTATTCTTGTCCAATTAGGGTTTTTAAGCAATCTTGTGCATCCAATAAGTTCATTTGTGTCATTGGATGAACATTTAGGTCATTTTCGTCCTCCCTAGGCTTATTCTTGTCCAATTAGGGTTTCTAACAAATCTTGTGCATCCAATAGGTGTATTTGTGTCATTGTATGAACATTTAGGTCATTTTCGTCCTCCCTAGGCTTATTCTTGTCCAATTAGGGTTTTTAAGCAATCTTGTGCATCCAATAAGTTCATTTGTGTCATTGGATGAACATTTAGGTCATTTTCGTCCTCCCTAGGCTTATTTTGGTGCAATTAGGGTTTTTAACCAATCTTGTGCATCCAATAGGTGTGTTTGTGTCATTAGATGAACATTTAGGTCATTTTCATCCTCCCTAGGCTTATTGTTGTCCAATTAGGGTTTTTAACCAATCTTGTGCATCCAATAGGTGTGTTTGTGTCATTGGATGAACATTTAGGTCATTTTCTTCCTCCCTAGGCTTATTCTTGTCCAATTAGGGTTTTTAAGCAATCTTGTGCATCCAATAAGTTCATTTGTGTCATTGGATGAACATTTAGGTCATTTTCGTCCACCCTAGGCTTATTCTTGTCCAATTAGGGTTTTTAACTAATCTTGTGCATCCAATAAGTTCATTTGTGTCATTGGATGGACATTTATGTCATTTTCGTCCTCCCAAGGCTTATTCTTGTCCAATTAGGGTTTTTAACTAATCTTGTGCATCCAATAAGTTCATTTGTGTCATTGGATGAACATTTAGGTCATTTTCGTCCTCCCTAGGCTTATTCTTGTCCAATTAGGGTTTTTAACCAATCTTGTGCATCCAATAGGTGTGTTTGTGTCATTGGATGAACATTTAGGTCATTTTCGTCCTCCCTAGTCTTATTCTTGTCCAATTAGGGTTTTAAGCAATCTTGTGCATCCAATAAGTTCAATTGTGTCATTGGATGAACATTTAGGTCATTTTTCCTCCTCCCTGGGCTTATTCTTGTCCAATTTGGTTTTTAAGCAATCTTGTGCATCCAATAAGTTCATTTGTGTCATTGGATGAACATTTAGGTCATTTTCGTCCTCCCTAGGCTTATTCTTGTCCAATTAGGGTTTATAAACAATCTTGTGCATCCAATAAGTTCATTTGTGTCATTGGATGAACATTTAGGTCATTTTCGTCCTCCCTAGGCTTATTCTTGTCCAATTAGCGTTTCTAACCAATCTTGTGCATCCAATAAGTTCATTTGTGTCATTGGATGAACATTTAGGTCATTTTCGTCCTCCCTAGGCTTATTCTTGTCCAATTAGGGTTTTTAACCAATCTTGTGCATCCAATAGGTGTGTTTGTGTCATTGGATGAACATTTAGGTCAGTTTCGTCCTCCCTAGGCTTATTCTTGTCAAATTAGGGTTTCTAACCAATCTTTTGCATCCAATAGGTGTATTTGTGTCATTCGATGAACATTTAGGTCATTTTCGTCGTCCCTATGCTTATTATTGTCCAATTCGGGTTTTTAACCAATCTTGTGCATCCAATAAGTTCATTTGTGTCATTGGATAAACATTTAGGTCATTTTCGTCCACCCTAGGCTTATTCTTGTCCAATCAGGGTTTTTAACCAATCTTGTGCATCCAATAAGTTCATTTGTGTCATTGGATGAACATTTAGGTCATTTTCGTCATCCCTAGGCTTATTCTTGTCCAATTAAGGTTTTTAACCAATCTTGTGCATCCAATAGGTGTGTTTGTGTCATTGGATGAACATTTAGGTCATTTTCGTCGTCCCTAGTCTTATTCTTGTCCAATTAGGGTTTTAAGCAATCTTGTGCATCCAATAAGTTCATTTGTGTCATTGGATTAAGATTTAAGTCATTTTCGTCCTCCCTAGGCTTATTCTTGTTCAATTAGGGTTTCTAACCAATCTTGTGCATCCAATAAGTTCATTTGTGTCATTGGATGAACATTTAGGTCATTTTCGTCCTCCCTAGGCTTATTCTTGTCCAATTAGGGTTTTTAACCAATCTTGTGCATCCAATAGGTGTGTTTGTGTCATTGGATGAACATTTAGGTCATTTTCGTCCTCCCTAGGCTTATTCTTGTCAAATTAGGGTTTCTAACCAATCTTCTGCATCCAATAGGTGTATTTGTGTCATTGGTCGAACATTTAGGTCATTTTCGTCCTCCGTAGGCTTATTCTTGTCCAATTAGGATTTTTAAGCAATCTTGTGCATCCAATAAGTTCATTTGTGTCATTGGATGAACATTTAGGTCATTTTCGTCCTCCCTAGGCTTATTCTTGTCCAATTAGGGTTTTTAACCAATCTTGTGCATCCAATATGTGTGTTTGTGTCATTGGATGAACATTTAGGTCATTTTCGTCCTCCCTAGGCTTATTCTTGTCCAATTAGGGTTTTTAACCAATCTTGTGCATCCAATAAGTTCATTTGTGTCATTGGATAAACATTTAGGTCATTTTCGTCCACCCTAGGCTCATTCTTGTCCAATTAGGGTTTTTAACCAATCTTGCGCCTCCAATAAGTTCATTTGTGTCATTGGATGAACATTTAGCTCATTTTCGTCCTCCCAAGGCTTATTCTTGTCCAATTAGGGTTTTTAACCAATCTTGTGCATCCAATAAGTTCATTTGTGTCATTGGATGAACATTTAGGTCATTTACGTCCTCCCTAGGCTTATTCTTGTCCAATTAGGGTTTTTAAGCAATCTTGTGAATCCAATAAGTTCATTTGTTTCATTGGATGAACATTTAGGTCATTTTCGTCCTCCCTAGGCTTATTCTTGTTCAATTAGGGTTTCTAACCAATCATGTGCATCCAATAGGTGTGTTTGTGTCATTGGATGAACATTTAGGTCATTTTCGTCCTCCCTAGTCTTATTCTTGTCCAATTATGATTTTAAGCAATCTTGTGCAACCAATAAGTTCATTTGTGTCATTGGATGAACATTTAGGTTATTTTCGTCCTCACTAGGCTTAGTTTTGTGCAATTAGGGTTTTTAACCAATCTTGTGCATCCAATAGGTGTGTTTGTGTCATTAGATGAACATTTAGGTCATTTTCATCCTCCCTAGGCTTATTGTTGTCCAATTAGGGTTTTTAACCAATCTTGTGCATCCAATAGGTGTGTTTGTGTCATTGGATGAACATTTACGTCATTTTCGTCCTCCCTAGTCTTATTCTTGTCCAATTAGGGTGTTAAGCAATCTTGTGCATCCAATAAGTTCATTTGTGTCATTGGATTAAGATTTAAGGCATTTTCGTCCTCCCTAGGCTTATTCTTGTTCAATTAGGGTTTCTAACCAATCTTGTGCATCCAATAGGTGTGTTTGTGTCATTGGATGAACATTTAGGTCATTTTCGTCCTCCCTAGGCTTATTCTTGTCTAATTAGGGTTTTTAAGCAATCTTGTGCATCCAATAAGTTCATTTGTGTCATTGGATGAACATTTAGGTCATTTATGTCCTCCCTAGGCTTATTCTTGTCCAATTATGGTTTTTAACCAATCTTGTGCATCCAATAGGTGTGTTTGTGTCATTGGATGAACATTTAGGTCATTTTCGTCCTCCCTAGGCTTATTCTTGTCCAATTAGGGTTTTTAACCAATCTTGTGCATCCAATAGGTGTGTTTGTGTCATTGGATGAACATTTAGGTCATTTTCGTCCTACCAAGGCTTATTCTTGTCCAATTAGGGTTTCTAACCAATCTTGTGCATCCAATAGGTGTATTTGTGTCATTGGATGAACTTTTAGGTCATTTTCGTCCTCCCTAGGCTTATTCTTGTCCAATTAGGGTTTTTAAGCAATCTTGTGCATCCAATAAGTTCATTTGTGTCATTGGATGAACATTTAGGTCATTTTCGTCCTCCCTAGGCTTATTCTTGTCCAATTAGGGTTTTTAACCAATCTTGTGCATCCAATAGGTGTGTTTGTGTCATTGGATGAACATTTAGGTCATTTTCGTCCTCCCTAGTCTTATTCTTGTCCAATTAGGGTTTTATGCCAATCTTGTGCATCCAATAGGTGTGTTTGTGTCATTCGATGAACATTTAGGTCATTTTCGTCCTCCCAAGGCTTATTCTTATCCAATTAGGGTTTTAAGCAATCTTGTGCATCCAATAAGTTCATTTGTGTCATTGGATTAAGATTTAAGTCATTTTCGTCCTCCCTAGGCTTATTCTTGTCCAATTAGGGTTTATAAGCAATCTTGTGCATCCAATAAGTTCATTTGTGTCATTGGATGAACATTTAGGTCATTTACGTCCTCCCTAGGATTATTCTTGTCCAATTAGGGTTTCTAACCAATCTTGTGCATCCAATAAGTTCATTTGTGTCATTGGATGAACATTTAGGTCATTTTCGTCCTCCCTAGGCTTATTCTTGTCCAATTAGGGTTTTTAACCAATCTTGTGCATCCAATAGGTGTGTTTGTGTCATTGGATGAACATTTAGGTCATTTTCGTCCTCCCTAGGCTTATTCTTGTAAAATTAGAATTTCTAACCAATCTTTTGCATCCAATAGGTGTATTTGTGTCATTGGATGAACATTTAGGTCATTTTCGTCCTCCCTAGGCTTATTCTTGTCCAATTAGGGTTTTTAAGCAATCTTGTGCATCCAATAAGTTCATTTGTGTCATTGGATGAACATTTAGGTCATTTTCGTCCTCCCTAGGCTTATTCTTGTCCAATTAGGGTTTCTAACCAATCTTTTGCATCCAATAGGTGTATTTGTGTCATTGGATGAACATTTAGGTCATTTTCGTCCTCCCTAGGCTTATTCTTGTCCAATTAGGGTTTTTAACCAATCTTGTGCATCCAATAGGTGTGTTTGTGTCATTGGATGAACATTTAGGTCATTTTCGTCCTCCCTATGTTTATTCTTGTCCAATTAGGGTTTCTAACTAATCTTGTATATCCAATAGATGTATTTGTGTCATTGGATGAACATTTAGGTCATTTTCGTCCTCCCTAGGCTTATTCTTGTCTAATTAGGGTTTTTAAGCAATCTTGTGCATCCAATAAGTTCATTTGTGTCATTGGATGAACATTTAGGTCATTTTCGTCCTCCCTAGGCTTATTCTTGTCCAATTAGGGTTTTTAACCAATCTTGTGCATCCAATAGGTGTGTTTGTGTCATTGGATGAACATTTAGGTCATTTTCGTCCACCCTAGGCTTATTCTTGACCAATTAGGGTTTTTAACCAGTCTTGTGCATCCAATAAGTTCATTTGTGTCATTGGATGAACATTTAGGTCATTTTCGTTCTCCCAAGGCTTATTCTTGTCTAATTAGGGTTTTTAACCAATCTTGTGCATCCAATAGGTGTGTTTGTGTCATTCGATGAACATATAGGTCATTTTCGTCCTCCCTAGGCTTATTCTTGTCTAATTAGGGTTTTTAAGCAATCTTGTGCATCTAGTAAGTTCATTTGTGTCATTGGATGAACATTTAGGTCATTTTCGTCCTCCCTAGGCTTATTCTTGTCCAATTAGGGTTTTTAACCAATCTTGTGCATCCAATAGGTGTGTTTGTGTCATTGGATGAACATTTAGGTCATTTTCGTCCTCCCTAAGCTTATTCTTGTCCAATTAGGGTTTTTAACCATTCTTGTGCATCCAATAAGTTCATATCTGTCATTGGATGAACATTTAGGTCATTTTCGTCCTCCCTAGGCTTATTCTTGACCAATTAGGGTTTTTAACCAATCTTGTGCATCCAATAAGTTCATTTGTGTCATTGGATGAACATTTAGGTCATTTTTTTCCTCCCTAGGCTTATTCTTGTCCAATTAAGGTTTTTAAGCAATCTTGTCCATCCAATAAGTTCATTTGTGTCATTGGATGAACATTTAGGTTATTTTCGTCCTCACTAGGCTTAGTTTTGTGCAATTAGGGTTTTTAACCAATCTTGTGCATCCAATAGGTGTGTTTGTGTCATTAGATGAACATTTAGGTCATTTTCATCCTCCCTAGGCTTATTGTTGTCCAATTAGGGTTTTTAACCAATCTTGTGCATCCAATAGGTGTGTTTGTGTCATTGGATGAACATTTAGGTCATTTTCGTCCTCCCTAGTCTTATTCTTGTCCAATTAGGGTTTTAAGCAATCTTGTGCATCCAATAAGTTCATTTGTGTCATTGGATGAACATTTAGGTCATTTTCTTCCTCCCTAGGCTTATTCTTGTCCAATTAAGGTTTTTAAGCAATCTTGTCCATCCAATAAGTTCATTTGTGTCATTGGATGAACATTTAGGTTATTTTCGTCCTCACTAGGCTTAGTTTTGTGCAATTAGGGTTTTTAACCAATCTTGTGCATCCAATAGGTGTGTTTGTGTCATTAGATGAACATTTAGGTCATTTTCATCCTCCCTAGGCTTATTGTTGTCCAATTAGGGTTTTTAACCAATCTTGTGCATCCAATAGGTGTGTTTGTGTCATTGGATGAAAATTTAGGTCATTTTCGTCCTCCCTAGTCTTATTCTTGTCCAATTAGGGTTTTAAGCAATCTTGTGCATCCAATAAGTTCATTTGTGTCATTGGATTAAGATTTAAGTCATTTTCGTCCTCCCTAGGCTTATTCTTGTTCAATTAGGGTTTCTAACCAATCTTGTGCATCCAATAGGTGTGTTTGTGACATTAAATGAACATTTAGGTCATTTTCGTCCTCCCTAGGCTTATTCTTGTCTAATTAGGGTTTTTAAGCAATCTTGTGCATCCAATAAGTTCATTTGTGTCATTGGATGAACATTTAGGTCATTTATGTCCTCCCTAGGCTTATTCTTGTCCAATTAGGGTTTCTAACCAATCTTGTGATTCCAATAGGTGTATTTGTGTCATTGGATGAACATTTAGGTTATTTTCGTCCTCCCTAGGCTTATTCTTGTCCAATTAGGGTTTTTAAGCAATCTTGTGCATCCAATAAGTTCATTTGTGTCATTGGATGAACATTTAGGTCATTTTCGTCCTCCCTAGGCTTATTCTTGTCCAATTAGGGTTTTTAACCAATCTTGTGCATCCAATAGGTGTGTTTGTGTCATTGGATGAACATTTAGGTCATTTTCGTCCTCCCTAGGCTTATTCTTGTCTAATTAGGGTTTTTACGCAATCTTGTGCATCCAGTAAGTTCATTTGTGTCATTGGATGAACATTTAGGTCATTTTCGTCCTCCCTAGGCTTATTCTTGTCCAATTAGGGTTTTTAACCAATCTTGTGCATCCAATAGGTGTGTTTGTGTCATTGGATGAACATTTAGGTCATTTTCGTCCACCCTAGGCTTATTCTTGTCCAATTAGGGTTTTTAACCTATCTTGTGCATCCAATAAGTTCATTTGTGTCATTGGATGAACATTTAGGTCATTTTCATTCTCCCAAGGCTTATTCTTGTCTAATTAGGGTTTTTAACCAATCTTGTGCATCCAATAGGTGTGTTTGTGTCATTGGATGAACATTTAGGTCAGTTTCGTCCTCCCTAGGCTTATTCTTGTCCAATTAGGGTTTTTAACCAATCTTGTGCATCCAATAAGTTCATTTGTGTCATTGGATAAACATTTAGGTCATTTTCGTCCTCCCTAGGCTTATTCTTGTCCAATTAGGGTTTTTAACCAATCTTGTGCATCCAATAAGTTCATTTGTGTCTTTGGATGAACATTTAGGTCATTTTCGTCCTCCCTAGGCTTATTCTTGTCCAATTAGGGTTTTTAACCAATCTTGTGCATCCAATAGGTGTATTTGTGTCATTGGATGAACATTTAGGTCATTTTCGTCCTCCATAGGCTTATTCTTGTCCAATTAGAGTTTTTAAGCAATCTTGTGCATCCAATAAGTTCATTTTTGTCATTGGATGAACATTTAGGTCATTTTCGTCCACCCTATGCTTATTCTTGTCCAATTAGGGTTTTTAACCAATCTTGTGCATCCAATAGGTGTGTTTGTGTCATTGGATGAACATTTAGGTCATTTTCGTCCTCCCTAGGCTTATTCTTGTCCAATTAGGGTTTTTAAGCAATCTTGTGCATCCAATAGGTGCGTTTGTGTCATTGGATGAACATTTAGGTCATTTTCGTCCTCCCTAGGCTTATTCTTGTCCAATTAGGGTTTTTAACCAATCTTGTGCATCCAATAGGTGTGTTTGTGTCATTGGATGAACATTTAGGTCATTTTCGTCCTCCCTAGGCTTATTCTTGTCCAATTAGGGTTTTTAACCAATCTTGTGCATCCAATAGGTGTGTTTGTGGCATTGGATGAACATTTAGGTCATTTTCGCCCTCCCTAGGCTTATTCTTGTCCAATTAGGGTTTTTAACCAATCTTGTGCATCCAATAAGTTCATTTGTGTCATTGGATGAACATTTAGGTCATTTTCGTCCACCCTAGGCTTATTCTTGTCCAATTAGGGTTTTTAACTAATCTTGTGCATCCAATAAGTTCATTTGTGTCATTGGATGAACATTTATGTCATCTTCGTCCTCCCAAGGCTTATTCTTGTCCAATTAGGGTTTTTAACCAATCTTGTGCATCCAATAGGTGTGTTTGTGTCATTGGATAAACATTTAGGTCATTTTCGTCCTCCCTAGTCTTATTCTTGTCCAATTAGGGTTTTAAGCAATCTTGTGTATCCAATAAGTTCATTTGTGTCATTGGATGAACATTTAGGTCATTTTCGTCCTCCCTAGGCTTAGTTTTGTGCAATTAGGGTTTTTAACCAATCTTGTGCATCCGATAGGTGTGTTTGTGTCATTAGATGAACATTTAGGTCATTTTCATCCTCCCTAGGCTTATTGTTGTCCAATTAGGGTTTTTAACCAATCTTGTGCATCCAATAGGTGTGTTTGTGTCATTGGATGAACATTTAGGTCATTTTCGTCCTCCCTAGGCTTATACTTGTCCAATTAGGGTTTTTAACCAATCTTGTGCATCCAATAAGTTTATTTGTGTCATTGGATGAACAATTAGGTCATTTTCGTCCTCCCTAGGCTTATTCTTGTCCAATTAGGGTTTTAAGCCAATCTTGTGCATCCAATAGGTGTGTGTTTGTGTCATTTGATGAACATTTAGGTCATTTTCGTCCTCCCAAGCCTTATTCTTATCCAATTAGGGTTTTAAGCAATCTTGTGCATCCAATAAGTTCATTTGTGTCATTGGATTAAGATTTAAGTCATTTTCGTCCTCCCTAGGCTTATTCTTGTCAAGTTAGGGTTTTTAACCAATCTTGTGCATCCAATAGGTGTGTTTGTGTCATTGGATGAACATTTATGTCATTTTCGTCCTCCCAAGGCTTATTCTTGTCCAATTATGGTTTTTAACCAATCTTGTGCATCCAATAAGTTCATTTGTGTCATTGGATGAACATTTAGGTCATTTTCGTCCTCCCTAGGCTTATTCTTGTCCAATTAGGGTTTTTAAGCAATCTTGTGCATCCAATAAGTTCATTTGTGTCATTGGATGAACATTTAGGTCATTTTCGTCCTCCCTAGGCTTATTCTTGTTCAATTAGGGTTTCTAACCAATCTTGTGCATCCAATAGGTGTGTTTGTTTCATTGGATGAACATTTAGGTCATTTTCGTCCTCCCTAGTCTTATTCTTGTCCAATTAGGGTTTTAAGCAATCTTCTGCATCCAATAAGTTCATTTGTGTCATTGGATGAACATTTAGGTTATTTTCGTCCTCACTAGGCTTAGTTTTGTGCAATTAGGGTTTTTATCCAATCTTGTGCATCCAATAGGTGTGTTTGTGTCATTTGATGAACATTTAGGTCATTTTCGTCCTCCCAAGGCTTATTCTTGTCCAATTAGGGTTTTTAAGCAATCTTGTGCATCCAATAAGTTCATTTGTGTCATTGGATGAACATTTAGGTCATTTTCGTCCTCCCTAGGCTTATTCTTGTCCAATTAGGGTTTTTAACCAATCTTGTGCATCCAATAGGTGTGTTTGTGTCATTGGATGAACATTTAGGTCATTTTCGTCCTCCCTAGGCTTATTCTTGTGGAATTAGGGTTTCTAACCAATCTTTTGCATCCAATAGGTGTATTTGTTTCATTGGATAAACATTTAGGTCATTTTCGTCCTCCCTAGGCTTATTCTTGTCCAATTAGGGTTTTTAAGCAATCTTGTGCATCCAATAAGTTCATTTGTGTCATTGGATGAACATTTAGGTCATTTTCGTCCTCCCTAGGCTTATTCTTGTCCAATTAGGGTTTCTAACCAATCTTGTGCATCCAATAAGTTCATTTGTGTCATTGGATGAACATTTAGGTCATTTTCGTCCTCCCTAGGCTTATTCTTGTCCAATTTGGGTTTTAAGCAATCTTGTGCATCCAATAAGTTCATTTGTGCCATTGGATGACCATTTAGGTCATTTTTCGTCCTCCCTAGGCTTATTCTTGTCCAATTAGGGTTTTTAACCAATCTTTTGCATCCAATAAGTTCATTTGTGTCATTGGATGAACATTTAGGTCATTTTCGTCCTCCTTAGGCTTATTCTTGTCCAATTAGGGTTTTTAAGCAATCTTGTGCATCCAATAAGTTCATTTGTGTCATTGGATGAACATTTAGGTCATTTTCGTCCTCCCTAGGCTTATTCTTGTCCAATTAGGGTTTTTAACCAATCTTGTGCATCCAATAGGTGTGTTTGTGTCATTGGATGAACATTTAGGTCATTTTCGTCCTCCCTAGGCTTATTCTTGTCAAATTAGGGTTTCTAACCAATCTTTTGCATCAAATAGGTGTATTTGTGTCATTGGATGAATATTTAGGTCATTTTCGTCCTCCCTAGGCTTATTCTTGTCCAATTAGGGTTTTTAAGCAATCTTGTGCATCCAATAAGTTCATTTGTGTCATTGGATGAACATTTAGGTCATTTTCGTCCTCCCTAGGCTTATTCTTGTCCAATTAGGGTTTTTAACCAATCTTGTGCATCCAATAGGTGTGTTTGTGTCATTGGATGAACATTTAGGTCATTTTCGTCCTCCCTAGGCTTATTCTTGTCCAATTAGGGTTTTTAACCAATGTTGTGCATCCAATAAGTTCATTTGTGTAATTGGATGAACATTTAGGTCATTTTCGTCCTCCCAAGGCTTATTCTTGTCCAATTAGGGTTTTTAACCAATCTTGTGCATCCAATAGGTGTGTTTGTGTCATTGGATGAACATTTAGGTCAGTTTCGTCCTCCCTAGGCTTATTCTTGTCCAATTAGGGTTTCTTACGAATCTTGTGCATCCAATAGGTGTGTTTGTGTCATTGGATGAACATATAGGTCATTTTCGTCCTCCCTAGGCTTATTCTTGTCCAATTAGGGTTTTTAACCAATCTTGTGCATCCAATAGGTGTGTTTGTGTCATTGGATGAACATTTAGGTCATTTTCGTCCTCCCTAGGCTTATTCTTGTCCAATTAGGGTTTCTAACCAATCTTGTGCATCCAATAGGTGTATTTGTGTCATTGGTTGAACATTTAGGTCATTTTCGTCCTCCCTAGGCTTATTCTTTTCCAATTAGGGTTTTTAACCAATCTTGTGCATCCAATAGGTGTGTTTGTGTCATTGGATGAACATTTAGGTCATTTTCGTCCTCCCTAGGCTTATTCTTGTCTAATTAGAGTTTTTAAGCAATCTTGTGCATCCAATAAGTTCATTTGTGTTATTGGATGAACATTTAGGTCATTTTTGTCCTCCCTAGGCTTATTCTTGTCCAATTAGGGTTTCTAACCAATCTGGTGCATCCAATTGGTGTATTTGTGTCATTGGATGAACATTTAGGTCATTTTCGTCCTCCCTAGGCTTATTCTTGTCCAATTAGGGTTTTTAACCAATCTTGTGCATCCAATAGGTGTGTTTGTGTCATTGGATGAACATTTAGGTCATTTTCGTCCTCCCTAGGCTTATTCTTGTCCAATTAGGGTTTCTAACCAATCTTGTGCATCCAATAGGTGTGTTTGTGTCATTGGATGAACATTTAGGTCATTTTCGTCCTCCCTAGTCTTATTCTTGTCCAATTAGGGTTTTAAGCAATCTTGTGGATCCAATAAGTTCATTTGTGTCATTAGATGAATATTTAGGTCATTTTCGTCCTCCCTAGGCTTATTCTTGTCCAATTAGGGTTTTTAACCAATCTTGTGCATCCAATAGGTGTGTTTGTGTCATTGGATGAACATTTAGGTCATTTTCGTCCTCCCTAGGCTTATTCTTTTCCAATTAGGGTTTTTAACCAATCTTGTGCATCCAATAAGTTCATTTGTGTCATTGGATAAACATTTAGGTCATTTTCGTCCTCCCTAGGCTTATTCTTGTCCAATTATGGTTTCTAACCAATCTTGTGATTCCAATAGGTGTATTTGTGTCATTGGATGAACATTTAGGTCGTTTTCGTCCTCCCTAGGCTTATTCTTGTCCAATTAGGGTTTTTAAGCAATCTTGTGCATCCAATAAGTTCATTTGTGTCATTGGATGAACATTTAGGTCATTTATGTCCTCCCTAGGCTTATTCTTGTCCAATTATGGTTTTCAACCAATCTTGTGCATCCAATAGGTGTGTTTGTGTCATTAGATGAACATTTAGGTCATTTTCATCCTCCCTAGTCTTATTCTTGTCCAATTAGGGTTTTTAGCAATCTTGTGCATCCAATAAGTTCATTTGTGTCATTGGATGAACATTTAGGTTATTTTCGTCCTCACAAGGCTTTGTTTTGTGCAATTAGGGTTTTCAACCAATCTTTTGCATCACATAGGTGTGTTTGTGTCATTAGATGAACATTTAGGTCATTTTCATCCTCCCTAGGCTTATTGTTGTCCAATAAGGGTTTTTAACCAATCTTGTGCATCCAATAGGTGTGTTTGTGTCATTGGATGAACATTTAGGTCATTTTCGTCCTCCCTAGTCTTATTCTTGTCCAATTAGGGTTTTAAGCCAATCTTGTGCATCCAATAGGTGTGTTTGTGTCATTTAGGTCATTTTCGTCCTCCCAAGGCTTATTCTTGTCCAATTAGGGTTTTAAGCAATCTTGTGCATCCAATAAGTTCATTTGTGTCATTGGATTAAGATTTAAGTCATTTTCGTCCTCCCTAGGCTTATTCTTGTCCAGTTAGGGTTTTTAACCAATCTTGTGCATCCAATAGGTGTGTTTGTGTCATTCGATGAACATTTAGGTCATTTTCGTCCTCCATAGGCTTATTCTTGTCCAATTAGGGTTTTTAACCAATCTTGTGCATCCAATAAGTTCATTTGTGTCATTGGATGAACATTTAGGTCATTTTCGTCCTCCCTAAGCTTATTCTTGTCCAATTAGGGTTTTTAACCAATCTTGTGCGTCCAATAGGTGTGTTTGTGTCATTGGATGAACATTTAGGTCATTTTTGTCCTCCCTAGGCTTATTCTTGTCCAATTAGGGTTTTTAACCAATCTTGTGCATCCAATAAGTTCATTTGTGTCATTGGATAAACATTTAGGTCATTTTCATCCACCATATGCTTATTCTTGTCCAATTAGGGTTTTTAACCAATCTTGTGCCTCCAATAAGTTCATTTGTGTCATTGGATGAACATTTAGGTCATTTTTGTCCTCCCAAGGCTTATTCTTGTCCAATTAGGGTTTTTAACCAATCTTGTGCATCCAATAAGTTCATTTGTGTCATTGGATGAACATTTAGGTCATTTTCGTCCTCCCTAGGCTTATTCTTGTCCAATTAGGGTTTTTAAGCAATCTTGTGAATCCAATAAGTTCATTTGTTTCATTGGATGAACATTTAGGTCATTTTCGTCCTCCTTAGGCTTATTCTTGTTCAATTAGGGTTTCTAACCAATCTTGTGCATCCAATTGGTGTGTTTGTGTCATTGGATGAACATTTAGGTCATTTTCGTCCTCCCTAGTCTTATTCTTGTCCAATTAGGGTTTTAAGCAATCTTGTGCATCCAATAAGTTCATTTGTGTCATTGGATGAACATTTAGGTCATTTTCGTCTTCCCTAGGATTATTTTTGTGCAATTAGGGTTTTTAACCAATCTTGTGCATCCAATAGGTGGGTTTGTGTCATTGGATGAACATTTATGTCATTTTCGTCCTCCCTAGGCTTATTCTTGTCCAATTAGGGTTTTTAACCAATCTTGTGCATCCAATAGGTGTGTTTGTGTCATTGGATGAACATTTAGGTCATTTTCGTCCTCCCTAGGCTTATTCTTGTCCAATTAGGGTTTTTAACCAATCTTGTGCATCCAATAAGTTCATTTGTGTCGTTGGATGAACATTTAGGTCATTTTCGTCCTCCCTAGGCTTATTCTTGTCCAATTAGGGTTTCTAACCAATCTTGTGCATCCAATAGGTGTATTTGTGTCATTGGATGAACATTTAGGTCATTTTCGTCCTCCCTAGGCTTATTCTTGTCTAATTAGGGTTTCTAACCAATCTTGTGCACCCAATAAGTTCATTTGTGTCATTGGATGAACATTTAAGTCATTTTCGTCCTCCCTAGGCTTATTCTTGTCCAATTAGGGTTTTTAAGCAATCTTGTGCATCCAATAAGTTCATTTGTGTCATTGGATGAACATTTAGGTCATTTTCGTCCTCCCTAGGCTTATTCTTGTCCAATTAGGGTTTTTAACCAATCTTGTGCATCCAATAGGTGTGTTTGTGTCATTGGATGAACATTTAGGTCATTTTCGTCCTCCCTAGTCTTATTCTTGTCCAATTAGGGTTTTAAGCAATCTTGTGCATCCAATAAGTTCATTTGTGTCATTGGATTAAGAATTAGGTCATTTTCGTCCTCCCTAGGCTAATTCTTGTCCAATTAGGGTTTTTAAGCAATCTTGTGCATCCAATAAGTTCATTTGTGTCATTGGATTAAGATTTAAGTCATTTTCGTCCTCCCTAGGCTTATTCTTGTCCAGTTAGGGTTTTTAACCAATCTTGTGCATCCAATAGGTGTGTTTGTGTCATTGGATGAACATTTAGGTCATTTTCGTCCTCCCTAGGCTTATTCTTGTCCAATTAGGGTTTTTAACCAATCTTGTGCATCCAATAGGTGTGTTTGTGTCATTGGATGAACATTTAGCTCATTTTCGTCCTCCCTAGTCTTATTCTTGTCCAATTAGGGTTTTTAACCAATCTTGTGCATCCAATAAGTTCATTTGTGTCATTGGATGAACATTTAGGTCATTTTCGTCCTCCCTAGGCTTATTCTTGTCTAATTAGGGTTTTTATGAAATCTTGTGCATCCAATAGGTGTGTTTGTGTCATTGGACGAACATTTAGGTCATTTTCGTTTTCCCTAGGCTTATTCTTGTCCAATTAGGGTTTTTATGCAATCTTGTGCATCCAATAGGTGTGTTTGTGTCATTGGACGAACATTTAGGTCATTTTCGTCCTCCCTAGGCTTATTCTTGTCCAATTAGGGTTTTTAACCGATCTTGTGCATCCAATAAGTTCATTTGTGTCATTGGATGAACATTTAGGTCATTTTCGTCCTCCCTAGGCTTATTCTTGTCCAATTAGGGTTTTTAACCAATCTTGTGCATCCAATAGGTGTGTTTGTGTCATTGGATGAACATTTAGGTCATTTTCGTCCTCCCTAGGCTTATTCTTGTCCAATTAGGGTTTTTAAGCAATCTGGTGCATCCAATAAGTTCATTTGTGTCATTGGATGAACATTTAGGTCATTTTCGTCCTGCCTAGGCTTATTCTTGTCCAATTAGGGTTTTTAACCAATCTTGTGCATCCAATAGGTGTATTTGTGTCAATGGATGAACATTTAGGTCATTTTCGTCCTCCCTAGGCTTATTCTGGTCCAATTAGGGTTTTTAAGCAATCTTGTGCATCCAATAAATTCATTTGTGTCATTGGATGACCATTTAGGTCATTTTCGTCCTCCCTAGGCTTATTCTTGTCCAATTAGGGTTTTTAACCAATCTTGTGCATCCAATAAGTTCATTTGTGTCATTGGATGAACATTTAGGTCATTTTCGTCCTCCCTAGGCTTATTCTTGTCCAATTAGGGTTTTTAACCAATCTTGTGCATCCAATAGGTGTGTTTGTGTCATTGGATGAACATATGGGTCATTTTCGTACTCCCTAGGCTTATTCTTGTCCAATTAGGGTTTCTAACCAATCTTGTGCATCCAATAGGTGTATTTGTGTCATTGGATGAACATTTAGGTCATTTTCGTCCTTCCTAGGCTTATTCTTGTCTAATTAGGGTTTTTAAGCAATCTTGTGCATCCAATAAATTCATTTGTGTCATTGGATGACCATTTAGGTCATTTTCGTCCTCCCTAGGCTTATTCTTGTCCAATTAGGGTTTTTAACCAATCTTGTGCATCCAATAAGTTCATTTGTGTCATTGGATGAACATTTAGGTCATTTTCGTCCTCCCTAGGCTTATTCTTGTCCAATTAGGGTTTTTAACCAATCTTGTGCATCCAATAGGTGTGTTTGTGTCACTGGACGAACATTTAGGTCATTTTCGTCCTCCCTAGGCTTATTCTTGTCCAATTAGGGTTTTTAACCAATCTTGTGCATCCAATAAGTTCATTTGTGTCATTGGATGAACATTTAGGTCATTTTCGTCCTCCCTAGTCTTATTATTGTCCAATTAGGGTTTTTAACCAACCTTGTGCATCCAATAAGTTCATTTGTGTCATTGGTGGAACATTTAGGTCATTTACGTCCTCCCTAGTCTTATTCTTGTCAAATTAGGGTTTTTATGCAATCTTGTGCATCCAATAGGTGTGTTTGTGTCATTGGAGGAACATTTAGGTCATTTTCGTCCTCCCTAGTCTTATTCTTGTCGAATTAGGGTTTTTATGCAATCTTGTGCATCCAATAGGTGTGTTTGTGTCATTGGAGGGACATTTAGGTCATTTTCGTCCTCCATAGCCTTAAACTTGTCCAATTAGGGTTTTTATGCAATCTTGTGCATCCAATAGGTGTGTTTGTGTCATTGGACGAACATTTAGGTCATTTTCGTCCTCCCTAGGCTTATTCTTGTCCAATTAGGGTTTTTAACCAATCTTGTGCATCCAATAAGTTCATTTGTGTCATTGGATGAACATTTAGGTCATTTTTCGTCCTCCCTAGGCTTATTCTTGTCCAATTAGGGTTTTTAACCAATCTTGTGCATCCAATAGGTGTGTTTGTGTCATTGGATGAACATTTAGGTCATTTTCGTCCTCCCTAGGCTTATTCTTGTCCAATTAGGGTTTTTAACCAATCTTGTGCATCCAATAAGTTCTTTTGTGTCATTGGGTGAACATTTAGGTCATTTTCGTCCTCCCTAGGCTTATTCTTGTCCAATTAGGGTTTCTAACCAATCTTGTGCATCCAATAGGTGTGTTTAGTCATTTGATGAACATTTAGGTTATTTTCGTCCTCCCTAGGCTTATTCTTGTCCAATTAAGGTTTTTAACCAATCTTGTGCATCCAATAAGTTCATTTGTGTCATTGGATTAACATTTAGGTCATTTTCGTCCTCCCTACGCTTATTCTTGTCCAATTAGGGTTTCTAACCAATCTTGTGCATCCAATAGGTGTGTTTGTGTCATTGGATGAACATTTAGGTCATTTTCGTCCTCTTTATGCTTATTCTTGTCCAATTAGGGTTTTTAACCAATCTTGTGCATCCAATAGGTGTGTTTAGTCATTTGATGAACCTTTAGGTTATTTTCATCCTCCCTCGGCTTATTCTTGTCCAATTAGGGTTTTTAACCAATCTTGTGCATCCAATAGGTGTGTTTGTGTCATTGGATGAACATTTAGGTCATTTTCGTCCTCCCTAGGCTTATTCTTGTCCAATTAGGGTTTTTAACCAATCTTGTGCATCCAATAGGTGTGTTTGTGTCATTGGATGAACATTTAGGTCATTTTCGTCCTCCCTAGGCTTATTCTTCTCCAATTAGGATTTTTAACCAATCTTGTGCATCCAATAAGTTCATTTGTGTCATTGGATGAACATTTAGGTCATTTTCGTC
>JBBPBR010000648.1:0-19072 GCA_037974775.1 Cicer pinnatifidum | reverse complement strand
TAACCAATCTTGTGCATCCAATAGGTGTGTTTGTGACATTGGATGAACATTTAGGTCATTTTCGTCCTCCCTAGGCTTATTCTTGTCCAATTAGGGTTTTTAACCAATCTTGTGCATCCAATAAATTCATTTGTGTAATTGGATAAACATTTAGGTCATTTTCGTCCACCCTAGGCTTATTCTTGTCCAATTAGGGTTTTTAACCAATCTTGTGCCTCCAATAAGTTCATTTGTGTCATTGGATGAACATTTAGGTCATTTTCGTCCTCCGAAGGCTTATTCTTGTCCAATTAGGGTTTTTAACCAATCTTGTGCATCCAATAAGTTCATTTGTGTCATTGGATGAACATTTAGGTTATTTTCGTCCTCACAAGGCTTAGTTTTGTGCAATTAGGGTTTTTAACCAATCTTGTGCATCCAATAAGTTCATTTGTGTCATTGGATGAACATTTAGGTCATTTACGTCCTCCCTAGGGTTATTCTTGTCCAATTAGGGTTTTTAAGCAATCTTGTGAATCCAATAAGTTCATTTGTTTCATTGGATGAACATTTAGGTCATTTTCGTCCTCCCTAGGCTTATTCTTGTTCAATTAGTGTTTCTAACCAATCATGTGCATCCAATAGGTGTGTTTGTGTCATTGGATGAACATTTTGGTCATTTTCGTCCTCCCTAGTCTTATTTTTGTGCAATTAGGGTTTTAAGCAATCTTGTGCATCCAATAAGTTCATTTGTGTCATTGGATTAAGATTTAAGTCATTTTCGTCCTCCCTAGGCTTATTCTTGTTCAATTAGGGTTTCTAACCAATCTTGTGCATCCAATAGGTGTGTTTGTGTCATTTGATTAACATTTAGGTCATTTTCGTACTCCCTAGGCTTATTCTTGTCTAATTAGGGTTTTTAAGCAATCTTGTGCATCCAATAAGTTCATTTGTGTCATTGGATGAACATTTAGGTCATTTATGTCCTCCCTAGGCTTATTCTTGTCCAATTATGGTTTTTAACCAATCTTGTGCATCCAATAGGTGTGTTTGTGTCATTGGATGAACATTTAGGTCATTTTCGTCCTCCCTAGGCTTATTCTTGTCCAATTAGGGTTTCTAACCAATTATGTGATTCCAATAGCTGTATTTGTGTCATTGGATGAACATTTAGGTCATTTTCGTCCTCCCTAGGCTTATTCTTGTCCAATTAGGGTTTTTAAGCAATCTTGTGAATCCAATAAGTTCATTTGTTTCATTGGATGAACATTTAGGTCATTTTCGTCCTCCCTAGGCTTATTCTTGTTCAATTAGGGTTTCTAACCAATCTTGTGCATCCAATAGGTGTGTTTGTGTCATTGGATGAACATTTAGGTCACTTTCGTCCTCCCTAGTCTTATTCTTGTCCAATTAGGGTTTTAAGCAATCTTGTGCATCCAATAAGTTCATTTGTGTCATTGGATGAACATTTAGGTCATTTTCGTCCTCCCTAGGCTTATTCTTGTCCAATTAGGGTTTCTAACCAATCTTGTGCATCCAATAAGTTCATTTGTGTCATTGGATTAACATTTAGGTCATTTTCGTCCTCCCTAGGCTTATTCTTGTCCAATAAGGGTTTTAAGCAATCTTGTGCATCCAATAAGTTCATTTGTGTCATTGGATGAATATTTAGGTCATTTTCATCCTCCCTAGGCTTATTCTTGTCCAATTAGGGTTTCTAACCAATCTTGTGAATCCAATAGGTGTGTTTGTGTCATTGGATGAACATTTAGGTCATTTTCGTCCTCCCTAGTCTTATTCTTGTCCAATTAGGGTTTTTAACCAATCTTGTACATCTAATAAGTTCATTTGTGTCATTGGATGAACATTTAGGTCATTTTCGTCCTCGCTAGGCTTATTCTTGTCCAATTAGGGTTTTTAACCAATCTTGTGCATCCAATAGGTGTATTTGTGTCATTGGATGAACATTTAGGTCATTTTCGTCCTCCCTAGGCTTATTCATGTCCAATTAGGGTTTTTAACCAATCTTGTGCATCCAATAAGTTCATTTGTGTCATTGGGTGAACATTTAGGTCATTTTCGTCCTCCCTAGGCTTATTCTTGTCCAATTAGGGTTTCTAACCAATCTTGTGCATCCAATAGGTGTGTTTGTGTCATTGGATGAACATTTAGGTCATTTTCGTACTCCCCATGCTTATTCTTGTCCATTTAGGGTTTCTAACCAATCTTGTGCATCCAATAGGTGTGTTTGTGTCATTGGATGAACATTTAGGCCATTTTCGTCCTCCCTATGCTTATTCTTGTCCAATTAGGGTTTTTAACGAATCTTGTGCATCCAATAGGTGTGTTTGTGTCATTGGATGAACATTTAGGTCATTTTCGTCCTCCCTAGGCTTATTCTTGTCCAATTAGGGTTTTTAACCAATCTTGTGCATCCAATAAGTTCATTTGTGTCATTGGGTGAACATTTAGGTCATTTTCGTCCTCCCTAGGCTTATTCTTGTCCAATTAGGGTTTCTAACCAATCTTGTGCATCCAATAGGTGTGTTTAGTCATTTGATGAAAATTTAGGTTATTTTCGTCCTCCCTAGGCTTATTCTTGTCCAATTAGGGTTTGTAACCAATCTTGTGCATCCAATAGGTGTGTTTGTGTCATTGGATGAACATTTAGGTCATTTTCGTCCTCCCTAGGCTTATTCTTGTCCAATTAGGGTTTTTAACCAATCTTGTGCATCCAATAAGTTCATTTGTGTCATTGGATGAACATTTAGGTCATTTTCGTCCTCCCAAGGCTTATTCTTGTCCAATTAGGGTTTCTAACCAATCTTGTGCATCCAATAGGTGTGTTTGTATCATTGTATGAACATTTAGGTCATTTTCGTCCTCCCTAGTCTTATTCTTGTCCAATTAGGATTTTAAGCAATCTTGTGCATCCAATAAGTTCATTTGTGTCATTGGATGAATATTTAGGTCATTTTCGTCCTCCCTAGGCTTATTCTTGTCCAATTAGGGTTTCTAACCAATCTTGTGCATCCAATAGGTGTGTTTGTGTCATTTGATGAACATTTAGGTCATTTTCGTCCTGCCTATGCTTATTCTTGTCCAATTAGGGTTTTTAACCAATCTTGTGCATCCAATAGGTGTGTTTGTGTCATTGGATGAACATTTAGGTCATTTTCGTCCTCCCTAGGCTTATTCTTGTCCAATTAGGGTTTTTAACCAATCTTGTGCATCCAATAAGTTCATTTGTGTCATTGGATGAACATTTAGGTCATTTTCGTCCTCCCTAGGCTTATTCTTGTCCAATTAGGGTTTCTAACCAATCTTGTGCATCCAATAGGTGTGTTTAGTCATTTGATGAACATTTAGGTTATTTTCGTCCTCCCTAGGCTTATTCTTGTCCAATTAGGGTTTTTAACTAATCATGTGCATCCAATAAGTTCATTTGTGTCATTGGATTAACATTTAGGTCATTTTCGTCCTCCCATGGCTTATTCTTGTCCAATTAGGGTTTCTAACCAATCTTGTGCATCCAATAGGTGTGTTTGTGTCATTGGATGAACATTTAGGTCATTTTCGTCCTCCCTAGGCTTATTCTTGTCCAATTAGGGTTTCTAACCAATCTTGTGCATCCAATAGGTATGTTTGTGTCATTGGATGAACATTTAGGTCAGTTTCTTCCTCCCTAGGCTTATTCTTGTCCAATTAGGGTTTCTTACGAATCTTGTGCATCCAATAGGTGTGTTTGTGTCATTGGATGAACATTTAGGTCATTTTCGTCCTCCCTAGGCTTATTCTTGTCCAATTAGGGTTTTTAACCAATCTTGTGCATCCAATAAGTTCATTTGTGTCATTGGATAAACATTTAGGTCATTTTCGTCCAACCTAGGCTTATTCTTGTCCAATTAGGGTTTTTAACCAATCTTGTGCATCCAATAAGTTCATTTGTGTCATTGGATAAACATTTAGGTCATTTTTGTCCTCCCTAGGCTTATTCTTGTCCAATTAGGGTTTTTAAGTAATCTTGTGCGTCCAATAAGTTCATTTGTGTCATTGGATAAACATTTAGGTTATTTTCGTCCACCCTAGGCTTATTGTTGTCCAATTAGGGTTTTTAACCAATCTTGTGCATCCAATAGGTGTGTTTGTGTCATTGGATGAACATTTAGGTCATTTTCGTCCTGCCTAGGCTTATTCTTGTCCAATTAGGGTTTCTAACCAATCTTGTGCATCCAATAGGTGTATTTGTGTCATTGGATGAACATTTAGGTCATTTTCGTCCTCCCTAGGCTTATTCTTGTCTAATTAGGGTTTTTAAGCAATCTTGTGCATCCAATAAGTTCATTTGTGTTATTGGATGAACATTTAGGTCATTTTTGTCCTCCCTAGGCTTATTCTTGTCCAATTAGGGTTTTTAACCAATCTTGTGCATCCAATAGGTGTGTTTGTGTCATTGGATGAACATTTAGGTCAGTTTCGTCCTCCCTAGGCTTATTCTTGTCCAATTAGGGTTTCTAACGAATCTTGTCCCTCCAATAGGTGTATTTGTGTCATTGGATGGACATTTAGGTCATTTTCGTCCTCCCTAGGCTTATTCTTGTCCAATTAGGGTTTTTAAGCAATCTTGTGCATCCAATAAGTTCATTTGTGTCATTGGATAAACATATAGGTCATTTTCGTCCTCTCTAGGCATATTCTTGTCCAATTATGGTTTTTAACCAATCTTGTGCATCCAATAGGTGTATTTGTGTCATTGGATGGACATTTAGGTCATTTTAGTCCTCCCTAGGCTTATTCTTGTCCAATTAGGGTTTTTAAGCAATCTTGTGCATCCAATAAGTTCATTTGTGTCATTGGATGAACATTTAAGTCACTTTCGTCTTCCCTAGGCTTATTCTTGTCCAATTACGGTTTTTAACCAATCTTGTGCATCCAATAAGTTCATTTGTGTCATTGGATGAACATTTAGGTCATTTTCGTCATTCCTAGGCTTATTCTTGTCCAATTAGGGTTTTTTACCAATCTTGTGCATCCAATAGGTGTGTTTGTGTCATTGGATGAACATTTAGGTCATTTTCGTCCTCCCTAGGCTTATTCTTGTCCAATTAGGGTTTTTAACCAATCTTGTGCATCCAATAAGTTCATTTGTGTCATTGGATAAACATTTAGGTCATTTTCGTCCACCCTAGGTTTATTCTTGTCCAATTAGGGTTTTTAACCAATCTTGTGCATCCAGTAGGTGTGTTTGTGTCATTGGATGAACATTTAGGTCATTTTCTTCCTCCCTAGGCTTATTCTTGTCCAATTAGGGTTTCTAACCAATCTTGTGCATCCAATAGGTGTATTTATGTCATTGGATGAACATTTAGGTTATTTTCGTCCTCCCTAGGCTTATTCTTGTCCAATTAGGGTTTTTAACCAATCTTGTGCATCCAATAGGTGTGTTTGTGTCATTGGATGAACATTTAGGTCATTTTCGTTCTCCCTAAGCTTATTCTTGTCTAATTAGGGTTTTTAAGCAATCTTGTGCATCCAATAAGTTCATTTGTGTTATTGGATGAACATTTAGGTCATTTTCGTCCTCCCTAGGCTTATTCTTGTCCAATTAGGGTTTCTAACCAATCTTGTGCATCCAATAGGTGTATTTGTGTCATTTGATGAACATTTAGGACATTTTCGTCCTCCCTAGGCTTATTCTTGTCCAATTAGGGTTTTTAACCAATCTTGTGCATCCAATAGGTGTGTTTGTGTCATTGGATGAACATTTAGGTCATTTTCGTCCTCCCTAGGCTTATTCTTGTCCAATTAGGGTTTTTAACCAATCTTGTGCATCCAATAAGTTCATTTGTGTCATTGGATAAACATTTTGGTCATTTTCGTCCACCCTAGGCTTATTCTTGTCTAATTAGGGTTTTTAACCAATCTTGTGCATCCAATAAGTTCATTTGTGTCATTGGATGAACATTTAGGTCATGTTCGTCCTCCCTAGGCTTATTCTTGTCCAATTAGGGTTTTTAACCAATCTTGTGCATCCAATAAGTTCATTTGTGTCATTGGATGAACATTTAGGTCATTTTCGTCCTCCCTAGGCTTATTCTTGTCCAATTAGGGTTTTTAACCAATCTTGTGCATCCAATAGGTGTGTTTGTGTCATTGGATGAACATTTAGGTCATTTTCGTCCTCCCTAGGCTTATTCTTGTCCAATTAGGGTTTTTAACCAATCTTGTGCATCCAATAAGTTCATTTGTGTCATTGGATTAACATTTAGGTCATTTTCGTCCTTCCTAGGTTATTCTTGTCCAATTAGGGTTTCTGACCAATCTTGTGCATCCAATAGGTGTGTTTGTGTCATTGGATGAACATTTAGGTCATTTTCGTCCTCCCTAGGCTTATTCTTGTCCAATTAGGGTTTTTAACCAATCTTGTGCATCCAATAAGTTCATTTGTGTCATTGGATAAATATTTAGGTCATTTTCGTCAACCCTAGGCTTATTCTTGTCCAATTAGGGTTTTTAACCAATCTTGTGCATCCAATAGGTGTATTTGTGTCATTGGATGAACATTTAGGTCATTTTCGTCCTCCCTAGGCTTATTCTTGTCCAATTAGGGTATTTAAGCAATCTTGTGCATCCAATAAGTTCATTTGTGTCATTGGATGAACATTTAGGTCATTTTCGTCCTCCCTAGGCTTATTCTTGTCCAATTAGGGTTTCTAACCAATCTTGTGCATCCAATAAGTTCATTTGTGTCATTGGATGAACATTTAGGTCATTTTCGTCCTCCCTAGGCTTATTCTTGTCCAATTAGGGTTTTTAACCAATCTTGTGCATCCAATAGATGTGTTTGTGTCATTCGATGAACATTTAAGTCATTTTCGTCTTCCCTAGGCTTATTCTTGTCCAATTAGGGTTTCTAACCAATCTTGTGCATCCAATAGGTGTGTTTGTGTCATTGGATGAACATTTAGGTCATTTTCGTCCTCCCTAGGGTTATTCTTGTCTAATTAGGGTTATTAAGCAATCTTGTGCATCCAATAAGTTCATTTGTGTAATTGGATGAACATTTAGGTCATTTTCGTCCACCCTAGGCTTATTCTTGTCCAATTAGGGTTTTTAACCAATCTTGTGCATCCAATAAGTTCATTTGTGTCATTGGATAAACATTTAGGTCATTTTCGTCCACCCTAGACTTATTCTTGTCCAATTAGGGTTTTTAACCAATCTTGTGCATCCAATAAGTTCATTTGTGTCATTGGATGAACATTTAGGTCATTTTCGTCCTCCCTAGGCTTATTCTTGTCCAATTAGGGTTTTTAACCAATCTTGTGCATCCAATAAGTTCATTTGTGTCATTGGATGAACGTTTAGGTCATTTTGGTCCTCCCTAGGCTTATTCTTGTCCAATTAGGGTTTTTAACCAATCTTGTGCATCCAATAGGTGTGTTTGTGTCATTGGATGAACATTTAGGTCATTTTCGTCCTCCCTAGGCTTATTCTTGTCCAATTAGGGTTTTTAACCAATCTTGTGCATCCAATAAGTTCATTTGTGTCATTGGATTAACATTTAGGTGATTTTCGTCCTTCCTAGTCTTATTCTTGTCCAATTAGGGTTTCTAACCAATCTTGTGCATCCAATAGGTGTGTTTGTGTCATTGGATGAACATTTAGGTCATTTTCGTCCTCCCTAGGCTTATTCTTGTCCAATTAGGGTTTTTAACCAATCTTGTGCATCCAATAAGTTCATTTGTGTCATTGGATGAACGTTTAGGTCATTTTCGTCCTCCAAAGGCTTATTCTTGTCCAATTAGGGTTTCTAACCAATCTTGTGCATCCAATAGGTGTGTTTGTGTCATTGGATGAACATTTAGGTCATTTTCGTCCTCCCTAGGCTTATTCTTGTCCAATTAGGGTTTTTAACCAATCTTGTGCATCCAATAAGTTCATTTGTGTCATTGGATTAACATTTAGGTCATTTTCGTCCTTCCTAGGCTTATTCTTGAACAATTAGGGTTTCTTACCAATCTTGTGCATCCAATAGGTGTGTTTGTGTCATTGGATGAACATTTAGGTCATTTTGGTCCTCCCTAGGCTTACTCTTGTCCAATTAGGGTTTTTAACCAATCTTGTGCATCCAATAAGTTCATTTGTGTCATTGGATTAACATTTAGGTCATTTTCGTCCTTCCTAGGCTTATTCTTGTCCAATTAGGGTTTCTAACCAATCTTGTGCATCCAATAGGTGTGTTTGTGTCATTGGATGAACATTTTGGTCGTTTTCGTCCTCCCTAGTCTTATTCTTGTCCAATTAGGGTTTTAAGCAATCTTGTGCGTCCAATAAGTTCATTTGTGTCATTGAATGAACATTTAGGTCATTTTCGTCCTTCCTAGGCTTATTCTTGTCCAATTAGGGTTTCTAACCAATCTTATGCATCTAATAGGTGTGTTTGTGTCATTGGATGAACATTTAGGTCATTTTCGTCCTCCCTAGGCTTATTCTTGTCCAATTAGGGTTTTTAACCAATCTTGTGCATCCAATAAGTTCATTTGTGTCATTGGATTAACATTTAGGTCATTTTCGTCCTTCCTAGGCTTATTCTTGTCCAATTAGGGTTTCTAACCAATCTTGTGCATCCAATAGGTGTGTTTGTGTCATTGGATGAACATTTAGGTCATTTTCGTCCCCCCTAGGCTTATTCTTGTCCAATTAGGGTTTTTAACCAATCTTGTGCATCCAATAAGTTCATTTGTGTCATTGGATGAACATTTAGGTTATTTTCGTCCTCCCTAGGCTTATTCTTGTCCAATTAGGGTTTTTAACCAATCTTGTGCATCCAATAGGTTTGTTTGTGTCATTGGATGAACATTTAGGTCATTTTCGTCCTCCCTAGGCTTATTCTTGTCCAATTAGGATTTTTAACCAATCTTGTGCATCCAATAAGTTCATTTGTGTCATTGGATGAACATTTAGGTCATTTTCCTACTCCCTGGAATTATTCTTGTCCATTTAGGGTTTCTAACCAATCTTGTGCATCCAATAAGTTCATTTGTGTCATTGGATGAACATTTAGGTCATTTTCGTCCTCCCTAGGCTTATTCTTGTCTAATTAGGGTTTTTAAGCAATCTTGTGCATCCAATAAGTTCATTTGTGTCATTGGATGAACATTTAGGTCATTTATGTCCTCCGTAGGCTTATTCTTGTCCAATTATGGTTTTTAACCAATCTTGTGCATCCAATAGGTGTGTTTGTGTCATTGGATGAACATTTAGGTCATTTTAGTCCTCCCTAGGCTTATTCTTGTCCAATTACGGTTTCTAACCAACCTTGTGCATCCAATAGGTGTATTTGTGTCATTGGATGAACATTTAGGTCATTTTCGTCCTCCCTAGGCTTATTTTGGTCCAATTAGGGTTTTTAAGCAATCTTGTGCATCCAATAAGTTCATTTGTGTCATTGGATGAACATTTAGGTCGTTTTCGTCCTCCCTAGGCTTATTCTTGTCCAATTAGGGTTTTTAACCAATCTTGTGCATCCAATAGGTGTGTTTGTGTCATTGGATGAACATTTAGGTCATTTTCGTCCTCCCTAGGCTTATTCTTGTCCAATTAGGGTTTTTAACCAATCTTGTGCATCCAATAAGTTCATTTGTTTCATTGGATGAACATTTAGGTCATTGTTGTCCTCCCTAGGCTTATTCTTGTTCAATTAGGGTTTCTAACCAATCATGTGCATCCAATAGGTGTGTTTGTGTCATTGGATGAACATTTAGGTCATTTTCGTCCTCCCTAGTCTTATTCTTGTCCAATTAGGGTTTTAAGCAATCTTGTGCATCCAATAAGTTCATTTGTGTCATTGGATGAACATTTAGGTTATTTTCGTCCTCACTAGGCTTAGTTTTGTGCAATTAGGGTTTTTAACCAATCTTGTGCATCCAATAGGTGTGTTTGTGTCATTAGATGAACATTTAGGTCATTTTCATCCTCCCTAGGCTTATTGTTGTCCAATTAGGGTTTTTAACCAATCTTGTGCATCCAATAGGTGTGTTTGTGTCATTTGATGAACAATTAGGTCTTTTTCGTGCTCCCTAGGCTTATTCTTGTCCAATTAGGGTTTAAAGCAATCTTGTGCATCCAATAAGTTCATTTGTGTCATTGGATTAAGATTTAAGTCATTTTCGTCCTCCCTAGGCTTATTCTTGTTCAATTAGGGTTTCTAACCAATCTTGTGCATCCAATAGGTGTGTTTGTGTCATTGGATGAACATTTTGGTCAATTTCGTCCTCCCTAGGCTTATTCTTGTCCAATTAGGGTTTTTAACCCATCTTGTGCATCCAATAGGTGTGTTTGTGTCATTGGATGAACATTTAGGTCATTTTCGTCCTCCCTAGGCTTATTCTTGTCCAATTAGGGTTTTTAACCAATCTTGTGCATCCAATAAGTTCATTTGTGTCATTGGATTAACATTTAGGTCATTTTCATCCTCCCAAGGCTTATTGTTGTCCAATTAGGGTTTTTAACCAATCTTGTGCATCCAATAAGTTCATTTGTGTCATTGGATGAACATTTAGGTCATTTTCGTCCTCCCTAGGCTTATTCTTGTCCAATTAGGGTTTCTAACCAATCTTGTGCATCCAATAGGTGTGTTTGTGTCATTGGGTGAATATTTAGGTCATTTTCGTCCTCCCTAGGCTTATTCTTGTCCAATTAGGGTTTTTAACCAATCTTGTGCATCCAATAAGTTCATTTGTGTCATTGGATGAACATTTAGGTCATTTTCGTCCTCCCTAGGCTTATTCTTGTCCAATTAGGGTTTTTAACCAATCTTGTGCATCCAATATGTTCATTTGTGTCATTGGGTGAACATTTAGGTCATTTTTCGTCCTCCCTAGGCTTATTCTTATCCAATTAGGGTTTCTAACCAATCTTGTGCATCCAATAGGTGTGTTTGTGTCATTGGATGAACATTTAGGTCATTTTCGTCCTCCCTAGGCTTATTCTTGTCCAATTAGGGTTTCTAACCAATCTTGTGCATCCAATAGGTGTGCTTGTGTCATTGGATGAACATTTAGGTCATTTTCGTCCTCCCTATGCTTATTCTTGTCCAATTAGGGTTTTTAACCAATCTTGGGCATC
The DNA here is from genome assembly GCA_037974775.1 of Cicer pinnatifidum. Classification (NCBI taxonomy): domain Eukaryota; kingdom Viridiplantae; phylum Streptophyta; class Magnoliopsida; order Fabales; family Fabaceae; genus Cicer; species Cicer pinnatifidum. The sequence goes on along the minus strand of JBBPBR010000648.1, from coordinate 7,963 downwards.
CAATAGGTGTGTTTGTGTCATTGGATGAACATTTAGGTCATTTTCGTCCTCCCTAGTCTTATTCTTGTCCAATTAGGGTTTTAAGCAATCTTGTGCATCCAATAAGTTCATTTGTGTCATTGGATGAACATTTAGGTTATTTTCGTCCTCACTAGGCTTAGTTTTGTGCAATTAGGGTTTTTAACCAATCTTGTGCATCCAATAGGTGTGTTTGTGTCATTAGGTGAACATTTAGGTCATTTTCATCTTCCCTAGGCTTATTGTTGTCCAATTAGGGTTTTTAACCAATCTTGTGCATCCAATAGGTGTGTTTGTGTCATTTGATGAACAATTAGGTCATTTTCGTGCTCCCTAGGCTTATTCTTGTCCAATTAGGGTTTAAAGCAATCTTGTGCATCCAATAAGTTCATTTTTGTCATTGGATTAAGATTTAAGTCATTTTCGTCCTCCCTAGGCTTATTCTTGTTCAATTAGGGTTTCTAACCAATCTTGTGCATCCAATAGGTGTGTTTGTGTCATTGGATGAACATTTAGGTCAATTTCGTCCTCCCTAGCCTTATTCTTGTCCAATTAGGGTTTTTAACCAATCTTGTGCATCCAATAGGTGTGTTTGTGTCATTGGATGAACATTTAGGTCATTTTCGTCCACCCTAGGCTTATTCTTGTCCAATTAGGGTTTTTAACCAATCTTGTGCATCCAATAAGTTCATTTGTGTCATTGGATGAACATTTAGGTCATTTTCGTCCTCCCAAGGCTTATTGTTGTCCAATGAGGGTTTTTAACCAATCTTGTGCATCCAATAAGTTCATTTGTGTCATTGGATTAACATTTAGGTCATTTTCGTCCTCCCAAGGCTTATTGTTGTCCAATTAAGGTTTTTAACCAATCTTGTGCATCCAATAGGTGTGTTTGTGTCACTTGATGAACAATTAGGTCATTTTCGTCCTCCCTAGGCTTATTCTTGTCCAATTAGGGTTTTTAACCAATCTTGTGCATCCAATAGGTGTGTTTGTGTCATTGGATGAACATTTAGGTCATTTTCGTCCTCCCTTGGCTTATTCTTGTCCAATTAGGGTTTTTAACCAATCTTGTGCATCCAATAAGTTCATTTGTGTCATTGGATAAACATTTAGGTCATTTTCGTCCTCCCTAGTCTTATTCTTGTCCAATTAGGGTTTTAAGCAATCTTGTGCATCCAATAAGTTCATTTGTGTCATTGGATTAAGATTTAAGTCATTTTCGTCCTCCCTAGGCTTATTCTTGTTCAATTAAGGTTTTTAACCAATCTTGTGCATCCAATAGGTGTGTTTGTGTCATTGGATGAACATTTAGGTCATTTTCGTCCTCCCTAGGCTTATTCTTGTCCAATTAGGGTTTTTAACCAATCTTGTGCATCCAATAAGTTCATTTGTGTCATTGGATGAACATTTAGGTCATTTTCGTCCTCCCTAGGCTTATTCTTGTCCAATTAGGGTTTCTAACCAATCTTGTGCATCCAATAGGTGTGTTTAGTCATTTGATGAACATTTAGGTTATTTTCGTCCTCCCTAGGCTTATTCTTGTCCAATTAGGGTTTTTAACTAATCATGTGCATCCAATAAGTTCATTTGTGTCATTGGATTAACATTTAGGTCATTTTCGTCCTCCCATGGCTTATTCTTGTCCAATTAGGGTTTCTAACCAATCTTGTGCATCCAATAGGTGTGTTTGTGTCATTGGATGAACATTTAGGTCATTTTCGTCCTCCCTAGGCTTATTCTTGTCCAATTAGGGTTTCTAACCAATCTTGTGCATCTAATAGGTGTATTTGTGTCATTGGATGAACATTTAGGTCATTTTCGTCCTCCCTAGGCTTATTCTTGTCCAATTAGGGTTTTTAAGCAATCTTGTGCATCCAATAAGTTCATTTGTGTCATTGGATGAACATTTAGGTCATTTTCGTCCGCCCTAGGCTTATTTTTGTCCAATTAGGGTTTTTAACCAATCTTGTGCATCCAATAGGTGTGTTTGTGTCATTGGATGAACATTTAGGTCATTTTCGTCCTCCCTAGGCTTATTCTTGTCCAATTAGGGTTTTTAACCAATCTTGTGCATCCAATAAGTTCATTTGTGTCATTGGATAAACATTTAGGTCATTTTCGTCCTCCCTAGGCTTATTCTTGTCCAATTAGGGTTTTTAACCAATCTTGTGCATCCAATAGGTTCATTTGTGTCATTGGATGAACATTTAGGTCATTTTCGTCCTCCCAAGGCTTATTCTTGTCCAATTAGGGTTTTTAACCAATCTTGTGCATCCAATAAGTTCATTTGTGTCATTGGATGAACATTTAGGTCATTTTCGTCCTCCCTAGGCTTACTTTTGTGCAATTAGGGTTTTTAACCAATCTTGTGCATCCAATAGGTGTGTTTGTGTCATTGGATGAACATTTAGGTCATTTTCGTCCTCCCTAGGCTTATTCTTGTCCAATTAGGGTTTTTAACCAATCTTGTGCATCCAATAAGTTCATTTGTGTCATTGGATAAACATTTAGGTCATTTTCGTCCAACCTAGGCTTATTCTTGTCCAATTAGGGTTTCTAACCAATCTTGTGCATCCATTAGGTGTATTTGTGTCATTGGATGAACATTTAGGTCATTTTCGTCCTCCCTAGGCTTATTCTTGTCCAATTAGGGTTTTTAACCAATCTTGTGCATCCAATAGGTGTGTTTGTGTCATTGGATGAACATTTAGGTCATTTTCGTCCTCCCTAGGCTTATTCTTGGCCAATTAGGGTTTCTAACCAATCTTTTGCATCCAATAGGTGTATTTGTGTCATTGGATGAACATTTAGGTCATTTTCGTCCTCCCTAGGCTTATTCTTGTCCAATTAGGGTTTTTAACCAATCTTGTGCATCCAATAGGTGTGTTTGTGTCATTGGATGAACATTTAGGTCATTTTCGTCCTCCCTAGGCTTATTCTTGTCCAATTAGGGTTTTTAACCAATCTTGTGCATCCAATAAGTTCATTTGTGTCATTGGATGAACATTTAGGTCATTTTCGTCCTCCCAAGACTTATTCTTGTCCAATTAGGGTTTTTAACCAATCTTGTGCATCCAATAAGTTCATTTGTGTCATTTGATGAACATTTAGGTCATTTTCGTCCACCCAAGGCTTATTCTTGTCCAATTAGGGTTTTTAAGCAATCTTGTGCATCCAATAAGTTCGTTTGTGTCATTGGATGAACATTTAGGTCATTTTCGTCCTCCCTAGGCTTAATCTTGTCCAATTAGGGTTTTTAAGCAATCTTGTGCATCCAATCAGTCATTGGATGAACATTTAGGTCATTTTCGTCCTCCCTAGGCTTATTCTTGTCCAATTAGGGTTTTTAAGCAATCTTGTGCATCAAATAAGTTCATTTGTGTCATTGGATGAACATTTAGGTCATTTTCGTCCACCCTAGGCTTATTCTTGTCCAATTAGGGTTTTTAATAAATCTTGTGCATCCAATAAGTTCATTTGTGTCATTGGATGAACATTTAGGTCATTTTCGTCCTCCCTAGGCTTATTCTTGTCCAATTAGGGTTTTTAAGCAATCTTGTGCATCCAATAAGTTCATTTGTGTCATTGGATGAACATTTAGGTCATTTTCGTCCTCCCTAGGCTTATTCTTGTTCAATTAGGGTTTCTAACCAATCTTGTGCATCCAATAGGTGTGTTTGTGTCATTGGATGAACATTTAGGTCATTTTGGTCCTCCCTAGTCTTATTCTTGTCCAATTAGGGTTTTAAGCAATCTTGTGCATCCAATAAGTTCATTTGTGTCATTGGATGAACATTTAGGTCATTTTTCATCCTCCCTAGGATTATTCTTGTCGAATTAGGGTTTTTAAGCAATCTTGTGCATCCAATAAGTTCATTTGTGTCATTGGATGAACATTTAGGTCATTTTCGTCCTCCCTAGGCTTATTCTTGTCCAATTAGGGTTTATAAGCAATCTTGTGCATCCAATAAGTTCATTTGTGTCATTGGATGAACATTTAGGTCATTTTCGTCCTCCCTAGGCTTATTCTTGTCCAATTAGGGTTTCTAACCAATCTTGTGCATCCAATAAGTTCATTTGTGTCATTGGATGAACATTTAGGTCATTTTCGTCCTCCCTAGGCTTATTCTTGTCCAATTAGGGTTTTAAGCAATCTTGTGCATCCAATAAGTTCATTTATGTCATTGGATGAACATTTAGGTCATTTTTCGTCCTCCCTAGGCTTATTCTTGTCCAATTAGGGTTTTTAACCAATCTTTTGCATCCAATAAGTTCATTTGTGTCATTAGATGAACATTTAGGTCATTTTCGCCCTCCTTAGGCTTATTCTTGTCCAATTAGGGTTTTTAAGCAATCTTGTGCATCCAATAAGTTCATTTGTGTCATTGGATGAACATTTAGGTCATTTTCGTCCTCCCTAGGCTTATTCTTGTCCAATTAGGGTTTTTAACCAATCTTGTGCATCCAATAGGTGTGTTTGTGTCATTGGATGAACATTTAGGTCATTTTCGTCCTCCCTAGGCTTATTCTTGTCCAATTAGGGTTTTTAACCAATCTTGTGCATCCAATAAGTTCATTTGTGTCATTGGATAAACATTTAGGTCATTTTCGTCCACCCTAGGCTTATTCTTGTCCAATTAGTGTTTTTAACCAATCTTGTGCATCCAATAGGTTCATTTGTGTCATTGGATGAACATTTAGGTCATTTTCGTCCTCCCAAGGCTTATTCTTGTCCAATTATGGTTTTTAACCAATCTTGTGCATCCAATAAGTTCATTTGTGTCATTGGATGAACATTTAGGTCATTTTCGTCCTCCCTAGGCTTATTCTTGTCCAATTAGGGTTTTTAAGCAATCTTGTGAATCCAATAAGTTCATTTGTTTCATTGGATGAACATTTAGGTCATTTTCGTCCTCCCTACGCTTATTCTTGTTCAATTAGGGTTTCTAACCAATCTTGTGCATCCAATAGGTGTGTTTGTGTCATTGGATGAACATTTAGGTCATTGTAACACCCCAATATTTTCATATATATTATATATGTATCTTTTAGTAATTTTCGTAATTTATTATTTAATTAATAATTTATTCTATATGTAAAGAAAATAAATTAAAAGTTACCACTCTCTATTTTACCTGAATAATTATAACTTTTATTTTTATTTAATTATTTTGGCGTGACAATTACATGAGAATGAGAATGATTTATGATGTGATTATCTTATAAATAGACTATTCTGCATATTTTTATTTAATTAGTTTCGATAATCGTGAAATTGATATTTTAGATATGTTTATTTTATTTTGTTATGTGTGAGTGGTATTTTTGTGTTGCTTGATTTATTTTAGTTGATAAAATATTAGTTGAATTATTAAATTAAATTGGAATTTATAAAATTTATATGGTTTGTTAATTTTATTTATGACCAAATAAGTACTCATTTTAGAGATAATAGAGTTAGTGAAAATCCTTAATTTTATTTGTATATTTTATGTAATTAATTTAGTGTGACAATAATAAAATAATTGTTCCTTTAATTTTAATTATTTGATGAAGTACATTTATATTAATTAATTAATTATCTGTTGAGGTTTTGTTAGTAATTAATTAAAACTAATAGGAGTATTTTTAAAGTGAACAATGACCAAGTCAATTTTGGTCAAAAATTTAATCGTTCACACTATATTTTATTTTAATAACATTTAATCATAGAACCGTGTGTTTTCTAATTCACATCCACTCAAATGTGTAACAAGAGTAAGTACATGAATGCCAATTAATTCATAACGGTTGGTCATTTAATGATATTATTTCAATTGAATACCTTATTGATGTGTGCAATTAATTTAAATGAGAAAGATTATTCTCTTTCTCTAATCAGCTTCACTCTCCATTGCCAACATTATATTTTGTTTATCTCAAATATTTTTTTAAGTCACTCAAACAACCACCCACATATTACCTCTCTTTTTGTGGAAGCTCTACGCTTTTGTTCCTTCATCTTTATGAGGTTTTTCGCGGTATATATAGTGTTGTGTGGAAGGAAAGCGTCTAAGGTAAGGGCTTTTCCCCATGCAGAGTTAGGCTAGATATTAAATTAGCAGTTCGTAGGATATTGATATGATGTCTGGATGTCTTAAAAGAAAAAGGTTGATTTTATTTTTATCGTAAAGAAATTGACTATAATGTTTTGATTGGCTCTTTTGAGTAATGCATCTATCTTGATGAACTTAATTATAGAGTTATATGTTATTATTATTCCTTGATAAATATGTTTGTAGTGAAAATGTTTAGTGTTTTACGTGTTTGGAGTATATAATTATGAAGTTATAATTTTTATAATGATGTAATTAGTAATATGTTTATTATGATGTATTTGATTTTATTTGTTGACCTTTGAGTATTTTAAATTCAAAATTTGACTTTTATGAACAATATATGTTTCTTGAGGAAATTGATGAGAATTTTATATTTCTTTAAATTTAATAATATGAGAAAATTGATTATTGTATGCATTAATGAATAGTCTATTTTTAGAATGCTGAAAACTTTATAGTGAAAGGAACGAAATTTATGTTGCTATTGTATTCTTGGTGATATGAGTTTTAATGGTTATCAATAACATGTAGTCAAATTGAATCTTAAGAATTATTAAAATGAAAGTGGTGATTTTGAGATATTTGTTCACGTGCATATTTGATGTGTTGAAGTTATTGAGTTATAACTATGAACATCCATGAGAAGATAAATTTAATGTCTTATGTGATTAAAAAAAAAAGTTCAATCTAAAGTACCTTGTCTTTGTGGTTGCCTAAGTGGCTGGTTGTGTTTTAAATGTAATTATCTTTGTGGTTGCCTAGATGGCTGGTGATTTGTGTTTTAAATATTTGTTGCCTTTGTGGTTGCCTAAGTGGCTGGTGATTTGTGTTTTAATTATCGTTATCTTTGTGGATTACCTAAGTGGCTGATGATGTGTGTGAATATTTAAGTGGGTGGTGACTTGTACATTTTGAGCATCATTATCATTTCATGACATATCATATGCATCTTTGTGGACGCCTGTGTGGCTGGTTTAATTTTCCCCATTGGTATGGGTGACTTCTGTGTGGACGCCTATGTGGCTGGTTATATCCGGATCATATATGTTTAGGAGCATGCATAACTTATATACATTTTAGTGTTATTTTTATTTTGATTTAACTATTTGCTATACGGTTGTTACTTATTTAGATACATTTTATGACTTTTGATATATCTTTGAAAACTATTAGATAATCAATTTATTTAAATCTTTTATTACAAAAGGATTTTATATTCATATTTTATGGTTGTTATTTATTATTGGGTTTAATTTTGTTGTGGGATGAACTGCCCCTTACACCAACATTTAGGTACTAATGATCTCAAAGAGTTGAGTTGCATGAATGATGTTTGGTTGGTGCACGCGCGTGGGAAAATGGGACTTTTATTTAAAAATAATGTTTTATATTACTAAAAGTTTTGTGGTACATTGTAAAGTTATTTACTCGTCATTATTAACTTTTGATAAAAATGTGGAAGTGAGATTTTATCCCTATTGAATGTCCTTAATTCCAGTCAACATTGTTTCTTTTAAAATTCATTTAAAGAGAATTTAATTTATTTTGGAGCATAAATAAATATTGATCTAACAATTGGAATATTAATTTTGCAAATAAATAAATGAATAATATTTTATCAAATTGCATTATCTTCTTCTAAAAAAAACAAAATATATCAAGTCATTTTCTAACGCATCTTCAAACTTTCACATGATCAACTATGCATAAGAATAAAAATATTATAGTTGTTTATAAAAGAAAATAAATATTTTTAAGTAATGTTTGGATAAAAAATTTGGGGCGTTACATTCATTTTCGTCCTCCCTAGGCTTATTCTTGTCCAATTAGGGTTTTTAACCAAT
>JBBPBR010000647.1:5519-103828 GCA_037974775.1 Cicer pinnatifidum | reverse complement strand
GATGAACATTTAGGTCATTTTCATCCTCCCTAGGCTTATTGTTGTCCAATTAGGGTTTTTAACCAATCTTGTGCATCCAATAAGTTCATTTGTGTCATTGGATAAACATTTAGGTCATTTTCGTCCACCCTAGGCTTATTCTTGTCCAATTAGGGTTTTTAACCAATCTTGTGCATCCAATAAGTTCATTTGTGTCATTGGATGAACATTTAGGTCATTTTCGTCCTCCCTAGGCTTATTCTTGTCCAATTAGGGTTTCTAACCAATCTTGTGCATCCAATAGGTGTGTTTGTGTCATTGGATGAATAATTAGGTCATTTTCGTCCTCCCTAGTCTTATTTTTGTCCAATTAGGGTTTTAAGCAATCTTATGAATCCAATAAGTTCATTTGTTTCATTGGATGAACATTTAGGTCATTTTCGTCCTCCCTAGGCTTATTCATGTTCAATTAGGGTTTCTAACCAATCTTGTGCATCCAATAGGTGTGTTTGTGTCATTGGATGAATATTTAGGTCATTTTCGTCCTCCCTAGTCTTATTTTTGTCCAATTAGGGTTTTAAGCAATCTTGTGCATCCAATAAGTTCATTTGTGTCATTGGATAAACATTTAGGTTATTTTCGTCCTCACTAGGCTTAGTTTTGTGCAATTAGGGTTTTTAACCAATCTTGTGCAACCAATAGGTGTGTTTATGTCATTAGATGAACATTTAGGTCATTTTCATCCTCCCTAGGCTTATTGTTGTCCAATTAGGGTTTTTAACCAATCTTGTGCATCCAATAGGTGTGTTTGTGTCATTGGATGAACATTTAGGTCATTTTCGTCCTCCCTAGGCTTATTCTTGTCCAATTAGGGTTTTTAAACAATCTTGTGCATCCAATAAGTTCATTTGTGTCATTGGATGAACATTTAGGTCATTTTCGTCCTCCCTAGGCTTATTCTTGTCCAATTAGGGTTTTTAACCAATCTTGTGCATCCAATAGGTGTGTTTGTGTCATTGGATAAACATTTAGGTCATTTTCGTCCTCCCTAGGCTTATTCTTGTCCAATTAGGGTTTTTAACCAATCTTGTGCATCCAATAAGTTCATTTGTGTTATTGGATAAACATTTAGGTCATTTTCGTCCACCCTAGGCTTATTCTTGTCCAATTAGGGTTTTTAACCAATCTTGTGCATCCAATAAGTTCATTTGTGTCATTGGATGAACATTTAGGTCATTTTCGTCCTCCGAAGGCTTATTCTTGTCCAATTAGGGTTTTTAACCAATCTTGTGCATCCAATAAGTTCATTTGTGTCATTGGATGAACATTTAGGTTATTTTCGTCCTCACAAGGCTTAGTTTTGTGCAATTAGGGTTTTTAACCAATCTTGTGCATCCAATAAGTTCATTTGTGTCATTGGATGAACATTTAGGTCATTTACGTCCTCCCTAGGCTTATTCTTGTCCAATTAGGGTTTTTAAGCAATCTTGTGAATCCAATAAGTTCATTTGTTTCATTGGATGAACATTTAGGTCATTTTCGTCCTCCCTAGGCTTATTCTTGTTCAATTAGGGTTTCTAACCAATCATGTGCATCCAATAGGTGTGTTTGTGTCATTGGATGAACATTTAGGTCATTTTCGTCCTCCCTAGTCTTATTTTTGTGCAATTAGGGTTTTAAGCAATCTTGTGCATCCAATAAGTTCATTTGTGTCATTGGATTAAGATTTAAGTCATTTTCGTCCTCCCTAGGCTTATTCTTGTTCAATTAGGGTTTCTAACCAATCTTGTGCATCCAATAGGTGTGTTTGTGTCATTTGATTAACATTTAGGTCATTTTCGTACTCCCTAGGCTTATTCTTGTCTAATTAGGGTTTTTAAGCAATCTTGTGCATCCAATAAGTTCATTTGTGTCATTGGATGAACATTTAGGTCATTTATGTCCTCCCTAGGCTTATTCTTGTCCAATTATGGTTTTTAACCAATCTTGTGCATCCAATAGGTGTGTTTGTGTCATTGGATGAACATTTAGGTCATTTTCGTCCTCCCTAGGCTTATTCTTGTCCAATTAGGGTTTCTAACCAATCTTGTGATTCCAATAGCTGTATTTGTGTCATTGGATGAACATTTAGGTCATTTTCGTCCTCCCTAGGCTTATTCTTGTCCAATTAGGGTTTTTAAGCAATCTTGTGAATCCAATAAGTTCATTTGTTTCATTGGATGAACATTTAGGTCATTTTCGTCCTCCCTAGGCTTATTCTTGTCCAATTAGGGTTTTTAACCAATCTTGTGCATCCAATAAGTTCATTTGTGTCATTGGATGAACATTTAGGTCATTTTCGTCCTCCCAAGGCTTATTCTTGTCCAATTAGGGTTTTAAGCAATCTTGTGCATCCAATAAGTTCATTTGTGTCATTGGATTAAGATTTAAGTCATTTTCGTCCTCCCTAGGCTTATTCATCTCCAATTAGGGTTTCTAACCAATCTTGTGCATCCAATAGGTGTGTTTGTGTCATTGGATGAACATTTAGGTCATTTTCGTCCTCCCTAGTCTTATTCTTGTCCAATTAGGGTTTTAAGCAATCTTGTGCATCCAATAAGTTCATTTGTGTCATTGGATGAACATTTAGGTTATTTTCGTCCTCACTAGGCTTAGTTTTGTGCAATTAGGGTTTTTAACCAATCTTGTGCATCCAATAAGTTCATTTGTGTCATTGGATGAACATTTAGGTTATTTTCGTCCTCCCTAGGCTTATTCTTGTCCAATTAGGGTTTTTAACCAATCTTGTGCATCCAATAGGTGTGTTTGTGTCATTGGATGAACATTTAGGTCAGTTTCGTCCTCCCTAGGCTTATTCTTGTCCAATTAGGGTTTCTAATCAATCTTGTGCATCCAATAAGTTCATTTGTGTCAATGGATGAACATTTAGGTCATTTTCGTCCTCCCTAGGCTTATTCTTGTCCAATTAGGGTTTTTAACCAATCTTGTGCATCCAATAAGTTCATTTGTGTCATTGGATGAACATTTAGGTCATTTTCGTCCTCCCTAGGCTTATTCTTGTCCAATTAGGGTTTTTAACCAATCTTGTGCATCCAATAGGTGTGTTTGTGTCATTGGATGAACATTTAGGTCATTTTCGTCCTCCCTCGGCTTATTCTTGTCCAATTAGGGTTTTTTACCAATCTTGTGCATCCAATAAGTTCATTTGTGTCATTGGATTAACATTTAGGTCATTTTCGTCCTTCCTAGGCTTATTCTTGTCCAATTACGGTTTCTAACCAATCTTGTGCATCAAATAGGTGTGTTTGTGTCATTGGATGAACATTTAGGTCATTTTCGTCCTCCCTAGGCTTATTCTTGTCCAATTAGGGTTTTTAACCAATCTTGTGCATCCAATAAGTTCATTTGTGTCATTGGATGAACATTTAGGTCATTTTCGTCCTCCCTAGGCTTATTCTTGTCCAATTAGGGTTTTCAACCCATCTTGTGCATCCAATAAGTTCATTTGTGTCATTGGATGAACATTTAGGTCATTTTCGTCCTCCCTAGGCTTATTCTTGTCCAATTAGGGTTTTTAACCAATCTTGTGCATCCAATAAGTTCATTTGTGTCATTGGATGAACATTTAGGTCATTTTCGTCCTCTCTAGGCTTATTCTTGTCCAATTAGGGTTTTCAACCAATCTTGTGCATCCAATAAGTTCATTTGTGTCATTGGATGAACATTTAGGTCATTTTCGTCCTCCCTAGGCTTATTCTTGTCCAATTAGGGTTTTTAAGCAATCTTGTGAATCCAATAAGTTCATTTGTGTCATTGGATGAACATTTAGGTTATTTTCGTCCTCACTAGGCTTAGTTTTGTGCAATTAGGGTTTTTAACCAATCTTGTGCATCCAATAGGTGTGTTTGTGTCATTGGATGAACATTTAGGTCATTTTCGTCCTCCCTAAGCTTATTCTTGTCCAATTAGGGTTTTTAACCATTCTTGTGCATCCAATAAGTTCATATCTGTCATTGGATGAACATTTAGGTCATTTTCGTCCTCCCTAGGCTTATTCTTGTCCAATTAGGGTTTTTAACCAATCTTGTGCATCCAATAAGTTCATTTGTGTCATTGGATGAACATTTAGGTCATTTTCCTCCTCCGTAGGCTTATTCTTGTCCAATTAGGGTTTTTAAGCAATCTTGTGCATCCAATAAGTTCATTTGTGTCATTGGATGAACATTTAGGTCATTTTCGTCCTCCCTAGGCTTATTCTTGTCCAATTAGGGTTTTTAACCAATCTTGTGCATCCAACACGTGTGTTTGTGTCATTGGATGAACATTTAGGTCATTTTCGTCCTCCCTAGGCTTATTCTTGTCCAATTAGGGTTTTTAACCAATCTTGTGCATCCAATAAGTTCATTTGTGTCATTGGATGAACATTTAGATCATTTTCGACCTCCCTAGGCTTATTCTTGTCCAATTAGGGTTTTTTAACCAATCTTGTGCATCCAATAGGTGTGTTTGTGTCATTGGATGAACATTTAGGTCAGTTTCGTTCATTCTAGGCTTATTCTTGTCCAATTAGGGTTTTTAACCAATCTTGTGCATCCAATAAGTTCATTTGTGTCATTGGATAAACATTTAGGTCATTTTCGTCCACCCTAGGCTTATTCTTGTCCAATTAGGGTTTTTAACCAATCTTGTGCATCCAATAAGTTCATTTGTGTCATTGGATGAACATTTAGGTCATTTTCGTCCTCCCAAGGCTTATTCTTGTCCAATTAGGGTTTTTAACCAATCTTGTGCATCCAATAAGTTCATTTGTGTCATTGGATGAACATTTAGGTCATTTTAGTCCTCCCTAGGCTTATTCTTCTCCAATTAGGGTTTTTAACCAATCTTGTGCATCCAATAGGTGTGTTTGTGTCATTGGATGAACATTTAGATCATTTTCGTCCTCCCTAGGCTTATTCTTGTCCAATTAGGGTTTTTAACCAATCTTGTGCATCCAATAAGTTCATTTGTGTCATTGGATAAACATTTAGGTCATTTTCGTCCTCCCTAGGCTTATTCTTGTCTAATTAGGGTTTTTAACGAATCTTGTGCATCCAATAAGTTCATTTGTGTCATTGGATGAACATTTAGGTCATTTTCGTCCTCCCAAGGCTTATTCTTGTCCAATTAGGGTTTTTAACCAATCTTGTGCATCCAATAAGTTCATTTGTGTCATTGGATGAACATTTAGGTCATTTTCGTCCTCCCAAGGCTTATTCTTGTCCAATTTGGGTTTTTAACCAATCTTGTGCATCCAATAAGTTCATTTGTGTCATTGGATGAACATTTAGGTCATTTTCGTCCTCCCTAGGCTTATTCTTGTCCAATCAGGGTTTTTAAGCAATCTTGTGAATCCAATAAGTTCATTTGTTTCATTGGATGAACATTTAGGTCATTTTCGTCCTCCCTAGGCTTATTCTTGTCCAATTAGGGTTTTTAACCAATCTTGTGCATCCAATAAGTTCATTTGTGTCATTGGATAAACATTTAGGTCATTTTCGTCCACCCTAGGCTTATTCTTGTCCAATTAGGGTTTTTAACCATTCTTGTGCATCCAATAGGTTCATTTGTGTCATTGGATGAACATTTAGGTCATTTTCGTCATCCCAAGGCTTATTCTTGTCCAATTAGGGTTTTTAACCAATCTTGTGCATCCAATAAGTTCATTTGTGTCATTGGATGAACATTTAGGTCATTTTCGTACTCCCTAGGCTTATTCTTGTCCAATTAGGGTTTTTAAGCAATCTTGTGAATCCAATAAGTTCATTTGTTTCATTGGATGAACATTTAGGTCATTTTCGTCCTCCCTACGCTTATTCTTGTTCAATTAGGATTTTTAACCAATCTTGTGCATCCAATAAGTTCATTTGTGTCATTGGATGAACATTTAGGTCATTTTCGTCCTCCCTAGGCTTATTCTTGTCCAATTAGGGTTTTTAACCAATCTTGTGCATCCAATAGGTGTGTTTGTGTCATTGATTGTACATTTAGGTCATTTTCGTCCTCCCTAGGCTTATTCTTGTCCAATTAGGGCTTTTAAGCAATCTTGTGAATCCAATAAGTTCATTTGTTTCATTGGATGAACATTTAGGTCATTTTCGTCCTCCCTAGGCTTATTCTTGTTCAATTAGGGTTTCTAACCAATCTTGTGCATCCAATAGGTGTGTTTGTGTCATTGGATGAACATTTAGGTCATTTTCGTCCTCCCTAGTCTTATTCTTATCCAATTAGGGTTTTAAGCAATCTTGTGCATCCAATAAGTTCATTTGTGTCATTGGATGAACATTTAGGTTATTTTCGTCCTCACTAGGCTTAGTTTTGTGCAATTAGGGTTTTTAACCAATCTTGTGCATCCAATAGGTGTGTTTGTGTCATTAGATGAACATTTAGGTCATTTTCATCCTCCCTAGGCTTATTGTTGTCCAATTAGGGTTTTTAACCAATCTTGTGCATCCAATAGGTGTGTTTGTGTCATTGGATGAACATTTAGGTCATTTTCGTCCTCCCTAGTCTTATTCTTGTCCAATTAGGGTTTTAAGCAATCTTGTGCATCCAATAAGTTCATTTGTGTCATTGGATGAACATTTAGGTCATTTATGTCTTCCCTAGGCTTATTCTTGTCCAATTATGGTTTTTAACCAATCTTGTGCATCCAATAGGTGTGTTTGTGTAATTGGATGAACATTTAGGTCATTTTCGTCCTCCCTAGGCTTAGTCTTGTCCAATTAGGGTTTCTAACCAATCTTGTGATTTCAATAGGTGTATTTGTGTCATTGGATGAACATTTAGGTCATTTTCGTCCTCCCTAGGCTTATTCTTGTCCAATTAGGGTTTTTAAGCAATCTTGTGCGTCCAATAAGTTCATTTGTGTCATTGGATGAACATTTAGGTCATTTTCGTCCTCCCTAGGCTGATTCTTGTCCAATTAGGGTTTTTAACCAATTTTGTGCATCCAATAGGTGTGTTTGTGTCATTGGATGAACATTTAGGTCATTTTCGTCCTCCCTAGGCTTATTCTTGTCCAATTAGGGTTTTTAACCAATCTTGTGCATCCATTAAGTTCATTTGTGTCATTGGATAAACATTTAGGTCATTTTCGTCCACCCTAGGCTTATTCTTGTCCAACTAGGGTTTTTAACCAATCTTGTGCCTCCAATAAGTTCATTTGTGTCATTGGATGAACATTTAGGTCATTTTCGTCCTCCCAAGGCTTATTCTTGTCCAATTAGGGTTTTTAACCAATTTTGTGCATCCAATAAGTTCATTTGTGTCATTGGATGAACATTTAGGTCATTTTCGTCCTCCCTAGGCTTATTCTTGTCCAATTAGGGTTTTTAAGCAATCTTGTGAATCCAATAAGTTCATTTGTTTCATTGGATGAACATTTAGGTCATTTTCGTCCTCCCTAGGCTTATTCATGTTCAATTAGGGTTTCTAACCAATCTTGTGCATCCAATAGGTGTGTTTGTGTCATTGGATGAATATTTAGGTCATTTTCGTCTTCCCTAGTCTTATTTTTGTCCAATTAGGGTTTTAAGCAATCTTGTGAATCCAATAAGTTCATTTGTGTCATTGAATAAACATTTAGGTTATTTTCGTCCTCACTAGGCTTAGTTTTGTGCAATTAGGGTTTTTAACCAATCTTGTGCAACCAATAGGTGTGTTTGTGTCATTAGATGAACATTTAGGTCATTTTCATCCTCCCTAGGCTTATTGTTGTCCAATTAGGGTTTTTAACCAATCTTGTGCATCCAATAAGTTCATTTGTGTCATTGGATAAACATTTAGGTCATTTTCGTCCACCCTAGGCTTATTCTTGTCCAATTAGGGTTTTTAACCAATCTTGTGCATCCAATAGGTTCATTTGTGTCATTGGATGAACATTTAGGTCATTTTCGTCCTCCCAAGGCTTATTCTTGTCCAATTAGGGTTTTTAACCAATCTTGTGCATCCAATAAGTTCATTTGTGTCATTGGATGAACATTTAGGTCATTTTCGTCCTCCCTAGGCTTATTCTTGTCCAATTAGGGTTTTTAACCAATCTTGTGCAACCAATAGGTGTGTTTGTGTCATTAGATGAACATTCAGGACATTGTCATCCTCCCTAGGCTTATTGTTGTCCAATTAGGGTTTTTAACAATTCTTGTGCATCCAATAGGTGTGTTTGTGTCATTGGATGAACATTTAGGTCATTTTCGTCCTCCCTAGTCTTATTCTTGTCCAATTAGGGTTTTAAGCCAATCTTGTGCATCCAATAGGTGTGTTTGTGTCATTTGATGAACATTTAGGTCATTTTCGTCCTCTTAAGGCTTATTCTTATCCAATTAGGGTTTTAAGCAATCTTGTGCATCCAATAAGTCCATTTGTGTCATTGGATTAAGATTTAAGTCATTTTCGTCCTCCATAGGCTTATTCTTGCCCAGTTAGGGTTTTTAACCAATCTTGTGCATCCAATAGGTGTGTTTGTGTCATTGGATGAACATTTAGGTCATTTTCGTCCTCCCTAGGCTTATTCTTGTCCAATTAGGGTTTCTAACCAATCTTGTGCATCCAATAGGTGTGTTTGTGTCATTGGATGAACATTTAGGTCATTTTCGTCTTCCCTAGGCTTATTCTTGTCCAATTAGGGTTTCTAACCAATCTTGTGCATCCAATAGGTGTGTTTGTGTCATTGGATGAACATTTAGGTCGTTTTCGTCCTCTCTAGGCTTATTCTTGTCCAATTAGGGTTTTTAAGCAATCTTGTGCATCCAATAAGTTCATTTGTGTCATTGGATGAACATTTAGGTCATTTTCGTCCTCCCTAGGCTTATTCTTGTCTAATTAGGGTTTTTAAGCAATCTTGTGCATCCAATAAGTTCATTTGTGTTATTGAATGAACATTTAGGTCATTTTCGTCCTCCCTAGGCTTATTCTTGTCCAATTAGGGTTTCTAACCAATCTTGTGCATCCAATAGGTGTATTTGTGTCATTGGATGAAAATTTAGGTTATTTTCGTCCTCCCTAGGCTTATTCTTGTCCAATTACGGTTTTTAACCAATCTTGTGCATCCAATAGGTGTGTTTATGTCATTGGATGAAAATTTAGGTTATTTTCGTCCTCCCTAGGCTTATTCTTGTCCAATTAGGGTTTTTAACCAATCTTGTGCATCCAATAGGTGTGTTTGTGTCATTGGATGAACATTTAGGTCATTTTCGTCCTCCCTAGGCTTATTCTTGTCCAATTAGGGTTTTTAACCAATCTTGTGCATCCAATAAGTTCATTTGTGTCATTGGATGAACATTTAGGTCATTTACGTTCTCCCTAGGCTTATTCTTGTCCAATTAGGGTTTTAAGCAATCCTGTGCATCCAATAGGTGTGTTTGTGTCATTGGACGAAGATTTAAGTCATTTTCGTCCTCCCTAGTCTTATTCTTGTCGAATTAGGGTTTTTATGCAATCTTGTGAGTCCAATAGGTGTGTTTGTGTCATAGGACGAACATTTAGGTCATTTTCGTCCTCCCTAAGCTTATTCTTGTCCAATTAGTGTTTTTAACCAATCTTGTGCATCCAATAAGTTCATTTGTGTCATTGGATGAACATTTAGGTCATTTTCGTCCTCCCTAGTCTTATTCTTGTCCAATTAGGGTTTTTATGCAATCTTGTGCATCCAATAGGTGTGTTTGTGTCATTGGACGAACATTTAGGTCATATTCGTCCTCCCTAGGCTTATTCTTGTCCAATTAGGGTTTTTAACCAATCTTGTGCATCCAGTAGGTGTGTTTGTGTCATTGGATGAACATTTAGGTCATTTTCGTCCTCCCTAGGCTTATTCTTGTCCAATTAGGGTTTTTAACCAATCTTGTGCATCCAATAAGTTCATTTGTGTCATTGGATGAACATTTAGGTCATTTTCGTCCTCCCTCGGCTTATTCTTGTCCAATTAGGGTTTTCAACCAATCTTGTGCATCCAATAAGTTCATTTGTGTCATTGGATGAACATTTAGGTCATTTTCGTCCTCCCTAGGCTTATTCTTGTCCAATTAGGGTTTTTAAACAATCTTGTGTATCCAATAAGTTCATTTGTGTCATTGGACGAACATTTAGGTCATTTTCGTCCTCTCTAGGCTTATTCGTGTCCAATTAGGGTTTTTAACCAATCTTCTGCATCCAATAAGTTCATTTGTGTCATTGGATGAACATTTAGGTCATTTTCGTCCTCCCTAGGTTTATTCTTGTCCAATTAGGGTTTTCAACCAATCTTGTGCATCCAATAAGTTCATTTGTGTCATTGGATGAACATTTAGGTCATTTTCGTCCTCCCTAGGCTTATTCTTGTCCAATTAGGGTTTTTAACCAATCTTGTGCATCCAATAAGTTCATTTGTGTCATTGGATGAACATTTAGGTTATTTTCGTCCTCCCTAGGCTTATTCTTGTCCAATTATGGTTTTTAACCAATCTTGTGCATCCAATAAGTTCATTTGTGTCATTGGATTAACATTTAGGTCATTTTCGTCCTCCCTAGGCTTATCCTTGTCCAATTAGGGTTTTTAACCAATCATGTGCATCCAATAGGTGTGTTTGTGTCATTGGATGAACATTTAGGTCATTTTCGTCCTCCCTAGGCTTATTCTTGTCCAATTAGGGTTTTTAACCAATCTTGTGCATCCAATAAGTTCATTTGTGTCATTGGATGAACATTTAGGTCATTTTCGTCATCCCAAGGTTTATTCTTGTCCAATTAGGGTTTCTAACCAATCTTGTGCATCCAATAGGTGTGTTTGTGTCATTGGATGAACATTTAGGTCATTTTCGTCCTCCCTAGGCTTATTCTTGTCCAATTAGGGTTTTTAACCAATCTTGTGCATCCAATAAGTTCATTTGTGTCATTGGATGAACATTTAGGTCATTTTCGTCATCCCAAGTCTTATTCTTGTCCAATTAGGGTTTTAAGCAATCTTGTGCATCCAATATGTGTGTTTGTGTCATTGGATGAACATTTAGGTCATTTTCGTCCTCCCTATGCTTATTCTTGTCCAATTAGGGTTTTTAACCAATCTTGTGCATCCAATAAGTTCATTTGTGTCATTGGATGAACATTTAGGTCATTTTCGTCCTCCATAGTCTTATTTTTGTCCAATTAGGGTTTTTATGCAATCTTGTGCATCCAATAGGTGTGTGTGTGTCATTGGACGAACATTTAGGTCATTTTCGTCCTCCCTAGGCTTATTCTTGTCCATTTAGGGTTTTTAACCAATCTTGTGCATCCAATAATTTCATTTGTGTCATTGGATGAACATTTAGGTCATTTTCGTCCTCCCTAGGCTTATTCTTGTCCAATTAGGGTTTTTAACCAATCTTGTGCATCCAATAAGTTCATTTGTGTCATTGGATGAACATTTAGGTCATTTTCGTCCTCCCTAGGCTTATTCTTGTCCAATTAGGGTTTTTAAGCAATCTTGTGACTCCAATAAGTTCATTTGTTTCATTGGATGAACATTTAGGTCATTTTCGTCCTCCCTACGCTTATTCTTGTTCAATTAGGGTTTCTAACCAATCTTGTGTATCCAATAGGTGTGTTTGTGTCATTGGATGAACATTTAGGTCATTTTCGTCCTCCCTAGTCTTATTCTTGTCCAACTAGGGTTTTAAGAAATCTTGTGCATCCAATAAGTTCATTTGTGTCATTGGATGAACATTTAGGTTATTTTCGTCCTCACTAGGCTTAGTTTTGTGCAATTAGGGTTTTTAACCAATCTTGTGCATCCAATAGGTGTGTTTGTGTCATTAGATGAACATTTACGTCATTTTCATCCTCCCTAGGCTTATTGTTGTCCAATTAGGGTTTTTAACCAATCTTGTGCATCCAATAGGTGTGTTTGTGTCATTGGATGAACATTTAGGTCATTTTCGTCCTCCCTAGGCTTATTCTTGTTCAATTAGGGTTTCGATCCAATCTTGTGCATCCAACAGGTGTGTTTGTGTCATTGGATGAACATTTAGGTCATTTTCTTCCTCCCTAGTCTTATTCTTGTCCAATTAGGGTTTTAAGCAATCTTGTGCATCCAATAAGTTCATTTGTGTCATTGGATGAACATTTAGGTTATTTTCGTCCTCACTAGGCTTAGTTTTGTGCAATTAGGGTTTTTAACCAATCTTGTGCATCCAATAGGTGTGTTTGTGTCAATAGATGAACATTTAGGTCATTTTCATCCTCCCAAGGCTTATTGTTGTCCAATTAGGGTTTTTAACCAATCATGTGCATCCAATAGGTGTGTTTGTGTCATTGGATGAACATTTAGGTCATTTTCGTCCTCCCTAGTCTTATTCTTGTCCAATTAGGGTTTTAAGCAATCTTGTGCATCCAATAAGTTCATTTGTATCATTGGATGAACATTTAGGTTATTTTCGTCCTCACTAGGCTTAGTTTTGTGCAATTAGGGTTTTTAACCAATCTTGTGCAACCAATAGGTGTGTTTGTGTCATTAGATGAACATTTAGGTCATTTTCATCCTCCCTAGGCTTATTGTTGTCCAATTAGGGTTTTTAACCAATCTTGTGCATCCAATAGGTGTGTTTGTGTCATTGGATGAACATTTAGGTCATTTTCGTCCTCCCTAGTCTTATTCTTGTACAATTAGGGTTTTAAGCAATCTTGTGCATCCAATAAGTTCATTTGTGTCATTGGATTAAGATTTAAGTCATTTTCGTCCTCCCTAGGCTTATTCTTGTTCAATTAGGATTTCTAACCAATCTTGTGCATCCAATAGGTGTGTTTGTGTCATTGGATGAACATTTAGGTCATTTTCGTCTTCCCTAGTCTTATTCTTGTCCAATTAGGGTTTTAAGCAATCTTGTGCATCCAATAAGTTCATTTGTGTCATTGGATGAACATTTAGGTCATTTTCGTCCTCCCTAGGCTTATTCTTGTCTAATTCGGGTTTTTAAGCAATCTTGTTGATCCAATAAGTTCATTTGTGTCATTGGATGAACATTTAGATCATTTTCGTCCTCCCTAGGCTTATTCTTGTCCAATTAGGGTTCCTAACCAATCTTGTGCATCCAATAGGTGGGTTTGTGTCATTGGATGAACATTTAGGTCATTTTCGTCCTCCCTAGTCTTATTCTTGTCCAAGTAGGGTTTTAAGCAATCTTGTGCATCCAATAAGTTCATTTGTTTCATTGGATGAACATTTAGATCATTTTCGTCCTCCCTAGGCTTATTTTTGTGCAATTAGGGTTTTTAACCAATCTTGTGCATCCAATAGGTGTGTTTGTTTCATTAGATGAACATTTAGGTCATTTTCATCCTCCCTAGGCTTATTGTTGTCCAATTAGGGTGTTTAACCAATCTTGTGCATCCAATAAGTTCATTTGTGTCATTGGATAAACATTTAGGTCATTTTCGTCCACCCTAGGCTTATTCTTGTCCAATTAGGGTTTTTAACCAATCTTGTGCATCCAATAGGTTCATTTGTGTCATTGGATGAACATTTAGGTCATTTTCGTCCTCCGAAGCCTTATTCTTGTCCAATTAGGGTTTTTAACCAATCTTGTGCATCCAATAAGTTCATTTGTGTCATTGGATGAACATTTAGGTCATTTTCGTGCTCCCTAGGCTTATTCTTGTCCAATTAGGGTTTTTAACCAATCTTGTGCATCCAATAGGTGTGTTTGTGTCATTAGATGAACATTTAGGACATTTTCATCCTCCCTAGGCTTATTGTTGTCCAATTAGGGTTTTTAACCAATCTTGTGCATCCAATAGGTGTGTTTGTGTCATTGGATGAACATTTAGGTCATTTTCGTCCTCCCTAGTCTTATTCTTGTCCAATTAGGGTTTTAAGCCAATCTTGTGCATCCAATAGGTGTGTTTGTGTCATTTGATGAACATTTAGGTCATTTTCGTCCTCTTAAGGCTTATTCTTATCCAATTAGGCTTTTAAGCAATCTTGTGCATCCAATAAGTTCATTTGTGTCATTGGATTAAGATTTAAGTCATTTTCGTCCTCCCTAGGCTTATTCTTGCCCAGTTAGGGTTTTTAAGCAATCTTGTGCATCCAATAAGTTCATTTGTGTCATTGGATGAACATTTAGGTCATTTTCGTCCTCCCTAGGCTTATTCTTGTCCAATTAGGGTTTTTAACCAATCTTGTGCATCCAATAGGTGTGTTTGTGTCATTGGATGAACATTTAGGTCATTTTCGTCCTCCCTAGGCTTATTCTTGTCCAATTAAGATTTTTAACCAATCTTGTGTATCCAATAAGTTCATTTGTGTCATTGGATGAACATTTAGGTCATTTACGTCCTCCCTAGAATTATTCTTGTCCAATTAGGGTTTCTAACCAATCTTGTGCATCCAATAAGTTCATTTGTGTCATTGGATGAATATTTAAATCATTTTCGTCCTCCCTAGGCTTATTCTTGTCTAATTAGGGTTTTTAAGCAATCTTGTGCATCCAATAAGTTCATTTGTGTCATTGGATGAACATTTAGGTCATTTATGTCCTCCCTAGGCTTATTCTTGTCCAATTATGGTTTTTAACCAATCTTGTGCATCCAATAGGTGTGTTTGTGTCATTGGATGAATATTTAGGTCATTTTCTTCCTCCCTAGGCTTATTCTTGTCCAATTAGGGTTTCTAACCAATCTTGTGCATCCAATAGGTGTATTTGTGTCATTGGATGAACATTTAGGTCATTTTCGTCCTCCCTAGAATTATTCTTGTCCAATTAGGGTTTCTAACCAATCTTGTGCATCCAATAAGTTCATTTGTGTCATTTGATGAACATTTAGGTCATTTTCGTCCTCCCTAGGCTTATTCTTGTCCAATTAGGGTTTATAACCAATCTTGTGCATCCAATAAGTTCATTTGTGTCATTGGATGAACATTTAGGTCATTTACGTCCTCCCTAGGCTTATTCTTGTCCAATTAGGGTTTTTAAGCAATCTTGTGAATCCAATAAGTTCATTTGTTTCATTGGATGAACATTTAGGTCATTTTCGTCCTCCCTAGGCTTATTCTTGTTCTATTAGGGTTTTTAACCAATCTTGTGCATCCAATAGGTGTGTTTGTGTCATTGGATGAACATTTAGGTCATTTTCGTCCTCCCTAGGCTTATTCTTGTCCAATTAGGGTTTCTAACCAATCTTGTGATTCCAATAGGTGTATTTGTGTCATTGGATGAACATTTAGGTCATTTTCGTCCTCCCTAGGCTTATTCTTGTCTAATTAGGGTTTTTAAGCAATCTTGTGCATCCAATAAGTTCATTTGTGTCATTGGATGAACATTTAGGTCATTTATGTCCTCCCTAGGCTTATTCTTGTCCAATTATCGTTTTTAACCAATCTTGTGCATCTAATAGGTGTGTTTGTGTCATTGGATGAACATTTAGGTCATTTTCGTCCTCCCTAGGCTTATTCTTGTCCAATTAGGGTTTTTAACCAATCTTGTGCATCCAATAGGTGTGTTTGTGTCATTGGATGAACATTTAGGTCATTTTCGTCCTCCCTAGGCTTATTCTTGTCCAATTAGGGGTTCTAACCAATCTTGTGCATCCAATAGGTGTATTTGT
This sequence comes from Cicer pinnatifidum, assembly GCA_037974775.1. Taxonomy (NCBI): domain Eukaryota; kingdom Viridiplantae; phylum Streptophyta; class Magnoliopsida; order Fabales; family Fabaceae; genus Cicer; species Cicer pinnatifidum. The sequence goes on along the minus strand of JBBPBR010000647.1, from coordinate 88,252 downwards.
CTCATTGGATGAACATTTAGGTCATTTTCTTCCTCCCTAGTCTTATTCTTGTCCAATTAGGGTTTTAAGCAATCTTGTGCATCCAATAAGTTCATTTGTGTCATTGGATGAACATTTAGGTCATTTTCGTCCTCCCTAGGCTTATTCTTGTCCAATTAGGATTTTTAACCAATCTTGTGCATCCAATAAGTTCATTTGTGTCATTGGATGAACATTTAGGTCATTTTCGTCCTCCCTAGGCTTATTCTTGTCCAATTAGGGTTTCTAACCAATCTTGTGGATCCAATAATTTCATTTGTGTCATTGGATGAACATTTAGGTCATTTTCGTCCTCCCTAGGCTTATTCTTGTCCAATTAGGGTTTTTAACCAATCTTGTGCATCCAATAGGTGTGTTTGTGTCATTGGATGAACATTTAGGTCATTTTCGTCCTCCCTAGGCTTATTCTTGTCCAATTAGGGTTACTAACCAATCTTGTGCATCCAATAAGTTCATTTGTGTCATTGGATGAACATTTAGGTCATTTTCGTCCTCCCTAGGCTTATTCTTGTCCAATTAGGGTTTTTAACCAATCTTGTGCATCCAATAGGTGTGTTTGTGTCATAAGATGAACATTTAGGACATTTTCATCCTCCCTAGGCTTATTGTTGTCCAATTAGGGTTTTTAACCAATCTTGTGCATCCAATAAGTTCATTTGTGTCATTGGATAAACATTTAGGTCATTTTCGTCCACCCTAGGCTTATTCTTGTCCAATTAGGGTTTTTAACCAATCTTGTGCATCCAATAGGTTCATTTGTGTCATTGGATGAACATTTAGGTCATTTTCGTCCTCCCAAGGCTTATTCTTGTCCAATTAGGGTTTTTAACCAATCTTGTGCATCCAATAAGTTCATTTGTGTCATTGGATGAACATTTAGGTCATTTTCGTCCTCCCTAGGCTTATTCTTGTCCAATTAGGGTTTTTAAGCAATCTTGTGAATCCAATAAGTTCATTTGTTTCATTGGATGAACATTTAGGTCATTTTCGTCCTCCCTACGCTTATTCTTGTTCAATTAGGGTTTCTAACCAATCTTTTGCATCCAATAGGTGTGTTTGTGTCATTGGATGAACATTTAGGTCATTGTAACACCCCAATATTTTCATATATATTATATATGTATCTTTTAGTAATTTTCGTAATTTATTATTTAATTAATAATTTATTCTATATGTAAAGAAAATAAATTAAAAGTTACCACTCTCTATTTTACCTGAATAATTATAACTTTTATTTTTATTTAATTATTTTGGCGTGACAATTACATGAGAATGAGAATGATTTATGATGTGATTATCTTATAAATAGACTATTCTGCATATTTTTATTTAATTAGTTTCGATAATCGTGAAATTGATATTTTAGATATGTTTATTTTATTTTGTTATGTGTGAGTGGTATTTTTGTGTTGCTTGATTTATTTTAGTTGATAAAATATTAGTTGAATTATTAAATTAAATTGGAATTTATAAAATTTATATGGTTTGTTAATTTTATTTATGACCAAATAAGTACTCATTTTAGAGATAATAGAGTTAGTGAAAATTCTTAATTTTATTTGTATATTTTATGTAATTAATTTAGTGTGACAATAATAAAATAATTGTTCCTTTAATTTTAATTATTTGATGAAGTACATTTATATTAATTAATTAATTATCTGTTGAGGTTTTGTTAGTAATTAATTAAAACTAATAGGAGTATTTTTAAAGTGAACAATGACCACGTCAATTTTGGTCAAAAATTTAATCGTTCACACTATATTTTATTTTAATAACATTTAATCATAGAACCGTGTGTTTTCTAATTCACATCCACTCAAATGTGTAACAAGAGTAAGTACATGAATGCCAATTAATTCATAACGGTTGGTCATTTAATGATATTATTTCAATTGAATACCTTATTGATGTGTGCAATTAATTTAAATGAGAAAGATTATTCTCTTTCTCTAATCAGCTTCACTCTCCATTGCCAACATTATATTTTGTTTATCTCAAATATTTTTTAAGTCACTCAAACAACCACCCACATATTACCTCTCTTTTTGTGGAAGCTCTACGCTTTTGTTCCTTCATCTTTATGAGGTTTTTCGCGGTATATATAGTGTTGTGTGGAAGGAAAGCGTCTAAGGTAAGGGCTTTTCCCCATGCAGAGTTAGGCTAGATATTAAATTAGCAGTTCGTAGGATATTGATATGATGTCTGGATGTCTTAAAAGAAAAAGGTTGATTTTATTTTTATCGTAAAGAAATTGACTATAATGTTTTGATTGGCTCTTTTGAGTAATGCATCTATCTTGATGAACTTAATTATAGAGTTATATGTTATTATTATTCCTTGATAAATATGTTTGTAGTGAAAATGTTTAGTGTTTTACGTGTTTGGAGTATATAATTATGAAGTTATAATTTTTATAATGATGTAATTAGTAATATGTTTATTATGATGTATTTGATTTTATTTGTTGACCTTTGAGTATTTTAAATTCAAAATTTGACTTTTATGAACCATATATGTTTCTTGAGGAAATTGATGAGAATTTTATATTTCTTTAAATTTAATAATATGAGAAAATTGATTATTGTATGCATTAATGAATAGTCTATTTTTAGAATGCTGAAAACTTTATAGTGAAAGGAACGAAATTTATGTTGCTATTGTATTCTTGGTGATATGAGTTTTAATGGTTATCAATAACATGTAGTCAAATTGAATCTTAAGAATTATTAAAATGAAAGTGGTGATTTTGAGATATTTGTTCACGTGCATATTTGATGTGTTGAAGTTATTGAGTTATAACTATGAACATCCATGAGAAGATAAATTTAATGTCTTATGTGATTAAAAAAAAAAGTTCAATCTAAAGTACCTTGTCTTTGTGGTTGCCTAAGTGGCTGGTTGTGTTTTAAATGTAATTATCTTTGTGGTTGCCTAGATGGCTGGTGATTTGTGTTTTAAATATTTGTTACCTTTGTGGTTGCCTAAGTGGCTGGTGATTTGTGTTTTAATTATCGTTATCTTTGTGGATTACCTAAGTGGCTGATGATGTGTGTGAATATTTAAGTGGGTGGTGACTTGTACATTTTGAGCATCATTATCATTTCATGACATATCATATGCATCTTTGTGGACGCCTGTGTGGCTGGTTTAATTTTCCCCATTGGTATGGGTGACTTCTGTGTGGACGCCTATGTGGCTGGTTATATCCGGATCATATATGTTTAGGAGCATGCATAACTTATATACATTTTAGTGTTATTTTTATTTTGATTTAACTATTTGCTATACGGTTGTTACTTATTTAGATACATTTTATGACTTTTGATATATCTTTGAAAACTATTAGATAATCAATTTATTTAAATCTTTTATTACAAAAGGATTTTAGATTCATATTTTATGGTTGTTATTTATTATTTGGTTTAATTTTGTTGTGGGATGAACTGACCCCTTACACCAACATTTAGGTACTAATGATCTCAAAGAGTTGAGTTGCACGAATGATGTTTGGTTGGTGCACGCGCGTGGGAAAATGGGACTTTTATTTAAAAATAATGTTTTATATTACTAAAAGTTTTGTGGTACATTGTAAAGTTATTTACTCGTCATTATTAACTTTTGATAAAAATGTGGAAGTGAGATTTTATCCCTATTGAATGTCCTTAATTCCAGTCAACATTGTTTCTTTTAAAATTCATTTAAAGAGAATTTAATTTATTTTGGAGCATAAATAAATATTGATCTAACAATTGGAATATTAATTTTGCAAATAAATAAATGAATAATATTTTATCAAATTGCATTATCTTCTTCTAAAAAAAACAAAATATATCAAGTCATTTTCTAACGCATCTTCAAACTTTCACATGATCAATTATGCATAAGAATAAAAATATTATAGTTGTTTATAAAAGAAAATAAATATTTTTAAGTAATGTTTGGATAAAAAATTTGGGGCGTTACATTCATTTTCGTCCTCCCTAGGCTTATTCTTGTCCAATTAGGGTTTTTAACCAATATTGTGCATCCAATAAGTTCATTTGTGTCATTGGATAAACATTTAGGTCATTTTCGTCCACCCTAGGCTTATTCTTGTCCAATTAGGGTTTTTTAACCAATCTTGTGCCTCCAATAAGTTCATTTGTGTCATTGGATGAACATTTAGGTCATTTTCGTCCTCCCAAGGCTTATTCTTGTCCAATTAGGGTTTTTAACCAATCTTGTGCATCCAATAAGTTCATTTTTGTCATTGGATGAACATTTAGGTCATTTACGTCCTCCCTAGGCTTATTCTTGTCCAATTAGGGTTTTTAAGCAATCTTGTGAATCCAATAAGTTCATTTGTTTCATTGGATGAACATTTAGGTCATTTTCGTCCTCCCTAGGCTTATTCTTGTTCAATTAGGGTTTCTAACCAATCTTGTGCATCCAATAGGTGTGTTTGTGTCATTTGATGAACATTTAGGTCATTTTCGTCCTCCCTAGTCTTATTCTTGTCCAATTAGGGTTTTAAGCAATCTTGTGCATCCAATAAGTTCATTTGTGTCATTGGATGAACATTTAGGTTATTTTCGTCCTCACTAGGCTTAGTTTTGTGCAATTCGGGTTTTTAACCAATCTTGTGCATCCAATAGGTGTGTTTGTGTCATTAGATGAACATTTAGGTCATTTTCATCCTCCCTAGGCTTATTGTTGTCCAATTAGGGTTTTTAACCAATCTTGTGCATCCAATAGGTGTGTTTGTGTCATTGGATGAACATTTAGGTCATTTTCGTCCTCCCTAGTCTTATTCTTGTCCAATTAGGGTTTTAAACCAATCTTGTGCATCCAATAGGTGTGTTTGTGTCATTTGATGAACATTTAGGTCATTTTCGTCCTCCCAAGGCTTATTCTTATCCAATTAGGGTTTTAAGCAATCTTGTGCATCCAATAAGTTCATTTGTGTCATTGGAAGAACATTTAGGTTATTTTTGTCCTCCCTACGCTTATTTTTGTGCAATTAGGGTTTTTAACCAATCTTGTGCATCCAATAGGTGTGTTTGTGTCATTAGATGAACATTTAGGTCATTTTCATCCTCCCTAGGCTTATTGTTGTCCAATTAGGGTTTTTAACCAATCTTGTGCATCCAATAGGTGTGTTTGTGTCATTGGATGAACATTTAGGTCATTTTCGTCCTCCCTAGTCTTATTCTTGTCCAATTAGGGTTTTAAGCAATCTTGTGTATCCAATAACTTCATTTGTGTCATTGGATGAACATTTAGGTCATTTTCGTCCTCCCTAGGCTAATTCTTGTCCAATTAGGGTTTTTAAGCAATCTTGTGCATCCAATAAGTTCATTTGTGTCATTGGATGAACATTTAGGTTATTTTCGTCCTCCCTAGGCTTAGTTTTGTGCAATTAGGGTTTTTAACCAATCTTGTGCATCCAATAGGTGTGTTTGTGTCATTAGATGAACATTTAGGTCATTTTCATCATCCCTAGGCTTATTGTTGTCCAATTAGGGTTTTTAACCAATCTTGTGCATCCAATAGGTGTGTTTGTGTCATTGGATGAACATTTAGGTCATTTTCGTCCTCCGTAGTCTTATTGTTGTCCAATTAGGGTTTTAAGCAATCTTGTGCGTCCAATAAGTTCATTTGTGTCATTGGATTAAGATTTAAGTAATTTTCGTCCTCCCTAGGCTTATTCTTGTTCAATTAGGGTTTCTAACCAATCTTGTGCATCCAACAGGTGTGTTTGTGTCTTTGGATGAACATTTAGGTCATTTTCGTCCTCCCTAGTCTTATTCTTGTCCAATTATGGTTTTAAGCAATCTTGTGCATCCAATAAGTTCATTTGTGTCATTGGATGAAACTTTAGGTCATTTTCGTCCTCCCTAGGATTATTCTTGTCCAATTAGGGTTTTTAAGCAATCTTGTGCATCCAATAAGTTCATTTGTGTCATTGGATGAACATTTAGGTCATTTTCGTCCTCCCTAGGCTTATTCTTGTCCAGTTAGAATTTTTAACCAATCTTGTGCATCCAATAGGTGTGTTTGTGTCATTGGATGAACATTTAGGTCATTTTCGTCCTCCCTAGGCTTATTCTTGTCCAATTAGGGTGTTTAACCAATCTTGTGCATCCAATAGGTGTGTTTGTGTCATTGGATGAACATTTAGGTCATTTTCGTCCTCCCTAGGCTTATTCTTGTCCAATTAGGGTTTTAAACAAATCTTGTGCATCCAATAAGTTCATTTGTGTCATTGGATGAACATTTAGGTCATTTTCGTCCACCCTAGGCTTATTCTTGTCCAATTAGGGTTTTTAACCAATCTTGTGCATCCAATAAGTTCATTTGTGTCATTGGATGAACGTTTTGGTCATTTTCGTCCTCCCTAGGCTTATTCTTGTCCAGTTAGAATTTTTAACCAATCTTGTGCATCCAATAGGTGTGTTTGTGTCATTGGATGAACATTTAGGTCATTTTCGTCCTCCCTAGGCTTATTCTTGTCCAATTAGGGTGTTTAACCAATCTTGTGCATCCAATAGGTGTATTTGTGTCATTGGATGAACATTTAGGTCATTTTCGTCCTCCCTAGGCTTATTCTTGTCCAATTAGGGTTTTTAACCAATCTTGTGCATCCAATAAGTTCAATTGTGTCGTTGGATGAACATTTAGGTCATTTTCGTCCTCCCTAGGCTTATTCTTGTCCAATTAGGGTTTTTAACCAATCTTGTGCATCCAATAAGTTCATTTGTGTCATTGGATGAACATTTAGGTCATTTTCGTCCTCCCTAGGCTTATTCTTGTCCAATTAGGGTTTTTAACCAATCTTGTGCATCCAATAAGTTCATTTGTGTCATTGGATGAACATTTAGGTCATTTTCGTCCTCCCTAGTCTTATTCTTGTCCAATTAGGGTTTTTATGCAATATTGTGCATCCAATAGGAATGTATGTGTCATTGGAGGAACATTTAGGTCATTTTCGTCCTCCCTAGGCTTATTCTTGTCCAATTAGGGTTTTTAACCAATCTTGTGCATCCAATAAGTTCATTTGTGTCATTGGATGAACATTTAGGTCATTTTCGTCCTCCCTAGGCTTATTCTTGTACAATTAGGGTTTTTAACCAATCTTGTGCATCCAATAAGTTCATTTGTGTCATCGGATGAACATTTAGGTCATTTTCGTCCTCCCTAGGCTTATTCTTGTCCAATTAGGGGTTTTAGCCAATCTTGTGCAACCAATTAGTTCATATGTCTCATTGGATGAACATTTAGGTCATTTTCGTCCTCCCTAGGCTTATTCTTGTCCAATTAGGGGTTTTAGACAATCTTGTGCAACCAATAAGTTCATTTGTGTCATTGGAGGAACATTTATGACACTTTCGTCCTCCCTAGGCTTATTCTTGTCCAATTAGGATTTTTAACCAATCTTGTGCATCCAATAGGTGTTTGTGTCATTGGAGGAACATTTAAGTCATTTTCGTCCTCCCTAGTCTTATTCTTGTCCAATTAGCGTTTTTATGCAATCTTTTGCATCCAATAGGTGTGTTTGTGTCATTGGACGAACATTTAGGACATTTTCGTCGTCCCTAGGCTTATTCTTGTCCAATTAGGGTTTTTAACCAATCTTGTGCATCCAATAAGTTCATTTGTGTCATTGGATGAACATTTAGGTCATTTTCGTCCTCCCTAGGCTTATTCTTGTCCAATTAGGGTTTTTAACCAATCTTGTGCATCCAATAAGTTCATTTGTGTCATTGGATGAACATTTAGGTCATTTTCGTCCTCCCTAGGCTTATTCTTGTCCAATTAGGGTTTTTAACCAATCTTGTGCATCCAATAAGTTCATTTGTGTCATTGGATGAACATTTAGGTCATTTTCGTCCTCCCTAGGCTTATTCTTGTCAAATTAGGGTTTCTAACCAATCTTGTGCATCCAATAGGTGTATTTGTTTCATTGGATGAACATTTAGGTCATTTTCGTCCTCCCTAGGCTTATTCTTGTCCAATTAGGGTTTTTAAGCAATCTTGTGCATCCAATAAGTTCATTTGTGTCATTGGATGAACATTTAGGTCATTTTCGTTCACCCTAGGCTTATTCTTGTCCAATTAGGGTTTTTAACTAATCTTGTGCATCCAATAAGTTCATTTGTGTCATTGGATGGACATCTATGTCATCTTCGTCCTCCCAAGGCTTATTCTTGTCCAATTAGGGTTTTTAACCAATCTTGTGCATCCAATAGGTGTGTTTGTGTCCTTAGATGATCATTTAGGTCATTTTCATCCTCCCTAGGCTTATTGTTGTCCAATTAGGGTTTTTAACCAATCTTGTGCATCCAATAGGTGTGTTTGTGTCATTGGATGAACATTTAGGTCATTTTCGTCCTCCCTAGGCTTATTCTTGTCCAATTAGGGTTTTTAACCAATCTTGTGCATCCAATAAGTTCATTTGTGTCATTGGATGAACATTTAGGTTATTTTCGTCCTCCCTAGGCTTATTCTTGTCCAATTATGGTTTTTAACCAATCTTGTGCATCCAATTAGTTCATTTGTGTCATTTGATTAACATTTAGGTCATTTTCGTCCTCCCTTGGCTTATTCTTGTCCAATGACGGTTTCTAACAAATCTTGGGCATCCAATAGGTGTGTTTGTGTCATTGGATGAACATTTAGGTCATTTTCGTCCTCCCTAGGCTTATTCTTGTCCAATTAGGGTTTTTAACCAATCTTGTGCATCCAATAAGTTCATTTTTGTCATTGGATGAACATTTAGGTCATTTACGTCCTCCCTAGGCTTATTCTTGTCCAATTAGGGTTTTTAAGCAATCTTGTGAATCCAATAAGTTCATTTGTTTCATTGGATGAACATTTAGGTCATTTTCGTCCTCCCTAGGCTTATTCTTGTTCAATTAGGGTTTCTAACCAATCTTGTGCATCCAATAGGTGTGTTTGTGTCATTTGATGAACATTTAGGTCATTTTCGTCCTCCCTAGTCTTATTCTTGTCCAATTAGGGTTTTAAGCAATCTTGTGCATCCAATAAGTTCATTTGTGTCATTGGATGAACATTTAGGTTATTTTCGTCCTCACTAGGCCTAGTTTTGTGCAATTAGGGTTTTTAACCAATCTTGTGCATCCAATAGGTGTGTTTGTGTCATTAGATGAACATTTAGGTCATTTTCATCCTCCCTAGGCTTATTGTTGCCCAATTAGGGTTTTTAAGCAATCTTGTGCATCCAATAAGTTCATTTGTGTCATTGGATGAACATTTAGATCATTTTCGTCCTCCCTAGGCTTATTCTTGTCCAATTAGGGTTTCTAACCAATCTTGTGCATCCAATAGGTGGGTTTGTGTCATTGGATAAACATTTAGGTCATTTTCGTCCTCCCTAGTCTTGTTCTTGTCCAAGTAGGGTTTTAAGCAATCTTGTGCATCCAATAAGTTCATTTGTGTCATTGGATGAACATTTAGGTCATTTTCGTCCTCCCTAGTCTTATTCTTGTCCAATTAGGGTTTTAAGCAATCTTGTGCATCCAATAAGTTCATTTGTGTCATTGGATTAAGATTGCTTAAAACCCTAATTGGACAAGAATAAGCCTTGGGAGGACGAAAATGACCTAAATGTTCATCCAGTGACACAAACACCCCTATTGGATGCACAAGATTGGTTAGAAACCCTAATTGGACAAGAATAAGCCTAGGGAGGACAAAAATGACCTAAATGTTCATCCAATGACACTAATGAACTTATTGGACGCACAAGATTGCTTAAAAACCCTTATTGGACAAGAATAAGGCTAGGGTGGACGAAAATGACCTAAATGTTCATCCAATGACACAAATGAACTTATTGGATGCACAAGATTGGTTAAAAACCCTAATTGGACAAGAATAAGCCTAGGGAGGACGAAAATGACCTAAATGTTCATCCAATGACACAAATGAACTTATTGAATGCGCAAGATTGGTTAAAAACCCTTATTGGACAAGAATAAGCCTTGGGAGGACGAAAATGACCTAAATGTTCATCCAATGACACTAATGAACTTATTGGACGCACAAGATTGCTTAAAAACCCTTATTGGACAAGAATAAGCCCAGGGTGGACGAAAATGACCTAAATGTTCATCCAATGACACAAATCAACCTATTGAATGCACAAGATTGCTTAAAAACCCTAATTGGACAAGAATAAGCCTAGGGAGGACGAAAATGACCTAAATGTTCATCCAATGACACAAATGAACTTATTGAATGCACAAGATTGGTTAAAAACCCTTATTGGACAAGAATAAGCCTTGGGAGGAAGAAATTGACCTTAATATTCATCCAATGACACAAATGAACTTATTGGATGCACAAGATTGGTTAAAAACACTAATTGGACAAGAATAAGCCTAGGGTGGACGAAAGTGACCTAAATGTTCATCCAATGACACAAATGAACTTATTGGATGCACAAGATTGCTTAAACACCCTAATTGGACAAGAATAAGCCTAGGGAGGACGAAAATGACCTAAATGTTCATCCAATGACACAAATGAACTTATTGGATGCACAAGATTGGTTAAAAACCCTAATTGGACAAGAATAAGCCTAGGGAGGACGAAAATGACCTAAATGTTAATCCAATGACACAAATGAACATATTGGACGCCCAAGATTGCTTAAAAACCCTAATTGGACATGGATAAGGCTAGGGTGGACGAAAATGACCTAAATGTTCATCCAATGAATCAAACACACCTATTGGATGCACAAGATTCGTTAGAAACCCTAATTGGACAAGAATAAGTCTAGGGAGGACGAAAATGACTTAAATGTTCATCCAATGTCACAAACACGCCTATTGGATGCACAAGATTGGTTAAAAACCCTAACTGGACAAGAATAAGCCTAGGGAGGACGATAATGACCTAAAAGTTCATTCAATGACACACACACACCTATTTAATGCACAAGATTGGTTACAAACCCTAATTGGATAAGAATAAGCCTAGGGTGGACGAAAATGACCTAAATGTTAATCCAATGACACCAATGAACTTATTCGATGCACAAGATTGCTTAAAAACCCTAATTGGACAAGAATAAGCCTAGGGAGGACGAAAATGACCTAAAGGTTCATCCAATGACACAAACACACCTATTGGATGCACAAGATTGGTTAGAAACCCTAATTCGACAAGAATAAGCTTAGGGTGGACGAAAATGACCTAAATGTTCATCCAATGAAACAAACACACCTATTGGATGCACAAGATTCGTTAGAAACCCTAATTGGACAAGAATAAGTCTAGGGAGGACGAAAATGACTTAAATGTTCATCCAATGTCACAAACACGCCTATTGGATGCACAAGATTGGTTAAAAACCCTAACTGGACAAGAATAAGCTTAGGGAGGACGATAATGACCTAAAAGTTCATTCAATGACACACACACACCTATTTAATGCACAAGATTTGTTACAAACCCTAATTGAATAAGAATAAGCCTAGGGTGGACGAAAATGACCTAAATGTTAATCCAATGACACCAATGAACTTATTCGATGCACAATAGGTGTGTTTGTGTGATTGGATGAACATTTAGGTCATTTTCGTCCTCCCTAGTCTTATTCTTGTCCAATTAGGGTTTTAATCAATCTTGTGCATCCAATAAGTTCATTTGTGTCATTGGATGAACATTTAGGTCATTTTCGTCCTCCCTAGGCTTATTCTTGTGCAATTAGGGTTTTTAACCAATCTTGTGCATCCAATAAGTTCATTTGTGTCATTGGATGAACATTTAGGTCATTTTCGTCCACCCTAGGCTTATTCTTGTCCAATTAGGGTTTTTAACCAATCTTGTGCATCCAATAGGTGTGTTTGTGTCATTGGATGAACATTTAGGTCATTTTTTTCCTCCCTAGTCTTATTCTTGTCCAATTAGGGTTTTAAGCAATCTTGTGCATCCAATAAGTTCATTTGTGTCATTGGATTAACATTTAAGTCATTTTCGTCCTCCCTAGGCTTAGTTTTGTCCAATTAGGGTTTCTAACGAATGTTGTGCATCCAATTGGTGTGTTTGTGTCATTGGATGAACATTTAGGTCATTTTCGTCCTCCCTCGGCTTATTCTTGTCCAATTACGGTTTTTAACCAATCTTGTTCATCCAATAGGTGTGTTTGTGTCATTGGATGAACATATAGGTCATTTTCGTCATCCCTAGTCTTATTCTTGTCCAATTAGGGTTTTAAGCAATCTTGTGCATCCAATAAGTTCATTTGTGTCATTGGATTGAGATTTAAGTCATTTTCGTCCTCCCTAGGCTTATTCTTGTCCAGTTATGGTTTTTAACCAATCTTGTGCATCCAATAGGTGTGTTTGGGTCACTGGATGAACATTTAGGTCATTTTCGTCCTCCCTAGGCTTATTCTTGTCCAATTAGGGTTTTTAACCAATCTTGTGCATCCAATATGTGTGTCTGTGTCATTTGATGAACATTTAGGTCATTTTTGTCCTCCCAAGGCTTATTCTTGTCCAATTAGGGTTTTAAGCAATCTTATGCATCCAATAAGTTCATTTGTGTCATTGGATTAACATTTAAGTCATTTTCGTCCTCCCTAGGCTTATTCTTGTCCAATTAGTGTTTTTAACCAATCTTGTGCATCCAATAGGTGTGTTTGTCTCATTGGATGAACATTTAAGTCATTTTCATCCTCCCTAGGCTTATTCTTGTCCAATTAGGGTTTTTAAGCTATCTTGTGCATCCAATAAGTTCATTTGTGTCATTGGATGAACATTTAATTTATTTTCGTCCTCCCTAGGCTTATTCTTGTCCAATTAGGGTTTTTTACCAATCTTGGGCATCCAATAGGTGCGTTTGTGTCATTGGATGAACATTTAAGTCATTTTCGTCCTCCCTAGGCTTATTCTTGTCCAATTAGGGTTTTTAAGCAATCTTGTCCATCCAATAACTTCAATTGTGTCATCGGATTATCATTTAGGTCTTTTTCGTCCTCCCAAGGTTTAATCTTGTCCAATTAGGGTTTTAAGCAATCTTGTGCCTCCAATAAGTTCATTTGTGTCATTGGATTAAGATTTAAGTCATTTTCGTCCTCCCTAGGCTTATTCTTGTCCAGTTAGGGTTTTTAACCAATCTTGTGCATCCAATAGGTGTGTGTGTGTCATTGGATGAACATTTAGGTCATTTTCGTCCTCCCTAGGCTTATTCTTGTCCAATTAGGGTTTTTAACCAATCTTGTGCATCCAATAGGTGTGTTTGTGTCATTGGATGAACATTTAGGTCATTTTCGTCCTCCCTAGGCTTATTCTTGTCCAATTAGGGTTTTTAACCAATCTTGTGCATCCAATAAGTTCATTTGTTTCATTGGATAAACATTTAGGTCATTTTCGTCCACGCTAGGCTTATTCTTGTCCAATTAGGGTTTTTAACCAATCTTGTGCATTAGGCTTATTCTTGTTCAATTAGGGTTTCTAACAAATCTTGTGCGTCCAATAGGTGTGTTTGTGTCATTGGATGAACATTTAGGTCATTTTTGTCCTCCCTAGTCTTATTCTTGTCCAATTAGGGTTTTAAGCTATCTTGTGCATCCTATAGGTGTGTTTGTGTCATTGGATGAACATTTAGGTCATTTTCATCCTCCCTAGGCTTATTGTTGTCCAATTAGGGTTTTTAACCAATCTTGTGCATCCAATAGGTGTGTTTGTGTCATTAGATGAACATTTAGGTCTTTTCCTCCTCCCTAGGCTTATTGTTGTCCAATTAGGGTTTTTAACCAATCTTGTGCATCCAATAAGTTCGTTTGTGTCATTGGATGAACATTTAGGTCATTTTCGTCCACCCTAGGCTTATTCTTGTCCAATTAGGGTTTTTAACCAATCTTGTGCATCCAATAAGTTCATTTGTCTCATTGGATGAACATTTAGGTCATTTTCGTCCTCCCAAGGCTTGTTATTGTCCAATTAGGGTTTTTAACCAATCTTGTGCATCCAATAAGTTAATTTGTGTCATTGGATGAACATTTAGGTCATTTTCGTCCTCCCTAGGCTTATTCTTGTCCAATTAGGGTTTTTAAGCAATCTTGTGCATCAAATAAGTTCATTTGTGTCATTGGATGAACATTTAGGTCATTTTCGTCCACCCTAGGCTTATTCTTGTCCAATTAGGGTTTTTAACCAATCTTGTGCATCCAATAAGTTCATTTGTGTCATTGGATGAACATTTAGGTCATTTTCTTCCTCCCAAGGCTTATTCTTGTCCAATTAGGGTTTTTAACCAATCTTGTGCATCCAATAGGTGTGTTTGTGTCATTGGATGAACATTTAGGTCATTTTCGTTCTCCCTTGGCTTATTCTTGTCCAATTAGGGTTTTTAACCAATCTTGTGCATCCAATAAGTTCATTTGTGTCATTGGATGAACATTTAGGTCATTTTCGTCCTCCCTAGGCTTATTCTTGTCCAATTAGGGTTTTTAAGCAATCTTGTGCATCAAATAAGTTCATTTGTGTCATTGGATGAACATTTAGGTCATTTTCGTCCACCCTAGGCTTATTCTTGTCCAATTAGGGTTTTTACCCAATCTTGTGCATCCAATAAGTTCATTTGTGTCATTGGATGAACATTTAGGTCATTTTCGTCCACCCTAGGCTTATTCTTGTCCAATTAGGGTTTTTAACCAATCTTGTGCATCCAATAAGTTCATTTCTGTCATTGGATGAACATTTAGGTCATTTTCGTCCTCCCAAGGCTTATTCTTGTCCAATTAGGGTTTTTAACCAATCTTTTGCATCCAATAAGTTAATTTGTGTCATTGGATGAACATTTAGGTCATTTTCGTCCTCCCTAGGCTTATTCTTGTCCAATTAGGGTTTTTAAGCAATCTTGTGCATCCAATAAGTTCATTTGTGTCATTGGATGAACATTTAGGTCATTTTCGTCCACCCTAGGCTTATTCTTGTCCAACTAGAGTTTTTAACCAATCTTGTGCATCCAATAAGTTCATTTGTGTCATTGGATGAACATTTAGGTCATTTTCGTCCTCCCTAGGCTTATTCTTGTCCAATTAGGGTTTTTAACAAATCTTGTGCATCCAATAAGTTCATTTGTGTCATTGGATGAACATTTAGGTCATTTTCGTCCACCCTAGGCTTATTCTTGTCCAATTAGGGTTTTTAACCAATCTTGTGCTTCAATTAAGTTCATTTGTGTCATTGGATGAACATTTAGGTCATTTTCGTCCTCCCAAGGCTTATTCTTGTCCAATTAGGGTTTTTAACCAATCTTGTGCATCCAATAAGTTAATTTGTGTCATTGGATGAACATTTAGGTCATTTTCGTCCTCCCTAGGCTTATTCTTGTCCAATTAGGGTTTTTAAGCAATCTTGTGCATCCAATAAGTTCATTTGTGTCATTGGATGAACATTTAGGTCATTTTCGTCCTCCCTAGGCTTATTCTTGTCCAGTTAGAATTTTTAACCAATCTTGTGCATCCAATATGTGTGTTTATGTCATTGGATGAACATTTAGGTCATTTTCGTCCTCCCTAGGGTTATTCTTGTCCAATTAGGGTGTTTAACCGATCTTGTGCATCCAATAGGTGTGTTTGTGTCATTGGATGAACATTTAGGTCATTTTCGTCCTCCCTAGGCTTATTCTTGTCCAATTAGGGTTTTTAACCAATCTTGTGCATCCAATAAGTTCATTTGTGTCATTGGATGAACATTTAGGTCATTTTCGTCCTCCCTAGGCTTATTCTTGCCCAATTAGGGTTTTTAACCAATCTTGTGCATCCAATAAGTTCATTTGTGTCATTGGATGAACATTTAGGTCATTCTCGTCGTCCCTAGGCTTATTTTTGTCCAATTAGGGTTTTTAACCAATCTTGTGCATCCAATAAGTTCATTTGTGTCATTGGATGAAAATTTAGGTCATTTTCATCCTCCCAAGTCTTATTCTTGTCCAATTAGGGTTTTAAGCAATCTTGTGCATCCAATATGTGTGTTTGTGTCATTGGATGAACATTTAGGTCATTTTCGTCCTCCCTAGTCTTATTCTTGTCCAATTAGGGTTTTTATGCAATCTTGTGCATCAAATAGGTGTGTTTGTGTCATTCGACGAACATTTAGGTCATTTTCGCCCTCCCTAGGCTTACTCTTGTCCAATTAGGGTTTTTAACCAATCTTGTGCATCCAATAAGTTCATTTGTGTCATTGGATGAACATTTAGGTCATTTTCGTCCTCCCTAGGCTTATTCTTGTCCAATTAGGGTTTTTAACCAATCTTGTGCATCCAATAAGTTCATTTGTGTCATTGGATGAACATTTAGGTCATTTTCGTCCTCCCTAGTCTTATTCTTGCCCAATTAGGGTTTTTATGCAATCTTGTGCATCCAATAGGTGTGTTGTTGTCATTGGACGAACATTTAGGTCATTTTCGTCCTCCCTAGGCTTATTCTTTTCCAATTAGGGTTTTTAACCAATCTTGTGCATCCAATAAGTTCATTTGTGTCATATGATGAACATTTAGGTCATTTTCGTCCTCCCTAGGCTTATTCTTGTCCAATTAGGGTTTTTAACCAATCTTGTGCATCCAATAAGTTCATTTGTGTCATTGGATGAACATTTAGGTCATTTTCGTCCTCCCTAGGCTTATTCTTGTCCAATTAGGGTTTTTAAGCAATCTTAAGCATCCAATAAGTTCATTTGTGTCATTGGATGAACATTTAGGTCATTTTCGTCCTCCCTAGGCTTATTCTTGTTCAATTAGGGTTTCTAACCAATCTTGTGTATCCAATAGGTGTGTTTGTGTCATTTGATGAACATTTAGGTCATTTTCGTCCTCCCTAGTCTTATTCTAGTCCAAGGGTTTTAAGCAATCTTGTGCATCCAATAAGTTCATTTGTGTCATTGGATGAACATTTAGGTTATTTTCGTCCTCCCTAGGCTTAGTTTTGTGCAATTAGGGTTTTTAACCAATCTTGTGCATCCAATAGGTGTGTTTGTGTCATTAGATGAACATTTAGGTCATTTTCATCATCCCTAGGCTTATTGTTGTCCAATTAGGGCTTTTAACCAATCTTGTGCATCCAATAGGTGTGTTTGTGTCATTGGATGAACATTTAGGTCATTTTCGTCCTCCCTATTCTTATTCTTGTCCAATTAGGGTTTTAAGCAATCTTGTGCGTCAAATAAGTTCATTTGTGTCATTGGATTAAGATTTAAGTAATTTTCGTCCTCCCTAGGCTTATTCTTGTTCAATTAGGGTTTTTAACCAATCTTGTGCATCCAATAGGTGTGTTTGTGTCATTGGATGAACATTTAGGTCATTTTCGTCCTCCCTAGTCTTATTCTTGTCCAATTATGGTTTTAAGCAATCTTGTGCATCCAATAAGTTCATTTGTGTCATTGGATGAACATTTAGGTCATTTTCGTCCTCCCTAGGATTATTCTTGTCCAATTAGGGTTTTTAAGCAATCTTGTGCATCCAATAAGTTCATTTGTGTCATTGGATCAACGTTTAGGTCATTTTCGTCCTCCCTAGGCTTATTCTTGTCCAGTTAGAATTTTTAACCAATCTTGTGCATCCAATAGGTGTGTTTGTGTCATTGGATGAACATTTAGGTCATTTTCGTCCTCCCTAGGCTTATTCTTGTCCAATTAGGGTGTTTAACCAATCTTGTGCATCCAATAGGTGTGTTTGTGTCATTGGATGAACATTTAGGTCATTTTCGTCCTCCCTAGGCTTATTCTTGTCCAATTAGGGTTTTAAACAAATCTTGTGCATCCAATAAGTTCATTTGTGTCATTGGATGAACATTTAGGTCATTTTCGTCCACCCTAGGCTTATTCTTGTCCAATTAGGGTTTTTAACCAATCTTGTGCATCCAATAAGTTCATTTGTGTCATTGGATGAACGTTTTGGTCATTTTCGTCCTCCCTAGGCTTATTCTTGTCCAGTTAGAATTTTTAACCAATCTTGTGCATCCAATAGGTGTGTTTGTGTCATTGGATGAACATTTAGGTCATTTTCGTCCTCCCTAGGCTTATTCTTGTCCAATTAGGGTGTTTAACCAATCTTGTGCATCCAATAGGTGTGTTTGTGTCATTGGATGAACATTTAGGTCATTTTCGTCCTCCCTAGGCTTACTCTTGTACAATTAGGGTTTTTTACAAATCTTGTGCATCCAATAAGTTCATTTGTGTCATTCGATGAACATTTAGGTCATTTTCGTCCACCCTAGGCTTATTCTTGTCCAATTAGGGTTTTTAACCAATCTTTTGCATCCAATAAGTTCATTTGTGTCATTGGATGAACATTTAGGTCATTTTCGTCCTCCCAAGGCTTATTCTTGTCCAATTAGGGTTTTTAACCAATCTTGTGCATCCAATAAGTTAATTTGTGTCATTGGATGAACATTTAGGTCATTTTCGTCCTCCCTAGGCTTATTGTTGTCCAATTAGGGTTTTTAAGCAATCTTGTGCTTCAAATAAGTTCATTTGTGTCATTGGATGAACATTTAGGTCATTTTCGTCCACCCTAGGCTTACTCTTGTCCAATTAAGGTTTTTAACCAATCTTGTGCATCCAATAAGTTCATTTGTGTCATTGGATGAACATTTAGGTCATTTTCGTCCTCCCAAGGCTTATTCTTGTCCAATTAGGGTTTTTAACCAATCTTGTGCATCCAATAAGTTAATTTGTGTCATTGGATGAACATTTAGGTCATTTTCGTCCTCCCAAGGCTTATTCTTGTCCAATTAGGGTTTTTAAGCAATCTTATGCATCAAATAAGTTCATTTGTGTCATTGGATGAACATTAAGGTCATTTTCGTCCACCCTAGGCTTATTCTTGTCCAATTAAGGTTTTTAACCAATCTTGTGCATCCAATAAGTTCATTTGTGTCATTGGATGAACATTTAGGTCATTTTCGTCCTCCCAAGGCTTATTCTTGTCCAATTAGGGTTTTTAACCAATCTTGTGCATCCAATAAGTTCATTTGTGTCATTGGATGAACATTTAGGTCATTTTCGTCATCCCTAGGCTTATTCTTGTCCAATTAGGGTTTTTAAGCAATCTTGTGCATCCAATAAGTTCATTTGTGTCATTGGATGAACATTTAGGTCATTTTCGTCCTCCCTAGGCATATTCTTGTCCAATTAGGGTTTTTAACCAATCTTGTGCATCCAACAGGTGTATTTGTGTCATTGGATGAACATTTAGGTCATTTTCGTCCTCCCTAGGCTTATTCTTGTCCAATTAGGGTTTTTAAGCAATCTTGTGCATCCAATAAGTTCATTTGTGTCATTGGATGAACATTTAGGTCATTTTCGTCCTCCCTAGGCTTATTCTTGTCCAATTAGGGTTTTTAAGCAATCTTGTGCATCCAATAGGTGTGTTTGTGTCATTGGATGAATATTTAGGTCATTTTCGACCTCCCTAGGCTTATTCTTGTCCAATTAGGGTTTTTAACCAATCTTGTGCATCCAATAAGTTCATTTGTGTCATTGGATGAACATTTAGGTCATTTTCGTCCTCCCTAGGCTTATTCTTGTCCAATTAGGGTTTTTAACCAATCTTGTGCATCCAATAAGTTCATTTGTGTCATTGGATGAACATTTAGGTCATTTTCGTCCTCCCTAGGCTTATTCTTGTCCAATTATGGTTTTTTACCAATCTTGTGCATCCAATAAGTTCATTTGTGTCATTGGACGAACATTTAGGTCATTTTCGTCCTCCCTAGGCTTATTCTTGTCCAATTAGGGTTTTTAACCAATCTTGTGCATCCAATAAGTTCATTTGTGTCATTGGATGAACATTTAGGTCATTTTCGTCCTCCCTAGGCTTATTCTTGTACAATTAGGGTTTTTAACCAATCTTGTGCATCCAATAAGTTCATTTGTGTCATCGGATGAACATTTAGGTCATTTTCGTCCTCCCTAGGCTTATTCTTGTCCAATTAGGGGTTTTAGCCAATCTTGTGCAACCAATTAGTTCATATGTCTCATTGGATGAACATTTAGGTCATTTTCGTCCTCCCTAGGCTTATTCTTGTCC
Source organism: Cicer pinnatifidum (assembly GCA_037974775.1). Taxonomy (NCBI): domain Eukaryota; kingdom Viridiplantae; phylum Streptophyta; class Magnoliopsida; order Fabales; family Fabaceae; genus Cicer; species Cicer pinnatifidum. The sequence continues at coordinate 68,164 of JBBPBR010000647.1, read as the reverse complement.
AATTAGGGGTTTTAGACAATCTTGTGCAACCAATAAGTTCATTTGTGTCATTGGAGGAACATTTATGACACTTTCGTCCTCCCTAGGCTTATTCTTGTCCAATTAGGATTTTTAACCAATCTTGTGCATCCAATAGGTGTTTGTGTCATTGGAGGAACATTTAAGTCATTTTCGTCCTCCCTAGTCTTATTCTTGTCCAATTAGCGTTTTTATGCAATCTTTTGCATCCAATAGGTGTGTTTGTGTCATTGGACGAACATTTAGGACATTTTCGTCGTCCCTAGGCTTATTCTTGTCCAATTAGGGTTTTTAACCAATCTTGTGCATCCAATAAGTTCATTTGTGTCATTGGATGAACATTTAGGTCATTTTCGTCCTCCCTAGGCTTATTCTTGTCCAATTAGGGTTTTTAACCAATCTTGTGCATCCAATAAGTTCATTTGTGTCATTGGATGAACATTTAGGTCATTTTCGTCCTCCCTAGGCTTATTCTTGTCCAATTAGGGTTTTTAACCAATCTTGTGCATCCAATAAGTTCATTTGTGTCATTGGATGAACATTTAGGTCATTTTCGTCCTCCCTAGGCTTATTCTTGTCCAATTAGGGTTTTGACCAATCTTGTGCCTCCAATAAGTTCATTTGTGTCATTGGATGAACATTTAGGTCATTTTCGTCCTCCCAAGGCTTATTCTTGTCCAATTAGGGTTTTTAACCAATCTTGTGCATCCAATAAGTTCATTTGTGTCATTGGATGAACATTTAGGTCATTTTCGTCCTCCCTAGGCTTATTTTTGTCCAATTAGGTTTTTTAACCAATCTTGTGCATCCAATAGGTGTGTTTGTGTCATTGGATGAACATTTAGGTCATTTTCGTTCTCCCTGGGCTTATTTTTGTCCAATTAGGGTTTTTAACCAATCTTGTGCATCCAATAGGTGTGTTTGTGTCATTAGATGAACATTTAGGTCTTTTCCTCCTCCCTAGGCTTATTGTTGTCCAATTAGGGTTTTTAACCAATCTTGTGCATCCAATAGGTGTGTTTGTGTCATTGGATGAACATTTAGGTCATTTTCGTCCTCCCTAGTCTTATTCTTGTCCAATTAGGGTTTTAAGCCAATCTTGTGCATCCAATAGGTGTGTTTGTGTCATTTGATGAACATTTAGGTCATTTTCGTCCTCCCAAGGCTTATTCTTATGCAATTAGGGTTTTAAGCAATCTTGTGCATCCAATAAGTTCATTTGTGTCATTGGATTAAGATTTAAGTCATTTTCGTCCTCCCTAGGCTTCTTCTTGTCCAGTTAGGGTTTTTACCCAATCTTGTGCATCCAATAGGTGTGTTTGTGTCATTGGATGAACATTTAGGTCATTTTCGTCCTCCCTAGGCTTATTCTTGTCCAATTAGGGTTTTTAACCAATCTTGTGCATCCAATAGGTGTGTTTGTGTCATTAGATGAACATTTAGGTCTTTTCCTCCTCCCTAGGCTTATTGTTGTCCAATTAGGGTTTTTAACCAATCTTGTGCATCCAATAGGTGTGTTTGTGTCATTGGATGAACATTTAGGTCATTTTCGTCATCCCTAGTCTTATTCTTGTCCAATTAGGGTTTTAAGCCAATCTTGTGCATCCAATAGGTGTGTTTGTGTCATTTGATGAACATTTAGGTCATTTTCGTCCTCCCAAGGCTTATTCTTATGCAATTAGGGTTTTAAGCAATCTTGTGCATCCAATAAGTTCATTTTTGTCATTGGATTAAGATTTAAGTCATTTTCGTCCTCCCTAGGCTTATTCTTGTCCAATTAGGGTTTTTAACCAATCTTGTGCATCCAATAAGTTCATTTGTGTCATTGGATGAACATTTAGGTCATTTTCGTCCTCCCTAGGCTTATTCTTGTCCAATTAGGGTTTTTAACCAATCTTGTGCATCCAATAAGTTCATTTGTGTCATTGGATGAACATTTAGGTCATTTTCGTCCTCCCAAGGCTTATTCTTGTCCAATTAAGGTTTTTAACCAATCTTGTGCATCCAATAAGTTAATTTGTGTCATTGGATGAACATTTAGGTCATTTTCGTCCACCCTAGGCTTATTCTTGTCCAACTAGAGTTTTTAACCAATCTTGTGCATCCAATAAGTTCATCTGTGTCATTCGATGAACATTTAGGTCATTTTCGTCCTCCCAATGCTTATTCTTGTCCAATTAGGGTTTTTAACCAATCTTGTGCATCCAATAAGTTCATTTGTGTCATTGGATGAACATTTAGGTCATTTTCGTCCTCCCTAGGCTTATTCTTGTCCAATTAGGGTTTTTAACCAATCTTGTGCATCCAATAAGTTCATTTGTGTCATTGGATGAACATTTAGGTCATTTTCGTCCTCCCTAGGCTTATTCTTGTTCAATTAGGGTTTCTAACCAATCTTGTGCATCCAATAGGTGTGTTTGTGTCATTGGATGAACATTTAGGTCATTTTCGTCCTCCCTAGTCTTATTCTTGTCCAATTAGGGTTTAAAGTTATCTTGTGCATCCAATAAGTTCATTTGTGTCATTGGATGAACATTTAGGTTATTTTCGTCCTCCCTAGGCTTTGTTTTGTGCAATTAGGGTTTTTAACCAATCTTGTTCATCCAATAGGTGTGTTTGTGTCATTAGATGAACATTTAGGTCATTTTCATCATCCCTAGGCTTATTGTTGTCCAATTAGGGTTTTTAACCAATCTTGTGCATCCAATAGGTGTGTTTGTGTCATTGGATGAACATTTAGGTCATTTTCGTCCTCCGTAGTCTTATTGTTGTCCAATTAGGGTTTTAAGCAATCTTGTGCGTCCAATAAGTTCATTTGTGTCATTGGATTAAGATTTAACTAATTTTCGTCCTCCCTAGGCTTATTCTTGTTCAATTAGGGTTTCTAACCAATCTTGTGCATCCAATAGGTGTGTTTGTGTCATTGGATGAACATTTAGGTCATTTTCGTCCTCCCTAGTCTTATTCTTGTCCAATTATGGTTTTAAGCAATCTTGTGCATCCAATAAGTTCATTTGTGTCATTGGATGAACATTTAGGTCATTTTCGTCCTCCCTAGGATTATTCTTGTCCAATTAGGGTTTTTAAGCAATCTTGTGCATCCAATAAGTTCATTTGTGTCATTGGATGAACATTTAGGTCAATTTCGTCCTCCCTAGGCTTATTCTTGTCCAGTTAGAATTTTTAACCAATCTTGTGCATCCAATAGGTGTGTTTGTGTCATTGGATGAACATTTAGGTCATTTTCGTCCTCCCTAGGCTTATTCTTGTCCAATTAGGGTGTTTAACCAATCTTGTGCATCCAATAGGTGTGTTTGTGTCATTGGATGAACATTTAGGTCATTTTCGTCCTCCCTAGTCTTATTCTTGTCCAATTATGGTTTTAAGCAATCTTGTGCATCCAATAAGTTCATTTGTGTCATTGGATGAACATTTAGGTCATTTTCGTTCTCCCTAGGATTATTCTTGTCCAATTAGGGTTTTTAAGCAATCTTGTGCATCCAATAAGTTCATTTGTGTCATTGGATGAACATTTAGGTCATTTTCGTCCTCCCTAGGCTTATTCTTGTCCAGTTAGAATTTTTAACCAATCTTGTGCATCCAATAGGTGTGTTTGTGTCATTGGATGAACATTTAGGTCATTTTCGTCCTCCCTAGGCTTATTCTTGTCCAATTAGGGTGTTTAACCAATCTTGTGCATCCAATAGGTGTGTTTGTGTCATTGGATGAACATTTAGGTCATTTTCGTCCTCCCTAGGCTTATTCTTGTCCAATTAGGGTTTTAAACAAATCTTGTGCATCCAATAAGTTCATTTGTGTCATTGGATGAACATTTAGGTCATTTTCGTCCACCCTAGGCTTATTCTTGTCCAATTAGGGTTTTTAACCAATCTTGTGCATCCAATAAGTTCATTTGTGTCATTGGATGAACGTTTTGGTCATTTTCGTCCTCCCTAGGCTTATTCTTGTCCAGTTAGAATTTTTAACCAATCTTGTGCATCCAATAGGTGTGTTTGTGTCATTGGATGAACATTTAGGTCATTTTCGTCCTCCCTAGGCTTATTCTTGTCCAATTAGGGTGTTTAACCAATCTTGTGCATCCAATAGGTGTGTTTGTGTCATTGGATGAACATTTAGGTCATTTTCGTCCTCCCTAGGCTTACTCTTGTACAATTAGGGTTTTTTACAAATCTTGTGCATCCAATAAGTTCATTTGTGTCATTCGATGAACATTTAGGTCATTTTCGTCCACCCTAGGCTTATTCTTGTCCAATTAGGGTTTTTAACCAATCTTTTGCATCCAATAAGTTCATTTGTGTCATTGGATGAACATTTAGGTCATTTTCGTCCTCCCAAGGCTTATTCTTGTCCAATTAGGGTTTTTAACCAATCTTGTGCATCCAATAAGTTAATTTGTGTCATTGGATGAACATTTAGGTCATTTTCGTCCTCCCTAGGCTTATTGTTGTCCAATTAGGGTTTTTAAGCAATCTTGTGCTTCAAATAAGTTCATTTGTGTCATTGGATGAACATTTAGGTCATTTTCGTCCACCCTAGGCTTACTCTTGTCCAATTAAGGTTTTTAACCAATCTTGTGCATCCAATAAGTTCATTTGTGTCATTGGATGAACATTTAGGTCATTTTCGTCCTCCCAAGGCTTATTCTTGTCCAATTAGGGTTTTTAACCAATCTTGTGCATCCAATAAGTTAATTTGTGTCATTGGATGAACATTTAGGTCATTTTCGTCCTCCCAAGGCTTATTCTTGTCCAATTAGGGTTTTTAAGCAATCTTATGCATCAAATAAGTTCATTTGTGTCATTGGATGAACATTAAGGTCATTTTCGTCCACCCTAGGCTTATTCTTGTCCAATTAAGGTTTTTAACCAATCTTGTGCATCCAATAAGTTCATTTGTGTCATTGGATGAACATTTAGGTCATTTTCGTCCTCCCAAGGCTTATTCTTGTCCAATTAGGGTTTTTAACCAATCTTGTGCATCCAATAAGTTCATTTGTGTCATTGGATGAACATTTAGGTCATTTTCGTCATCCCTAGGCTTATTCTTGTCCGATTAGGGTTTTTAACCAATCATGTGCATCCAATAAGTTGATTTGTGTCATTGGATGAACATTTAGGTCATTTTCGTCTTCCCTAGGCTTATTCTTGTCCAATTAGGGTTTTTAACCAATCTTGCGCATTTAATAGGTGTGTTTGTGTCATTGGATAAACATTTAGGTCATTTTCGTCCTCCCTAGTCTTATTCTTGTCCGATTAGGGTTTTTATGTAATCTTGTGCATCCAATAGGTGTGTTTGTGTCATTGGACGAACATTTAGGTCATTTTCGTCCTCCCTAGGCTTATTCTTGTCCAATTAGGGTTTTTAACCAATCTTGTGCATCCAATAAGTTCATTTGTGTCATTGGATGAACATTTAGGTCATTTTCGTCATCCCTAGGCTTATTCTTGTCCGATTAGGGTTTTTAACCAATCATGTGCATCCAATAAGTTGATTTGTGTCATTGGATGAACATTTAGGTCATTTTCGTCCTCCCTAGGCTTATTCTTGTCCAATTAGGGTTTTTAACCAATCTTGTGCATCCAGTAAGTTCATTTGTGTCATTGGATGAACATTTAGGTCATTTTCGTCCACCCTAGGCTTATTCTTGTCCAATTAGGGTTTTTAACCAATCTTGTGCATCCAATAAGTTCATTTGTGTCATTGGATGAACATTTAGGTCATTTTTGTCCTCCCAAGGCTTATTCTTGTCCAATAAGGGTTTTTAACCAATCTTGTGCATCCAATAAGTTCATTTGTGTCATTGGATGGACATTTAGGTCATTTTCGTCCTCCCTAGGCTTATTCTTGCCCAATTAGGGTTTTGAAGCAATCTTGTGCATCCAATAAGTTCATTTGTGTCATTGGATGAACATTTAGGTCATTTTCATCCTCCCAATGCTTATTCTTGTCCAATTAGGGTTTTTAACCAATCTTGTGCATCCAATAAGTTCATTTGTGTCATTGGATGAACATTTAGGTCATTTTCGTCCACCCTAGGCTTATTCTTGTCCAATTAGGGTTTTTAACCAATCTTGTGCATCCAATAAGTTCATTTGTGTCATTGGATGAACATTTAGGTCATTTTCGTCCTCCCGAGGCTTATTCTTGTCCAATTAGGGTTTTTAACCAATCTTGTGCATCCAATAAGTTAATTTGTGTCATTGGATGAACATTTAGGTCATTTTCGTCCTCCCTAGGCTTATTCTTGTCCAATTAGGGTTTTTAAGCAATCTTGTGCATCCAATAAGTTCATTTGTGTCATTGGATGAACATTTAGGTCATTTTCGTCCTCCCAAGGCTTATTCTTGTCAAATTAGGGTTTTTAACCAATCTTGTGCATCCAATAAGTTAATTTGTGTCATTGGATGAACATTTAGGTCATTTTCGTCCTCCCTAGGCTTATTCTTGTCCAATTAGGGTTTTTAACCAATCTTGTGCATCCAATAAGTTAATTTGTGTCATTGGATGAACATTTAGGTCATTTTCGTCCTCCCTAGGCTTATTCTTGTCCAATTAGGGTTTTTAACCAATCTTGTGCATCCAATAAGTTAATTTGTGTCATTGGATGAACATTTAGATCATTATCATCCTCCCTAGTCTTATTCTTGTCCAATTAGGGTTTTTATGCAATCTTGTGCATCCAATAGGTGTGTTTGTGTCATTGGATGAACATTTAGGTCATTTTCGTCCTCCCTAGGCTTATTCTTGTCCAATTAGGGTTTTTAACAAATCTTGTGCATCCAATAAGTTCATTTGTGTCATTGGATGAACATTTAGGTCATTTTCGTCCACCCTAGGCTTATTCTTGTCCAATTAGGGTTATTAACCAATCTTGTGCTTCCAATAAGTTCATTAGTGTCATTGGATGAACATTTAGGTCATTTTCGTCCTCCCAAGGCTTATTCTTGTCCAATTAGGGTTTTTAACCAATCTTGTGCATCCAATAAGTTAATTTGTGTCATTGGATGAACATTTAGGTCATTTTCGTCCTCCCTAGGCTTATTCTTGTCCAATTAGGGTTTTTAAGCAATCTTGTGCATCCAATAAGTGCATTTGTGTCATTGGATGAACATTTAGGTCATTTTCGTCCTCCCTAGGCTTATTCTTGTCCAATTAGGGTTTTTAAGCAATCTTGTGCATCCAATAAGTTCATTTGTGTCATTGAATGAACATTTAGGTCATTTTCGTCCTCCCTAGGCTTATTCTTGTCCAATTAGGGTTTTTAAGCAATCTTGTGCATCCAATAAGTTCATTTGTGTCATTGGATGAACATTTAGGTCATTTTCGTCCTCCCTAGGCATATTCTTGTCCAATTAAGGTTTTTAACCAATCTTGTGCATCCAATAGGTGTATTTGTGTCATTGGATGAACATTTAGGTCATTTTCGTCCTCCCTAGGCTTATTCTTGTCCAATTAGGGTTTTTAAGCAATCTTGTGCATCCAATAAGTTCATTTGTGTCATTGGATGAACATTTAGGTCATTTTCGTCCTGCCTAGGCATATTCTTGTCTTATTAGGGTTTTTAACCAATCTTGTGCATCCAATAAGTTAATTTGTGTCATTGGATGAACATTTAGGTCATTTTCGTCCTCCCTAGGCTTATTCTTGTCCAATTAGGGTTTTTAAGCAATCTTGTGCATCCAATAAGTTCATTTGTGTCATTGGATGAACATTTAGGTCATTTTCGTCCTCCCTAGGCATATTCTTGTCCAATTAGGGTTTTTAACCAATCTTGTGCATCCAATAGGTGTAATTGTGTCATTGGATGAACATTTAGGTCATTTTCGTCCTCCCTAGGCTTATTCTTGTCCAATTAGGGTTTTTAAGCAATCTTGTGCATCCAATAAGTTCATTTGTGTCATTGGATGAACATTTAGGTCATTTTCGTCCTCCCTAGGCTTATTCTTGTCCAATTAGGGTTTTTAACCAATGTTGTGCATCCGATAAGTACATTTGTGTTATTGGATGAACATTTAGGTCATTTTCGTCCTCCCTAGGCTTATTCTTGTCCAATTAGGGTTTTTAAGCAATCTTGTGCATCCAATAAGTTCATTTGTGTCATTGGATGAACATTTAGGTCATTTTCGTCCTCCCTAGGCTTATTCTTGTCCAATTAGGGTTTCTAACCAATCTTTTGCATCCAATAGGTGTATTTATGTCATTGGATGAACATTTAGGTCATTTTCGTCCTCCCTAGGCTTATTCTTGTCCAATTAGGGTTTTTAAGCAATCTTGTGCATCCAATAAGTTCATTTGTGTCATTGGATGAACATTTAGGTCATTTTCGTCCTCCCTAGGCTTATTCTTGTCCAATTAGGGTTTTTAAGCAATCTTGTGCATCCAATAAGTTCATTTGTGTCATTGGATGAACATTTAGGTCATTTTCGTCCTCCCTAGGCTTATACTTGTCGAATTAGGGTTTTTAACCAATCTTGTGCATCCAATAGGTGTATTTGTGTCATTGGATGAACATTTAGGTCATTTTCGTCCTCCCTAGGCTTATTCTTGTCCAATTAGGGTTTTTAAGCAATCTTGTGCATCCAATAAGTTCATTTGTGTCATTGGATGAACATTTAGGTCATTTTCGTCCTCCCTAGGCTTATTCTTGTCCTATTAGGGTTTTTAACCAATCTTGTGCATCCAATAGGTGTATTTGTGTCATTGGATGAACATTTAGGTCATTTTCGTCCTCCCTAGGCTTATTCTTGTCCAATTAGGGTTTTTAAGCAATCTTGTGCATCCAATAAGTTCATTTGTGTCATTGGATGAACATTTAGGTCATTTTCGTCCTCCATAGGCTTATTCTTGTCCAATTAGGGTTTTTAACCAATCTTGTGCATCCAATATGTTCATTTATGTCATTGGATGAACATTTAGGTCATTTTCGTCCTCCCTAGGCTTATTCTTGTCCAATTAGGGTTTTTAACCAATCTTGTGCATCCAATAAGTTCATTTGTGTCATTGGATGAACATTTAGGTCATTTTCGTCCTCCCTAGGCTTATTCTTGTCCAATTAGGGTTTTTAACCAATCTTGTGCATCCAATAAGTTCATTTGTGTCATTGGATGAACATTTTGGTCATTTTCGTCCTCCCTAGGCTTATTCTTTTCCAATTAGGGTTTTGATGCAATCTTGTGCATCCAATAGGTGTGTTTGTGTCCTTGGACGAACATTTAGGTCATTTTCGTCCTCCCTAGTCTTATTCTTGTCCAATTAGGGTTTTTATGCAATCTTGTGCATCCAATAGGTGTGTTTGTGTCATTGGAGGAACATTTAGGTCATTTTCGTCCTCCCTAGTCTTATTCTTGTCCAATTAGGGTATTTATGCAATCTTGTGCATCCAATACGTGTGTTTGTGTCATTGGAGGAACATTTAGGTCATTTTCGTCCTCCCTAGTCTTATTCTTGTCCAATTAGGGTATTTATGCAATCTTGTGCATCCAATAGGTGTGTTTGTGTCATTGGACGAACATTTTGGTCATTTTCGTCCTCCCTAGGCTTATTCTTGTCCAATTAGGGTTTTTATGCAATCTTGTGCATCCAATAGGTGTGTTTGTGTCATTGGATGAACATTTAGGTCATTTTCGTCCTCCCTAGTCTTATTCTTGTCCAATTAGGGTTTTTATGCAATCTTGTGCATCCAATAGGTGTGTTTGTGTCATTGGAGGAACATTTAGGTCATTTTCGTCCTCCCTAGTCTTATTCTTGTCCAATTAGGGTTTTTAACCAACCTTGTGCATCCAATAGGTGTGTTTGTGTCATTGGACGGACATTTAGGTCAATTTCGTCCTCCCTAGTCTTATTCTTGTCCAATTAGGGTTTTTATGCAATCTTGTGCATCCAATAGGTGTGTTTGTGTCATTGGAGGAACATTTAGGTCATTTTCGTCCTCCCTAGTCTTATTCTTGTCCAATTAGGGTTTTTATGCAATCTTGTGCATCCAATAGGTGTGTTTGTGTAATTGGACAAACATTTAGGTCATTTTCGTCCTCCCTAGGCTTATTCTTGTCCAATTAGGGTTTTTATGCAATCTTGTGCATCCAATAGGTGTGTTTGTGTCATTGGACGAACATTTAGGTCATTTTCGTCCTCCCTAGTCTTATTCTTGTCCAATTAGCGTTTTTATCCAATCTTGTGCATCCAATAGGTGTGTTTGTGTCATTGGACGAACATTTAGGTCATTTTCGTCCTCCCTAGGCTTATTCTTGTCCAATTAGGGTTTTTAACCAATCTTGTGCATCCAATAAGTTCATTTGTGTCATTGGATGAACATTTAGGTCATTTTTGTCCTCCCTAGGATTATTCTTGTCCAATTAGGGATTTTAACCAATCTTGTGCATCCAATAGGTGTGTTTGTGTCATTGGATGAACATTTAGGTCATTTTCGTCCTCCCTAGGCTTATTCTTGTCCAATTAGGGTTTTTAACCAATCTTGTGCATCCGATAAGTTCATTTGTGTCATTGGATGAACATTTAGGTCATTTTCGTCCACCCTAGGCTTATTCTTGTCCAATTAGGGTTTTTAACCAATCTTGTGCATCCAATAAGTTCATTTGTGTCATTGGATGAACATTTCGGTCATTTTCGTCCTCCGAAGGCTTATTCTTGTCCAATTAGGGTTTTTACCCAATCTTGTGCATCCAATAAGTTAATTTGTGTCATTGGATGAACATTTCGGTCATTTTCGTCCTCCCTTGGCTTATTCTTGTCTAATTAGGGTTTTTAAGCAATCTTGTGCATCAAATAAGTTCATTTGTGTCATTGGATGAACATTTAGGTCATTTTCGTCCTCCCTAGACTTATTCTTGTCCAATTAGGGTTTTTAAGCAATCTTGTGCATCAAATAAGTTCATTTGTGTCATTGGATGAACATTTAGGTCATTTTCGTCCACCCTAGGCTTATTCTTGTCCAATTAGGGTTTTTAACCAATCTTGTGCATCCAATAAGTTCATTTGTGTCATTGGATGAACATTTCGGTCATTTTCGTCCTCCGAAGGCTTATTCTTGTCCAATTAGGGTTTTTAACCAATCTTGTGCATCCAATAAGTTCATTTGTGTCATTGGATGAACATTTAGGTCATTTTCGTCCTCCCTAGTCTTATTCTTGTCCAATTAGGGTTTTAAGCAATCTTGTGCATCCAATAAGTTCATTTGTGTCATTGGATGAACATTTAGGTTATTTTCGTCCTCCCTAGGCTTAGTTTTGTGCAATTAGGGTTTTTAACCAATCTTGTGCACCCAATAGGTGGTGTTTGTGTCATTGGATGAACATTTAGGTCATTTTCGTCCTCCCTAGTCTTATTCTTGTCCAATTAGGGTTTTAAGCAGTCTTGTGCGTCCAATAAGTTCATTTGTGTCATTGGATTAAGATTTAAGTCATTTTCGTCCTCCCTAGGCTTATTCTTGTTCAATTAGGGTTTCTAACCAATCTTGTGCATCCAATAGGTGTGTTTGTGTCATTGGATGAACATTTAGGTCATTTTCGTCCTCCCTAGTCTTATTCTTGTCCAATTATGGTTTTAAGCAATCTTGTGCATCCAATAAGTTCATTTGTGTCATTGGATGAACATTTAAGTCATTTTCGTCCTCCCAAGGCTTATTCTTGTCCAATTAGGGTTTTTAACCAATCTTGTGCATCCAATAAGTTCATTTGTGTCATTGGATGAACATTTAAGTCATTTTCGTCCTCCCAAGGCTTATTCTTGTCCAATTAGGGTTTTTAACCAATCTTGTGCATCCAATAAGTTAATTTGTGTCATTGGATGAACAAATTACGTCATTTTCGTCCTCCCTAGGCTTATTCTTGTCCAATTAGGGTTTTTAAGCAATCTTGTGCATCCAATAAGTTCATTTGTGTCATTGGATGAACATTTAGGTCATTTTCGTCCACCCTAGGCTTATTCTTGTCCAACTAGAGTTTTTAACCAATCTTGTGCATCCAATAAGTTCATTTGTGTCATTGGATGAACATTTAGGTCATTTTCGTCCTCCCAATGCTTATTCTTGTCCAATTAGGGTTTTTAACCAATCTTGTGCATCCAATAAGTTCATTTTATTCATTGGATGAACATTTAGGTCATTTTCGTCCTCCCTAGGCTTATTCTTGTCCAATTAGGGTTTTTAACCAATCTTGTGCATCCAATAAGTTCATTTGGGTCATTGGATGAACATTTAGGTCATTTTCGTCCTCCCTAGGCTTATTCTTGTTCAATTAGGGTTTCTAACCAATCTTGTGCATCCAATAGGTGTGTTTGTGTCATTGGATGAACATTTAGGTCATTTTCGTACTCCCTAGTCTTATTCTTGTCCAATTAGGGTTTAAAGCTATCTTGTGCATCCAATAAGTTCATTTGTGTCATTGGATGAACATTTAGGTTATTTTCGTCCTCCCTAGGCTTAGTTTTGTGCAATTAGGGTTTTTAACCAATCTTGTGCATCCAATAGGTGTGTTTGTGTCATTAGATGAACATTTAGGTCATTTTCATCATCCCTAGGCTTATTGTTGTCCAATTAGGGTTTTTAACCAATCTTGTGCATCCAATAGGTGTGTTTGTGTCATTGGATGAACATTTTGGTCATTTTCGTCCTCCGTAGTCTTATTGTTGTCCAATTAGGGTTTTAAGCAATCTTGTGCGTCCAATAAGTTCATTTGTGTCATTGGATTAAGATTTAACTAATTTTCGTCCTCCCTAGGCTTATTCTTGTTCAATTAGGGTTTCTAACCAATCTTGTGCATCCAATAGGTGTGTTTGTGTCATTGGATGAACATTTAGGTCATTTTCGTCCTCCCTAGTCTTATTCTTGTCCAATTATGGTTTTAAGCAATCTTGTGCATCCAATAAGTTCATTTGTGTCATTGGATGAACATTTAAGTCATTTTCGTCCTCCCACGACTTATTCTTGTCCAATTAGGGTTTTTAACCAATCTTGTGCATCCAATAAGTTCATTTGTGTCATTGGATGAACATTTAGGTCATTTTCGTCCTCCCAAGGCTTATTCTTGTCCAGTTAGGGTTTTTAACCAATCTTGTGCATCCAATAAGTTCATTTGTGTCATTGGATGAACATTTAGGTCATTTTCGTCCTCCCTAAGCTTATTCTTGTCCAATTACGGATTTTAACCAATCTTGTGCATCCAATAGGTGTGTTTGTGTCATTGGATGAACATTTAAGTCATTTTCGTTCTCTATAGGCTTATTCTTGTCCAATTAGGGTTTTTAACCAATCTTGTGCATCCAATAAGTTCATTTGTGTCATTGGATGAACATTTAGGTCATTTTCGTCCACCCTAGGCTTATTCTTGTCCAATTAAGGTTTTTAACCAACCTTGTGCATCCAATAAGTTCATTTGTTTCATTGGATGAACATTTAGGTAATTTTCGTCCTCCCAAGGCTTATTCTTGTCCAATTAGGGTTTTTAACCAATCTTGTGCATCAAATAAGTTCATTTGTGTCATGGGATGAACTTTTAGGTCATTTTCGTCCACCCTAGGCTTATTCTTGTCCAGTTAGGGTTTCTAACCAATCTTGTGCATCCAATAGGTGTGTTTGTGTCATTGGATGAACATTTAGGTCATTTTCGTCCTCCCTAGTCTTATTCTTGTCCAATTAAGGTTTTAAGCAATCTTGTGCATCCAATAAGTTCATTTGTGTCATTGGATTAACATTTAAGTCATTTTCGTCCTCCCAAGGCTTATTCTTGTCCAATTAGGGTTTTTAACCAATCTTGTGCATCCAATAAGTTCATTTGTGTCATTGGATGAACATTTAGGTCATTTTCGTCCTCCCAAGGCTTATTCTTGTCCAATTAGGGTTTTTAACCAATCTTGTGCATCCAATAAGTTCATTTGTGTCATTGGATGAACATTTAGGTCATTTTCGTCCTCCCTAGGCTTATTCTTGTCCAATTAGGGTTTTTAACCATTCTTGTGCATCCAATAGGTGTGTTTGTGTCATTGGATGAACATTTAGGTCATTTTCGTTCTCCCAAGTCTTATTTTTGTCCAATTAGGGTTTTTAAGCAATCTTGTGCATCCAATAAGTTCATTTGTGTCATTGGATGAACATTTAGGTCATTTTCGTCCTCCCAAGGCTTATTCTTGTCCAATTAGGGTTTTTAACCAATCTTGTGCATCCAATAAGTTAATTTGTGTCATTGGATGAACATTTAGGTCATTTTCGTCCTCCCTAGGCTTATTCTTGTCCAATTAGGGTTTTTAAGCAATCTTGTGCATCAAATAAGTTCATTTGTGTCATTGGATGAACATTTATGTCATTTTCGTCCACCCTAGGCTTATTCTTGTCCAGTTAGGGTTTTTAACCAATCTTGTGCATCCAATAAGTTCATTTGTGTCATTGGATGAACATTTAGGTCATTTTCGTCCTCCCAAGGCTTATTCTTGTCCAATTAGGGCTTTTTACCAATCTTGTGCATCCAATAAGTTCATTTGTGTCATTGGATGAACATTTAGGTCATTTTCGTCCTCCCTAGGCTTATTCTTGTCCAATTAGGGTTTTTAAGCAATCTTGTGCATCCAACAAGTTCATTTGTGTCATTGGATGAACATTTAGGTCATTTTCGTCCTCCCTAGGCTTATTCTTGTTCAATTAGGGTTTCTAACCAATCTTGTGCATCCAATAGGTGTGTTTGTGTCATTGGATGAACATTTAGGTCATTTTCGTCCTCCCTAGTCTTATTCTTGTCCAATTAGGGTTTTAAGCAGTCTTGTGCGTCCAATTAGTTCATTTGTGTCATTGGGTTAAGATTTAAGTCATTTTCGTCCTCCCTAGGCTTATTCTTGTTCAATTAAGGTTTCTAACCAATCTTGTGCATCCAATAGGTGTGTTTGTGTCATTGGATGAACATTTAGGTCATTTTCGTCCTCCCAAGTCTTATTCTTGTCCAATTATGGTTTTAAGCAATCTTGTGCATCCAATAAGTTCATTTGTGTCATTGGATGAACATTTAGGTCATTTTCGTCCTCCCAAGGCTTATTCTTGTCCAATTAGGGTTTTTAACCAATCTTGTGCATCCAATAAGTTCATTTGTGTCATTGGATGAACATTTAGGTCATTTTCGTCCTCCCAAGGCTTATTGTTGTCCAATTAGGGTTTTTAACCAATCTTGTGCATCCAATAAGTTCATTTGTGTCATTGGATGAACATTTAGGTCATTTTCGTCCTCCCTAGGATTATTCTTGTCCAATTAGGGTATTTAACCAATCTTGTGCATCCAATAGGTGTGTTTGTGTCATTGGATGAACATTTAGGTCATTTTCGTTCTCCATAGGCTTATTCTTGTCCAATTAGGGCTTTTAACCAATCTTATGCATCCAATAAGTTCATTTGTGTCATTGGATGAACATTTAGGTCATTTTCGTCCACCCTAGGCTTATTCTTGTCCAATTAGGGTTTTTAACCAATCTTGTGCATCCAATAAGTTCATTTGTGTCATTGGATGAACATTTAGGTCATTTTCGTCCTCCCAAGGCTTATTCTTGTCCAATTAGGGTTTTTAACCAATCTTGTGCTTCCAATAAGTTAATTTGTGTCATTGGATGAACATTTAGGTCATTTTCGTCCTCCCTAGGCTTATTCTTGTCCAATTAGGGTTTTTAAGCAATCTTGTGCATCCAATAAGTTCATTTGTGTCATTGGATGAACATTTAGGTCATTTTCGTCCTCCCTAGGCTTATTCTTGTCCAATTAGGGTTTTTAAGCAATCTTGTGCATCAAATAAGTTCATTTGTGTCATTGGATGAACATTTTGGTCATTTTCGTCCTCCCTAGGCTTATTCTTGTCCAATTAGGGTTTCTAACCATTCTTGTGCGTCCAATAAGTTCATTTGTGTCATTGGATGAACATTTAGGTCATTTTCGTCCTCCCTAGGCTTATTCTTGTCCAATTAGGGTTTTTAACCAATCTTGTGCATCCAATAGGTGTGTTTGTGTCATTGGATGAACATTTAGGTCATTTTCGTCCTCCCTAGGCTTATTCTTGTCCAATTAGGGTTTTAAACAAATCTTGTGCATCCAATAAGTTCATTTGTGTCATTGGATGAACATTTAGGTCATTTTCGTCCACCCTAGGCTTATTCTTGTCCAATTAGGGTTTTTAACCAATCTTGTGCATCCAATAAGTTCATTTGTGTCATTGGATGAACAATTAGGTCATTTTCGTCCTCCCAAGGCTTATTCTTGTCCAATTAGGGTTTCTAACCAATCTTGTGCATCCAATAGGTGTGTTTGTGTCATTGGATGAACATTTAGGTCATTTTCGTCCTCTCAAGGCTTATTCTTGTCCAATTAGGGTTTTTAACCAATCTTGTGCATCCAATAAGTTCATTTGTGTCATTGGATAAACATTTAGGTTATTTTCGTCCACCCTAGGCTTATTCTTGTCCAATTAGGGTTTTTAACCAATCTTGTGCATCCAATAAGTTCATTTGTGTCATTGGATGAACATTTAGGTCATTTTCGTCCTCCCAAGGCTTATTCTTGTCCAATTAGGCTTTTTAACCAATCTTGTGCATCCAATAAGTTCATTTGTGTCATTGGATGAACATTTAGGTCATTTTCGTCCTCCCTAGGCTTATTCTTGTCCAATTAGGGTTTTTAAGCAATCTTGTGCATCCAATAAGTTCATTTGTGTCATTGGATGAACATTTAGATCATTTTCGTCCTCCCTAGGCATATACTTGTCCAATTAGGGTTTCTAACCAATCTTGTGCATCCAATAGGTGTGTTTGTGTCTCATTGGATGAACATTTAGGTCATTTTCGTCCTCCCTAGTCTTATTCTTGTCCAATTAGGGTTTTAAGCAATCTTGTGCATCCAATAAGTTCATTTGTGTCATTGGATTAAGATTTAAGTCATTTTCGTCCTCCCTAGGCTTATTCTTGTTCAATTAGGGTTTCTAACCAATCTTGTGCATCCAATAGGTGTGTTTGTGTCATTGGATGAACATTTAGGTCATTTTCGTCCTCCCTAGTCTTATTCTTGTCCAATTATGGTTTTAAGCAATCTTGTGCATCCAATAAGTTCATTTGTGTCATTGGATGAACATTTAAGTCATTTTCGTCCTCCCAAGGCTTATTCTTTTCCAATTAGGGTTTTTAACCAATCTTGTGCATCCAATAAGTTCATTTGTGTCATTGGATGAACATTTAGGTCATTTTCGTCCTCCCTAGTCTTATTCTTGTCCAATTAGGGTTTTAAGCAATCTTGTGCGTCCAATAAGTTCATTTGTGTCATTGGATTAAGATTTAAGTCATTTTCGTCCTCCCTAGGCTTATTCTTGTTCAATTAGGGTTTCTAACCAATCTTGTGCATCCAATAGGTGTGTTTGTGTCATTGGATGAACATTTAGGTCATTTTCGTCCTCCCTAGTCTTATTCTTGTCCAATTAGGGTTTTTAACCAATCTTGTGCATCCAATAAGTTCATTTGTGTCATTGGATGAACATTTAGGTCATTTTCGTCCTCCTAAGGCTTATTCTTGTCCAATTAGGGTTTTTAACCAATCTTGTGCGTCCTATAAGTTCATTTGTGTCATTGGATGAACATTTAGGTCATTTTCGTCCACCCTAGGCTTATTCTTGTCCAATTAGGGTTTTTAACCAATCTTGTGCATCCAATAAGTTCATTTGTGTCATTGGATGAACATTTAGGTCATTTTCGTCCTCCCAAGGCTTATTCTTGTCCAATTAGGGTTTTTAACCAATCTTGTTCATCCAATAAGTTCATTTGTGTCATTGGATGAACATTTAGGTCATTTTCGTCCTCCCTAGGCTTATTCTTGTTCAATTAGGGTTTCTAACCAATCTTGTGCATCCAATAGGTGTGTTTGTGTCATTGGATGAACATTTAGGTCATTTTCGTCCTCCCTAGTCTTATTCTTGTCCAAGTAGGGTTTTAAGCAATCTTGTGCATCCAATAAGTTCATTTGTGTCATTGGATGAATATTTAGGTCATTTTCGTCCTCCCTAGGCTTATTTTTGTGCAATTAGGGTTTTTAACCAATCTTGTGCATCCAATAGGTGTGTTTGTGTCATTAGATGAACATTTAGGTCATTTTCGTCCTCCCTAGGCTTATTGTTGTCCAATTAGGGTTTTTAACCAATCTTGTGCATCCAATAAGTGTGTTTGTGATATTGGTTGAACATTTAGGTCATTTTCGTCCTCCCTAGTCTTATTCTTGTCCAATTAGGGTTTTAAGCCAATCTTGTGCATCCAATAGGTGTGTTTGTGTTATTTGATGAATATTTAGGTCATTTTCATCCTCCCAAGGCTTATTGTTGTCCAATTAGGGTTTTTAACCAATCTTGTGCATCCAATAGGTGTGTTTGTGTCATTGGATGAACATTTAGGTCATTTTTGTCCTCCCTAGTCTTATTCTTGTCCAATTAGGGTTTTAAGCAATCTTGTGCATCCAATAAGTTCATTTGTGTCATTGGATGAACATTTAGGTCATTTTCGTCCTCCCTAGGCTTATTCTTGTCCAGTTAGGGTTTTTAACCAATCTTGTGCATCCCATAGGTGTGTTTGTGTCATTAGATGAACATTTAGGTCATTTTCGTCCTCCCTAGGCTTATTCTTGTCCAATTAGGGTTTTTAACCAATCTTGTGCATCCAATACGTGTGTTTGTGTCATTGGATGAACATTTAGGTCATTTTCGTCCTCCCTAGGCTTATTCATGTCCAATTAGGGTTTTTAACCAATCTTGTGCATCCAATAAGTTCATTTGTGTCATTGGATGAACATTTAGGTCATTTTCGTCCACCCTAGGCTTATTCTTGTCCAATTAGGGTTTTTAACCAATCTTGTGCATCCAATAAGTTCATTTGTGTCATTGGATGAACATTTAGGTCATTTTCGTCCTCCCAAGGCTTATTCTTGTCCAATTAGGGTTTTTAACCAATCTTGTGCATCCAATAAGTTAATTTGTGTCATTGGATGAACATTTAGGTAATTTTCGTCCTCCCTAGGCTTATTCTTGTCCAATTAGGGTTTTTAAGCAATCTTGTGCATCCAATAAGTTCATTTGTGTCATTGGATGAACAGTTAGGTCATTTTCGTCCTCCCAAGGCTTATTCTTGTCCAATTAGGGTTTTTAACCAATCTTGTGCATCGAATTAGTTAATTTGTGTCATTGGATGAACATTTAGGTCATTTTCGTCCTCCCTAGGCTTATTCTTGTTCAATTAGGGTTTCTAACCAATCTTGTGTATCCAATAGGTGTGTTTGTGTCATTGGATGAACATTTAGGTCATTTTCGTCCTCCCAAGGCTTATTCTTGTCCAATTAGGGTTTTTAAATAATCTTGTGCATCCAATTAGTTAATTTGTGTCATTGGATGAACATTTAGGTCATTTTCGTCCTCCCTAGGCTTATTCTTGTTCAATTAGGGTTTCTAACCAATCTTGTGTATCCAATAGGTGTGTTTGTGTCATTGAATGAACATTTAGGTCATTTTCGTCCTCCCAAGGCTTATTCTTGTCCAATTAGGGTTTTTAACCAATCTTGTGCATCCAATTAGTTAATTTGTGTCATTGGATGAACATTTAGGTCATTTTCGTCCTCCCTAGGCTTATTCTTGTTCAATTAGGGTTTCTAACCAATCTTGTGTATCCAATAGGTGTGTTTGTGTCATTGGATGAACATTTAGGTCATTTTCGTCCTCCCTAGTCTTATTCTTGTCCAATAAGGGTTTTAAGCAATCTTGTGCATCCAATAAGTTCATTTGTGTCATTGGATGAACATTTAGGTCATTTTTCGACCTCCCTAAGCTTATTCTTGTCCAATTATGGTTTTTAAGGAATCTTGTGCATCCAATAAGTTCATTTGTGTCATTGGATGAACATTTAGGTCATTTTCGTCCTCCCTAGGCTTATTCTTGTCCAATTAGGGTTTATAAGCAATCTTGTGCATCCAATAAGTTCATTTGTGTCAATGGATGAACATTTAGGTCATTTTCGTCCTCCCTAGGCTTATTCTTGTCCAATTAGGGTTTCTAACCAATCTTGTGCATCCAATAAGTTCATTTGTGTCATTGGATGAACATTTAGGTCATTTTCGTCTTCCCTAGGCTTATTCTTGTCCAATTACGGTTTTTAACCAATCTTGTGCATCCAATAGGTGTGTTTGTGTCATTGAATGAACATTTAGGTCATTTTCGTCTTCCCTAGGCTTATTCTTGTCCAATTAGGGTTTCTAACCAATCTTGTGCATCCAATAGGTGAGTTTGTGTTATTGGATGAACATTTAGGTCATTTTCGTACTCCCTAGGGTTATTCTTGTCTAATTAGGGTTTTTAAGCAATCTTGTGCATCCAATAAGTTCATTTGTGTAATTGGATGAACATTTAGGTCATTTTCGTCCACCCTAGGCTTATTCTTGTCCAATTAGGGTTTTTAACAAATCTTGTGCATCCAATAAGTTCATTTGTGTAATTGGATGAACATTTAGGTCATTTTCGTCCACCCTAGGCTTATTCTTGTCCAATTAGGGTTTTTAAGCAATCTTGTGCATCCAATAAGTTCATTTGTGTCATTGGATGAACATTTAGGTCATTTTCGTCCTCCCAAGGCTTATTCTTGTCCAATTAGGGTTTTTAACCAATCTTGTGGATCCAATAAGTTCATTTGTGTCATTGGAAGAACATTTAGGTCATTTTCGTCCTCCCTAGGCTTATTCTTGTCCAATTAGGGTTTTTAAGCAATCTTGTGCATCCAATAAGTTCATTTGTGTCATTGGATGAACATTTAGGTCATTTTCGTCCTCCCTAGGCTTATTCGTGTCCAATTAGGGTTTTTAAGCAATCTTGTGCATCCAATAAGTTCATTTGTGTCATTGGATGAACATTTAGGTCATTTTCGTCCTCCCTAGGCTTATTCTTGTCCAATTAGGGGTTTTAACCAATCTTGTGCATCCAATAAGTTCATTTGTGTCATTGGATAAACATTTAGGTCATTTTCGTCCTCCCTAGGCTTATTCTTGTCCAATTAGGGGTTTTAACCAATCTTGTGCATCCAATAAGTTCATTTGTGTCATTGGATGAACATTTAGGTCATTTTCGTCCTCCCAAGGCTTATTCTTGTCCAATTAGGGTTTTTAACCAATCTTGTGCATCCAATAAGTTCATTTGTGTCATTGGATGAACATTTATGTCATTTTCGTCCTCCATAGGCTTATTCTTGTCTAATTAGGGTTTTTAAGCAATCTTTTGCATCCAATAAGTTCATTTGTGTCATTGGATGAACATTTAGGTCATTTTCGTCCTCCCTAGGCTTATTCTTGTTCAATTAGGGTTTCTAACCAATCTTGTGCATCCAATAGGTGTGTTTGTGTCATTGGATGAACATTTAGGTCATTTTCGTCCTCCCTAGGCTTATTCTTGTCCAATTAGGGTTTATAAGCAATCTTGTGCATCCAATAAGTTCGTTTGTGTCATTGGATGAACATTTAGGTCATTTTCGTCCTCCCTAGGCTTATTCTTGTCCAATTAGGGTTTTTAAGCAATCTTGTGCATCCAATAAGTTCATTTGTGTCATTGGATGAACATTTAGGTCATTTTCGTCCTCCCAATGCTTATTCTTGTCCAATTAGGGTTTTTAACCAATCTTGTGCATCCAATAAGTTCATTTGTGTCATTGGATGAACATTTAGGTCATTTTCGTCCTCCCTAGGCTTATTCTTGTCCAATTAGGGTTTTTAACCAACCTTGTGCATCCAATAAGTTTATTTGTGTCATTGGTTGAACATTTAGGTCATTTTCGTCCTCCCTAGGTTTATTCTTGTCCAATTAGGGTTTTTAATCAACCTTGTGCATCCAATAAGTTCATTTGTGTCATTGGTTGAACATTTAGGTCATTTTCGTCCTCCCTAGGCTTATTCTTGTCAAATTAGGGTTTTTAACCAATCTTGTGCATCCAAGAAGTTCATTTGTGTCATTGGATGAACATTTAGGTCATTTTCGTCCTCCCTAGTCTTATTCTTGTCCAATTAGGGTTTTAAGCAATCTTGTGCATCCAATATGTGTGTTTGTGTCATTGGATGAACATTTAGGTCATTTTCGTCCTCCCTATACTTATTCTTGTCCAATTAGGGTTTTTAACCAATCATGTGCATCCAATAAGTTCATTTGTGTCATTGGATGAACATTTAGGTCATTTTCGTCCTCCCTAGTCTTATTCTTGTCCAATTAGGGATTTTATGCAATCTTGTGCATCCAATAGGTATGTTTGTGTAATCGGACGAACATTTAGGTCATTTTCGTCCTCCCTAGGCTTATTCTTGTCCAATTAGGGTTTTTAACCAATCTTGTGCATCCAATAGGTGTGTTTGTGTAATTGGAGGAACATTAAGGTCATTTTCGTCCTCCCTAGTCTTATTCTTGACCAATTAGAGATTTTATGCAATCTTGTGCATCCAATAGGTGTGTTTGTGTCATTGGACGAACATTTAGGTCATTTTCGTCCTCCCTAGGCTTATTCTTGTCCAATTAGGGTTTTTAACCAATCTTGTGCATCCAATAAGTTCATTTGTGTCATTGGACGAACATTTAGGTCATTTTCGTCATCCCTAGGCTTATTCTTGTCCAATTAGGGTTTTGTAACCAATCTTATGTATCCAATATGTGTGTTTGTGTCATTGGATGAACATTTAGGTAATTTTCGTCCTCCCTATGCTTATTCTTGTCCAATTAGGGTTTTTAACCAATCTTGTGCATCCAATAAGTTCATTTGTGTCATTGGATGAACATTTAGGTCATTTTCGTCCTCCCTATGCTTATTCTTGTCCAATTAGGGTTTTTAACCAATCTTGTGCATGTAATAAGTTCATTTGTATCATTGAATGTACATTTAGGTCATTTTCGTCCTCCCTAGGCTTATTCTTGTCCAATTAAGGTTTTCATGCAATCTTGTGCATCCAATAGGTGTGTTTGTGTCATTGGACGAACATTTAGGTCATTTTCGTCCTCCCTAGGCTTATTCTTGTCCAATTAGGGTTTTTAACCAATCTTGTGCATCCAATAAGTTCATTTGTGTCATTGGATGAACATTTAGGTCATTTTCGTCCTCCCTAGGCTTATTCTTGTCCAATTAGGGTTTTTAACCAATCTAGTGCATCCAATGAAGTTCATTTGTGTCATTGGATGAACATTTAGGTCATTTTCGTCCTCCCTAGGCTTATTCTTGTCCAATTAGGGTTTTTAACCAATCTTGTGCATCCAATAAGTTCATTTGTGTCATTCGATGAACATTTAGGTCATTTTCGTCCTCCCTAGTCTTATTCTTGTCCAATTAGGGTTTTAAGCTATCTTGTGCATCGAATATGTGTGTTTGTGTCGTTGGATGAACATTTAGGTAATTTTCGTCCTCCCTATGCTTATTCTTGTCCAATTAGGGTTTTTAACCAATCTTGTGCATCCAATAAGTTCATTTGTGTCATTGGATGAACATTTAGGTCATTTTCGTCCTCCCTAGGCTTATTCTTGTCCAATTAGGGTTTTTAACCAATCTTGTGCATCCAATTAGTTAATTTGTGTCATTGGATGAACATTTAGGTCATTTTCGTCCTCCCTAGGCTTATTCTTGTTCAATTAGGGTTTCTAACCAATCTTGTGTATCCAATAGGTGTGTTTGTGTCATTGAATGAACATTTAGGTCATTTTCGTCCTCCCAAGGCTTATTCTTGTCCAATTAGGGTTTTTATCCAATCTTGTGCATCCAATTAGTTAATTTGTGTCATTGGATGAACATTTAGGTCATTTTCGTCCTCCCTAGGCTTATTCTTGTCCAATTATGGTTTTAAGCAATCTTGTGCATCCAATAAGTTCATTTGTGTCATTGGATGAACGTTTAGGTCATTTTCGTCCTCCCTAGGCTTATTCTTGTCCAATTAGGGTGTTTAACCAATCTTGTGCATCCAATAGGTGTGTTTGTGTCATTGGATGAACATTTAGGTCATTTTCGTCCTCCCTAGGCTTATTCTTGTCCAATTAGGGTTTTTAACAAATCTTGTGCATCCAATAAGTTTATTTGTGTCATTGGATGAACATTTAGGTCATTTTCGTCCACCCTAGGCTTATTCTTGTCCAATTAGGGTTTTTAACCAATCTTGTGCATCCAATAAGTTCATTTGTGTCATTGGATGAACATTTAGGTCATTTTCGTCCTCCTTAGGCTTATTCAAGTCCAATTAGGGTTTTTAAGCAATCTTGTGCATCCAATAAGTTCATTTGTGTCATTGGATGAACATTTAGGTCATTTTCGTCCTCCCAAGGCTTATTCTTGTCCAATTAGGGTTTTTAACCAATCTTGTGCATCCAATTAGTTAATTTGTGTCATTGGATGAACATTTAGGTCATTTTCGTCCTCCCTAGGCTTATTCTTGTTCAATTAGGGTTTCTAACCAATCTTGTGTATCCAATAGGTGTGTTTGTGTCATTGAATGAACATTTAGGTCATTTTCGTCCTCCCAAGGCTTATTCTTGTCCAATTAGGGTTTTTAACCAATCTTGTGCATCCAATTAGTTAATTTGTGTCATTGGATGAACATTTAGGTCATTTTCGTCCTCCCTAGGCTTATTCTTGTCCAATTATGGTTTTAAGCAATCTTGTGCATCCAATAAGTTCATTTGTGTCATTGGATGAACGTTTAGGTCATTTTCGTCCTCCCTAGGCTTATTCTTGTCCAATTAGGGTGTTTAACCAATCTTGTGCATCCAATAGGTGTGTTTGTGTCATTGGATGAACATTTAGGTCATTTTCGTCCTCCCTAGGCTTATTCTTGTCCAATTAGGGTTTTTAACAAATCTTGTGCATCCAATAAGTTCATTTGTGTCATTGGATGAACATTTAAGTCATTTTCGTCCACCCTAGGCTTATACTTGTCCAATTACGGTTTTTAACCAATCTTGTGCATCCAATAAGTTCATTTGTGTCATTGGATGAACATTTAGGTCATTTTCGTCCACCCTAGGCTTATTCTTGTCCAACTAGAGTTTTTAACCAATCTTGTGCATCCAATAAGTTCATTTGTGTCATTGGATGAACATTTAGGTCATTTTCGTCCTCCCAATGCTTATTCTTGTCCAATTAGGGTTTTTAACCAATCTTGTGCATCCAATAAGTTCATTTTATTCATTGGATGAACATTTAGGTCATTTTCGTCCTCCCTAGGCTTATTCTTGTCCAATTAGGGTTTTTAACCAATCTTGTGCATCCAATAAGTTCATTTGTGTCATTGGATGAACTTTTAGGTCATTTTCGTCCTCCCTAGGCTTATTCTTGTCCAATTAGGGTTTTTAACCAATCTTGTGCTTCCAATAAGTTCATTTGTGTCATTGGATGAACATTTAGGTCATTTTCGTCCTCCCTAGGCTTATTCTTGTCCAATTAGGGTTTTTAAGCAATCTTGTGCATCCAATAAGTTCATTTGTGTCAATGGATGAACATTTAGGTCATTTTCGTCCTCCCTAGGCTTATTCTTGTCCAATTAGGGTTTTTAAGCAATCTTGTGCATCCAATAAGTTCATTTGTGTCATTGGATGAACATTTAGGTCATTTTCGTCCTCCCAAGGCTTATTATTGTCCAATTAGAGTTTTTAACCAATCTTGTGCATCCAATAAGTTCATTTGTGTCATTGGATGAACATTTAGGTCATTTTCGTCCTCCCTAGGCTTATTCTTGTTCAATTAGGGTTTCTAACCAATCTTGTGCATCCAATAGGTGTGTTTGTGTCATTGGAAGAACATTTAGGTCATTTTCGTCCTCCCTAGTCTTATTCTTGTCCAATTAGGATATTATGCAATCTTGTGCATCCAATAAGTTCATTTGTGTCATTGGATGAACATTTAGGTTATTTTCGTCCTCCCTAGGCTTAGTTTTGTGCAATTAGGGTTTTTAACCAATCTTGTGCATCCAATAGGTGTGTTTGTGTCATTAGATGAACATTTAGGTCATTTTCATCATCCCTAGGCTTATTGTTGTCCAATTAGGGTTTTTAACCAATCTTGTGCATCCAATAGGTGTGTTTGTGTCATTGGATGAACATTTAGGTCATTTTCGTCCTACGTAGTCTTATTGTTGTCCAATTAGGGTTTTAAGCAATCTTGTGCGTCCAATAAGTTCATTTGTGTCATTGGATTAAGATTTAAGTAATTTTCGTCCTCCCTAGGCTTATTCTTGTTCAATTAGGGTTTCTAACCAATCTTGTGCATCCAATAGGTGTGTTTGTGTCATTGGATGAACATTTAGGTCATTTTCGTCCTCCCTAGTCTTATTCTTGTCCAATTATGGTTTTAAGCAATCTTGTGCATCCAATAAGTTCATTTGTGTCATTGGATGAACATTTAGGTCATTTTCGTCCTCCCTAGGATTATTCTTGTCCAATTAGGCTTTTTAAGCAATCTTGTGCATCCAATAAGTTCATTTGTGTCATTGGATGAACATTTAGGTCATTTTCGTCCTCCCTAGGCTTATTCTTGTCCAGTTAGAATTTTTAACCAATCTTGTGCATCTAATAGGTGTGTTTGTGTCATTGGATGAACATTTAGGTCATTTTCGTCCTCCCTAGGCTTATTCATGTCCAATTAGGGTGTTTAACCAATCTTGTGCATCCAATAGGTGTGTTTGTGTCATTGGATGAACATTTAGGTCATTTTCGTCCTCCCTAGGCTTATTCTTGTCCAATTAGGGTTTTTAACAAATCTTGTGCATCCAATAAGTTCATTTGTGTCATTGGATGAACATTTAGGTCATTTTCGTCCACCCTAGGCTTGTTCTTGTCCAATTAGGGTTTTTAACCAATCTTGTGTATCCAATAAGTTCATTTGTGTCATTGGATGAACATTTAGGTCATTTTCGTCCTCCCAAGGCTTATTCTTGTCCAATTAGGGTTTTTAACCAATCTTGTGCATCCAATAAGTTAATTTGTGTCATTGGATGAACATTTAGGTCATTTTCGTCCTCCCTAGGCTTATTCTTGTCCAATTAGGGTTTTTAAGCAATCTTGTGCATCCAATAAGTTCATTTGTGTCATTGGATGAACATTTAGGTCATTTTCGTCCTCCCAAGGCTTATTCTTGTCAAATTAGGGTTTTTAACCAATCTTGTGCATCCAATAAGTTAATTTGTGTCATTGGATGAACATTTAGGTCATTTTCGTCCTCCCTAGGCTTATTCTTGTCCAATTAGGGTTTTTAACCAATCTTGTGCATCCAATAGGTGTGTTTGTGTCATTGGATAAACATTTAGGTCAATTTCGTTCTCCCTAGGCTTATTCTTGTCCAATTAGGGTTTTTAACCAATCTTGTGATTCCAATAAGTTCATTTGTGTCGTTGGATGAACATTTAGGTCATTTTCGTCCACCCTAGGCTTATTCTTGTCCAATTAGGGTTTTTAACCAATCTTGTGCATCCAATAAGTTCATTTGTGTCATTGGATGAACATTTAGGTCATTTTCGTCCTCCCAAGGCTTATTCTTGTTTAATTAGGGTTTTTAACCAATCTTGTGCATCCAATAAGTTAATTTGTGTCATTGGATGAACATTTAGGTCATTTTCGTCCTCCCTAGGCTTATTCTTGTCCAATTAGGGTTTTTAAGAAATCTTGTGCATCAAATAAGTTCATTTGTGTCATTGGATGAACATTTAGTTCATTTTCGTCCACCCTAGGCTTATTCTTGTCCAATTAGGGTTTTTAACCAATCTTGTGCATCCAATAAGTTCATTTGTGTCATTGGATGAACATTTAGGTCATTTTCGTCCTCCTTAGGCTTATTCTTGTTCAATTAGGGTTTCTAGCCAATCTTGTGCATCCAATAGGTGTGTTTGTGTCATCGGATGAACATTTAGGTCATTTTCGTCCTCCCTAGTCTTATTCTTGTCCAATTAGGGTTTTAAGCAATCTTGTGCATCCAATAGGTGTGTTTGTGTCATTGGATGAACATTTAGGTCATTTTCGTCCTCCAAAGGCTTATTCTTGTCCAATTAGGGTTTTTAACCAATCTTGTGCATCCAATAGGTGTGTTTGTGTCATTGGATGAACATTTAGGTCATTTTCGTCCTCCCTAGTCTTATTCTTGTCCAATTAGGGTTTTAAGCAATCTTGTGCATCCAATAAGTTCATTTGTGTCATTGGATGAACATTTAGGTCATTTTCGTCCTCCCTAGGCTTATTCTTGTCCAATTACGGTTTTTATCCAATCTTGTGCATCCAATAGGTGTGTATGTGTCATTGCATGAACATTTAGGTCATTTTCGTCCTCCCTAGTCTTATTCTTGTCCAATTAGGGTTTTAAGCAAACTTGTGCATCCAATAGGTGTGTTTGTGTCATTGGATGAACATTTAGGTCATTTTCGTCCTCCCTAGTCTTATTCTTGTCCAATTAGGGTTTTAAGCAATCTTGTGCATCCAATAAGTTCATTTGTGTCATTGGATGAACATTTAGGTCATTTTCGTCCTCCCTAGGCTTATTCTTGTCCAATTAGGGTTTTTTATCAATCTTGTGCATCCAATAAGTTCATTTGTGCCATTGGATGAACATTTAGGTCATTTTCGTCCTCCCTAGGCTTATTCTTGTTCAGTTAGGGTTTCTAACCTATCTTGTGCATCTAATAGGTGTGTTTGTGTCATTGGATGAACATTTAGGTCATTTTCGTCCTCCCTAGGCTTATTCTTGTTCAATTAGGGTTTCTAACCTATCTTGTGCATCCAATAGGTGTGTTTGTGTCATTGGATGAACATTTAGGTCATTTTCGTCCTCCCTAGGCTTATTCTTGTCCACTTAGGGTTTTTAACCAATCTTGTGCATCCAATAACTTCATTTGTGTAATTGGATGAACATTTAGGTCATTTTCGTCCACCCTAGGCTTATTCTTGTCCAATTAGGGTTTTTAAGCAATCTTGTGCATCCAATAAGTTCATTTGTGTCATTGGATGAACATTTAGGTCATTTTCGTCCTCCCTAGGCTTATTCGTGTCCAATTAGGGTTTTTAAGCAATCTTGTGCATCTAATAAGTTCATTTGTGTCATTTGATGAACATTTAGGTCATTTTCGTCCTCCCTAGGCTTATTCTTGTTCAATTAGGGTTTTTATGCAATCTTGTGCATCCAATATGTTCATTTGTGTCATTGGATGAACATTTAGGTCATTTTCGTCCTCCCTAGGCTTATTCGTGTCCAATTAGGGTTTTTAAGCAATCTTGTGCATCTAATAAGTTCATTTGTGTCATTTGATGAACATTTAGGTCATTTTCGTCCTCCCTAGGCTTATTCTTGTTCAATTAGGGTTTCTAACCTATCTTGTGCATCCAATAGGTGTGTTTGTGTCATTGGATGAACATTTAGGTCATTTTCGTCCTCCCTAGGCTTATTCTTGTCCAATTAGGGGTTTTAACCAATCTTGTGCATCCAATAAGTTCATTTGTGTCATTGGATAAACATTTAGGTCATTTTCATCCACCCTAGGCTTATACTTGTCCAATTAGGGTTTTTAACCAATCTTGTGCATCCAATAAGTTCATTTGTGTCATTGGATGAACATTTAGGTCATTTTCGTCCTCCCAAGGCATATTCTTGTCCAATTAGGGTTTTTAACCAATCTTGTGCATCCAATAAGTTCATTTGGGTCATTGGATGAACATTTAGGTCATTTTCGTTCTCCCTAGGCTTATTCTTGTCTAATTAGGGTTTTTAAGCAATCTTGTGCATCCAATAAGTTCATTTGTGTCATTGGATGAACATTTAGGTCATTTTCGTCCTCCCTAGGCTTATTCTTGTCCAATTAGGGGTTTTAACCAATCTTGTGCATCCAATAAGTTCATTTGTGTCACTGGATGAACATTTAGGTCATTTTCGTCCACCCTAGGCTTATTCTTGTCCAATTAGGGTTTTTAACCAATCTTGTGCATCCAATAAGTTCATTTGTGTCATTGGATGAACATTTAGGTCATTTTCGTCCTCCCAAGGCTTATTCTTGTTTAATTAGGGTTTTTAACCAATCTTGTGCATCCAATAAGTTAATTTGTGTCATTGGATGAACATTTAGGTCATTTTCGTCCTCCCTAGGCTTATTCTTGTCCAATTAGGGTTTTTAAGAAATCTTGTGCATCAAATAAGTTCATTTGTGTCATTGGATGAACATTTAGTTCATTTTCGTCCACCCTAGGCTTATTCTTGTCCAATTAGGGTTTTTAACCAATCTTGTGCATCCAATAAGTTCATTTGTGTCATTGGATGAACATTTAGGTCATTTTCGTCCTCCCAAGGCTTATTCTTGTCCAATTAGGGTTTTAAACCAATCTTGTGCATCTAATAAGTTCATTTGGGTCATTGGATGAACATTTAGGTCATTTTCGTCCTCCCTAGGCTTATTCTTGTCCAATTAGGGTTTTTAAGCAATCTTGTGCATCCAATAAGTTCATTTGTGTCATTGGATGAACATTTAGGTCATTTTCGTCCTCCCTAGGCTTATTCTTGTTCAATTAGGGTTTCTAACCAATCTTGTGCATCCAATAGGTGTGTTTGTGTCATTGGATGAACATTTAGGTCATTTTCGTCCTCCCTAGTCTTATTCTTGTCCAAATAGGGTTTTAAGCAATCTTGTGCATCCAATAAGTTCATTTGTGTCATTGGATGAACATTTAGGTCATTTTCGTCCTCCCTAGGCTTATTCTTGTCCAATTAGGGTTTTTAACCAATCTTGTGCATCCAATAGGTATATTTGTGTCATTGGATGAACATTTAGGTCATTTTCGTCCTCCCTAGGCTTATTCTTGTCCAATTAGGGTTTTTAAGCAATCTTGTGCATCCAATAAGTTCATTTGTGTCATTGGATGAACATTTAGGTCATTTTCGTCCTCCCAAGGCTTATTCTAGTCCAATTAGGGTTTTTAACCAATCTTGTGCATCCAATAAGTTCATTTGTGTCATTGGATGAACATTTAGGTCATTTTCGTCCTCCCTAGGCTTATTCTTGTCCAATTAGGGTTTTTAACCAATCTTGTGCGTCCAATAAGTTCAGTTGTGTCATTGGATGAACATTTAGGTCATTTTCGTCCTCCCTAGGCTTATTCTTGTCCAATTAGGGTTTTTAACCAATCTTGTGCATCCAATAAGTTCATTTGTGTCATTGGATGAACATTTAGGTCATTTTCGTCCTCCCTATGCATATTCTTATCCAATTATGGTTTTTAACCAATCTTGTGCATCCAATAGGTGTGTTTGTGTCATTGGATGAACATTTAGGTCATTTTCGTCCTCCCTAGGCTTATTCTTGTCCAATTAGGGTTTTTAACCAATCTTGTGCATCCAATAAGTACATTTGTGTTATTGGATGAACATTTAGGTCATTTTCGTCCTCCCTAGGCTTATTCTTGTCCAATTAGGGTTTTTAACCAATCTTGTGCATCCAATAAGTTCATTTGTGTTATTGGATGAACATTTAGGTCATTTTCGTCCTACCAAGGCTTATTCTTGTCCAATTAGGGTTTTTAACCAATCTTGTGGATCCAATAAGTTCATTTGTGTCATTGGATGAACATTTAGGTCATTTTCGTCCTCCCAAGGCTTATTCTTTTCCAATTAGGGTTTTTAACCAATCTTGTGGATCCAATAAGTTCATTTGTGTCAGTGGATGAACATTTAGGTCATTTTGGTCCTCCCTAGGCTTATTCTTGTCCAATTAGGGTTTTTAAGCAATCTTGTGCAACCAATAAGTTCATTTGTGTCATCGGATGAACATTTAAGTCATTTTCGTCCTCCCAAGGCTTACTCTTGTCCAATTATGGTTTTTAACCAATCTTGTGCATCCAATAAGTTCATTTGGGTCATTGGATGAACATTTAGGTCATTTTCGTCCTCCCTAGGCTTATTCTTGTTCAATTAGGGTTTCTAACCAATCTTGTGCATCCAATAGGTGTGTTTGTGTCATTGGATGAACATTTAGGTCATTTTCGTCCTCCCTAGTCTTATTCTTGTCCAATTAGGGTTTTAAGCAATCTTGTGCATCCAATAAGTTCATTTGTGTCACTAGATGAACATTTAGGTCATTTTCGTCCTCCCTAGGCTTATTCTTGTCCAATTAGGGTTTTTAAGCAATCTTGTGCATCCAATAAGTTCATTTGTGTCATTGGATGAACATTTAGGTCATTTTCGTCCTCCCAAGGCTTATTCTTGTGCAATTAGGGTTTTTAACCAATCTTGTGGATCCAATAAATTCATTTGTGTCATTGGATGAACATTTAGGTCATTTTCGTCCTCCCTAGGCTTATTCTTGTCCAATTAGGGTTTTTAAGCAATCTTGTGCATCCAATAAGTTCATTTGTGTCATTGGATGAACATTTAGGTCATTTTCGTCCTCCCAAGGCTTATTATTGTCCAATTAGAGTTTTTAACCAATCTTGTGCATCCAATAAGTTCATTTGTGTCATTGGATGAACATTTAGGTCATTTTCGTCCTCCCTAGGCTTATTCTTGTTCAATTAGGGTTTCTAACCAATCTTGTGCATCCAATAGGTGTGTTTGTGTCATTGGATGAACATTTAGGTCATTTTCGTCCTCCCTAGTCTTATTCTTGTCCAATTAGGGTTTTAAGCAATCTTGTGCATCCAATAAGTTCACTTGTGTCATTGGATAAACATTTAGGTCATTTTCGTCCACCCTAGGCTTATTCTTGTCCAATTAGGGTTTTTAACAAATCTTGTGCATCCAATAAGTTCATTTGTGACATTGGATAAACATTTAGGTCATTTTCGTCCACCCTAGGCTTATTCTTGTCGAATTAGGGTTTTTAACCAATCTTGTGCATCCAATAAGTTCATTTGTGTCATTGGATGAACATTTAGGTCATTTTCGTCCTCGCAAGGCTTATTGTTGTCCAATTAGGGTTTTTAACCAATCTTGTGCATCCAATAGGTGTGTTTGTGTCATTGGATGAACATTTAGGTCATTTTCGTCCTCCCTAGGCTTATTCTTGTCCAATTAGGGTTTCTAACCAATCTTATGCATCCAATAAGTTCATTTGTGTCATTGCATGAACATTTACGTCATTTTCGTCCTCCCTAGGCTTATTCTTGTCCAATTAGGGTTTTTAACCAATCTTGTGCTTCCAATAGGTGTGTTTGTGTCATTAGATGAACATTTAGGTCATTTTCGTCCTCCCTAGGCTTATTCTTGTCCAATTAGGGTTTTTAACCAATCTTGTGCATCCAATAAGTTCATTTGTGTCATTGGATGAACATTTAGGTCATTTTCGTTCTCCCTAGGCTTATTTTTGTCCAATTAGGGTTTTTAACCAATCTTGTGCATCCAATATGTTCATTTGTGTCATTGGATGAACATTTAGGTCATTTTCGTACACCCTAGGCTTATTCTTGTCCAATTAGGGTTTTTAACCAATCTTGTGCATCCAATAAGTTCATTTGTGTCATTGGATGAACATTTAGGTCATTTTCGTCCACCCTAGGCTTATTCTTGTCCAATTAGGGTTTTTAACCAATCTTGTGCATCCAATAAGTTCATTTGTGTCATTGGATGAACATTTAGGTCATTTTCGTCCTCCCTAGGCTTATTCTTGTTCAATTAGGGTTTCTAACCAATCTTGTGCATCCAATAGGTGTGTTTGTGTCATTGGATGAACATTTAGGTCATTTTCGTCCTCCCTAGTCTTATTCTTGTCCAATTAGGGTTTTAAGCAATCATGTGCATCCAATAAGTTCATTTGTGTCATTGGATGAACATTTAGGTCATTTTCGTCCTCCCTAGGCTTATTCTTGTTCAATTAGGGTTTCTAACCAATCTTGTGCATCCAATAGGTGTGTTTGTGTCATTGGATGAACATTTAGGTCATTTTCGTCCTCCCTAGTCTTATTCTTGTCCAATTAGGGTTTTAAGCAATCTTGTGCATCCAATAAGTTCATTTGTGTCATTGGATGAACATTTAGGTCATTTTCGTCCTCCCTAGGCTTATTCTTGTCCAATTAGGGTTTTTAAGCAATCTCGTGCATCCAATAAGTTCATTTGTGTCATTGGATGAACATTTAGGTTATTTTCGTCCTCACTAGGCTTAGTTTTGTGCAATTAGGGTTTCTAACCAATCTTGTGCATCAAATAGGTGTGTTTGTGTCATTGGATGAACATTTAGGTCATTTTCGTCCTCCCTAGTCTTATTCTTGTCCAATTAGGGTTTTAAGCAATCTTGTGCATCCAATAAGTTCATTTGTGTCATTGGATGAACATTTAGGTCATTTTCGTCCTCCCTAGGCTTATTTTTGTCCAATTAGGGTTTTTAACCAATCTTGTGCATCCAATAAGTTCATTTGTGTCATTGGATGAACATTTAGGTCATTTTCGTCCTCCCTAGGCTTATTCTTGTGCAATTAGGGTTTTTAACCAATCTTGTGCATCCAATTGGTGTGTTTGTGTCTTTGGATGAACATTTAGGTCATTTTCGTCCTCCCTAGTCTTATTCTTGTCCAATTAGGGTTTTAAGCAATCTTGTGCATCCAATAAGTTCATTTGTGTCATTGGATGAATATTTAGGTCATTTTCATCCTCCCTAGGCTTATTCTTGTCCAATTAGGGTTTCTAACCAATCTTGTGCATCCAATAGGTGTGTTTGTGTCATTGGATGAACATTTAGGTCGTTTTCGTCCTCCCTAGGCTTATTCTTGTCCAATTAGGGTTTCTAACCAATCTTGTGCATCCAATAGGTGTGTTTAGTCATTTGATGAACATTTAGGTTATTTTCGTCCTCCCTAGGCTTATTCTTGTGCAATTAGGGTTTTTAACCAATCTTGTGCATCCAATAGGTGTGTTTGTGTCATTTGATGAACATTTAGGTTATTTTCGTCCTCCCTAGGCTTATTCTTGTCCAATTAGGGTTTTTAACCAATCTTGTGCATCCAATAAGTTCATTTGTGTCATTGGATTAACATTTAGGTCATTTTCGTCCTCCCTAGGCTTATTCTTGTCCAATAAGGGTTTCTAACCAATCTTGTGCATCCAATAGGTGTGTTTGTGTCATTGGATGAACATTTAGTTTATTTTCGTCCTCCCTAGGCTTATTCTTGTCCAATTAGGGTTTCTAACCAATCTTGTGCATCCAATAGGTGTGTTTGTGTCATTGGATGAACATTTAGGTCATTTTCGTCCTCCCTAGTCTTATTCTTGTCCAATTAGGGTTTTAAGCAATCTTGTGCATCCAATAAGTTCATTTGTGTCATTGGATGAATATTTAGGTCATTTTCATCCTCCCTAGGCTTATTCTTGTCCAATTAGGGTTTCTAACCAATCTTGTGCATCCAATAGGTATGTTAGTGTCATTGGATGAACATTTAGGTCATTTTCGTCCTCCCTAGGCTTATTCTTGTCCAATTAGGGTTTTTAACCAATCTTGTGCATCCAATAAGTTCATTTGTGTCATTGGATGAACATTTAGGTCATTTTCGTCCTCTCAAGGCTTATTCTTGTCCAATTAGGGTTTCTAACCAATCTTGTGCATCCAATAGGTGTGTTTGTGTCATTGGATGAACATTTAGGTCATTTTCGTCCTCCCTAGTCTTATTCTTGTCCAATTAGGGTTTTAAGCAATCTTGTGCATCCAATAAGTTCATTTGTGTCATTGGATGAATATTTAGGTCATTTTCATCCTCCCTAGGCTTATTCTTGTCCAATTAGGGTTTTTAACCAATCTTGTGCATCCAATAGGGGTGCTTGTGTCATTGGATGAACATTTAGGTCATTTTCGTCCTCCCTAGGCTTATTCTTGTCCAATTAGGGTTTTTAACCAATCTTGTGCATCCAATAAGTTCATTTGTGTCATTGGATTAACATTTAGGTCATTTTCGTCCTCCCTAGGCTTATTCTTGTCCAATTAGAGTTTCTAACCAATCTTGTGCATCCAATAGGTGTGTTTGTGTCATTGGATGAACATTTCGGTCATTTTCGTCCTCCCTATGCTTATTCTTGTACAATTAGGGATTCTAACCAATCTTGTGCATCCAATAGGTGTGTTTGTGACATTGGATGAACATTTAGGTCATTTTCGTCCTCCCTAGGCTTATTCTTGTCCCATTAGGGTTTTTAACCAATCTTGTGTATCCAATAAGTTCAATTGTGTCATTGGATGAACATTTAGGTCATTTTCGTCCTCCCTAGGCTTATTCTTGTCCAATTAGGGTTTGTAAACAATCTTGTGCATCCAATAGGTGTGTTTGTGTCATTGGATGAACATTTAGGTCATTTTCGTCCTCCCTAGGCTTATTCTTGTCCAATTAGGGTTTCTAACCAATCTTGTGCATCCAATAAGTGTGTTTGTGTCATTGGATGAACATTTAGGTCATTTTCGTCCTCCCTAGGCTTATTCTTGTCCAATTAGGGTTTTTAACCAATCTTGTGCATCCAATAAGTTCATTTGTGTCATTGGATGAATATTTAGGTCATTTTTGTCCTCCCTAGGCTTATTCTTGTCCAATTAGGGTTTCTAACCAATCTTGTGCATCCAATAGGTGTGTTTGTGTCATTGGATGAACATTTAGTTCATGTTCGTCCCCCCTAGTCTTATTCTTGTCCAATTAGGGTTTTAAGCAATCTTGTGCATCCAATAAGTTCATTTGTGTCATTGGATGAATATTTAGGTCATTTTCATCCTCCTTAGGCTTATTCTTGTCCAATTAGGGTTTCTAACCAATCTTGTGCATCCAATAGGTGTGTTTGTGTCATTGGATGAACATTTAGGTCATTTTCGTCCTCCCTAGTCTTATTCTTGTCCAATTAGGGTTTTAAGCAATCTTGTGCATCCAATAAGTTCATTTGTGTCATTGGATGAATATTTAGGTCATTTTCGACCTTCCTAGGCTTATTCTTGTCCAATTAGGGTTTCTAACCAATCTTGTGCATCCAATATGTGTGTTTGTGTCTTTGGATGAACATTTATGTCATTTTCGTCCTCCCTAGGCTTATTCTTGTCCAATTAGGGTTTTTAACCAATCTTGTGCATCCAATAAGTTCATTTGTGTCATTGGATTAACATTTAGGTCATTTTCGTCCTTCCTAGGCTTATTCTTGGCCAATTAGGGTTTCTAACCAATCTTGTGCATCCAATAGGTGTGTTTGTGTCATTGGATGAACATTTAGGTCATTTTCGTCCTCCCTAGGCTTATTCTTGTCCAATTAGTGTTTTTAACCAATCTTGTGCATCCTATAAGTTCATTTGTGTCATTGGATGAACATTTAGGTCATTTTCGTCCTCCCAAGGCTTATTCTTGTCCAATTAGGGTTTCTAACCAATCTTGTGCATCCAATAAGTTCATTTGTGTCATTGGATTAACATTTACGTTATGTTCGTCCTCCCTAGGCTTATTCTTGTCCAATTAGGGTTTTTAACCAATCTTGTGCATCCAATAAGTTCATTTGTGTCATTGGATTAACATTTAGGTCATTTTCGTCCTCCCTAGGCTTATTCTTGTCCAATTTGGGTTTCTAACCAATCTTGTGCATCCAATAGTTGTGTTTGTGTCATTGGATGAACATTTAGGTCATTTTCGTCCTCCCTAGGCTTATTCTTGTCCAATTAGGGTTTTTAACCAATCTTGTGCATCCAATAAGTTCATTTGTGTCATTGGATGAACATTTAGGTCATTTTCGTCCTCCCAAGGCTTATTCTTGTCCAATTAGGGTTTCTAACCAATCTTGTGCATCCAATAAGTTAATTTGTGTCATTGGATGAACATTTAGGTCATTTTCGTCCTCCCTAGGCTTATTCTTGTCCAATTAAGGTTTTTAAGCAATCTTGTGCATCAAATAAGTTCATTTGTGTCATTGGATGAACATTTAGGTCATTTTCGTCCACCCTAGGCTTATTCTTGTCCAATTAGGGTTTTTAACCAATCTTGTGCATCCAATAAGTTCATTTGTGTCATTGGATGAACATTTAGGTCATTTTCGTCCTCCCAAGGCTTATTCTTGTCCAATTGGGGTTTTTAAGCAATCTTGTGCATCCAATAAGTTCATTAGTGTCATTGGATGAACATTTTGGTCATTTTCGTCCTCCATAGGCTTATTCTTGTCCAATTAGGGTTTTTAAGCAATCTTGTGCATCAAATAAGTTAATTTGTGTCATTGGATGAACATTTAGGCCATTTTCGTCCACCCTAGGCTTATTCTTGTCCAATTAGGGTTTTTAACCAATCTTGTGTATCCAATAAGTTCATTTGTGTCATTGGATGAACATTTAGGTCATTTTCGTCCTCCCAAGGCTTATTCTTGTCCAATTAGGGTTTTTAACCAATCTTGTGCATCCAATAAGTTAATTTGTGTCATTGGATGAACATTTAGGTCATTTTCGTCCTCCCAAGGCTTATTCTTCTCCAATTAGGGTTTTTAACCAATCTTGTGCATCCAATAAGTTAATTTGTGTCATTGGATGAACATTTAGGTCATTTTCGTCCTCCCTAGGCTTATTCTTGTCCAATTAGGGTTTTTAAGCAATCTTGTGCATCCAATAAGTTCATTTGTGTCATTGGATGAACATTTAGGTCATTTTCGTCCTCCCAAGGCTTATTCTTGTCCAATTAGGGTTATTAACCAATCTTGTGAATCCAATAAGTTCATTTGTGTCATTGGATGAACATT
Organism: Cicer pinnatifidum; assembly: GCA_037974775.1. Taxonomy (NCBI): domain Eukaryota; kingdom Viridiplantae; phylum Streptophyta; class Magnoliopsida; order Fabales; family Fabaceae; genus Cicer; species Cicer pinnatifidum. The sequence goes on along the minus strand of JBBPBR010000647.1, from coordinate 29,443 downwards.
TAGGTCATTTTCGTCCTCCCAAGGCTTATTCTTGTCCAATTAGGGTTTTTAACCAATCTTGTGCATCCAATAAGTTAATTTGTGTCATTGGATGAACATTTAGGTCATTTTCGTCCTCCCTAGGCTTATTCTTGTCCAATTAGGGTTTTTATGCAATCTTGTGCATCCAATAAGTTCATTTGTGTCATTGGATGAACATTTAGGTCATTTTCGTCCACCCTAGGCTTATTCTTGTCCAACTAGAGTTTTTAACCAATCTTGTGCATCCAATAAGTTCATTTGTGTCATTGGATGAACATTTAGGTCATTTTCGTCCTCCCAAGGCTTATTCTAGTCCAATTAGGGTTTTTAACCAATCTTGTGCATCCAATAAGTTCATTTGTGTCATTGGATGAACATTTAGGTCATTTTCGTCCTCTCTAGGCTTATTCTTGTCCAATTAGGGTTTTTAACCAATCTTGTGCATCCAATAAGTTCATTTGTGTCATTGGATGAACATTTAGGTCATTTTCGTCCTCCCTAGGCTTATTCTTGTTCAATTAGGGTTTCTAACCAATCTTGTGCATCCAATAGGTGTGTTTGTGTCATTGGATGAACATTTAGGTCATTTTCGTCCTCCCTAGTCTTATTCTTGTCCAATTAGGGTTTTAAGCTATCTTGTGCATCCAATAAGTTCATTTGTGTCATTGGATGAACATTTATGTTATTTTCGTCCTCCCTAGGCTTAGTTTTGTGCAATTAGGGTTTTTAACCAATCTTGTGCATCCAATAGGTGTTTTTGTGTCATTAGATGAACATTTAGGTCATTTTCATCATCCCTAGGCTTATTGTTGTCCAATTAGGGTTTTTAACCAATCTTGTGCATCCAATAGGTGTGTTTGTGTCATTGGATGAACATTTAGGTCATTTTCGTCCTCCCTAGTCTTATTGTTGTCCAATTAGGGTTTAAAGCAATCTTGTGCGTCCAATAAGTTCATTTGTGTCATTGGATTAAGATTTAAGTAATTTTCGTCCTCCCTAGGCTTATTCTCGTTCAATTAGGGTTTCTAACCAACTTGTTCATCCAATAGGTGTGTTTGTGTCATTGGATGAACATTTAGGTCATTTTCGTCCTCCCTAGTCTTATTCTTTTCCAATTATGGTTTTAAGCAATCTTGTGCATCCAATAAGTTCATTTGTGTCATTGGATGAACATTTAGGTCATTTTCGTCCTCCCTAGGATTATTCTTGTCCAATTAGGGTTTTTAAGCAATCTTGTGCATCCAATAAGTTCATTTGTGTCATTGGATGAACATTTAGGTCATTTTCGTCCTCCCTAGGCTTATTCTTGTCCAGTTAGAATTTTTAACCAATCTTGTGCATCAAATATGAGTGTTTATGTCATTGGATGAACATTTAGGTCATTTTCGTCCTCCCTAGGCTTATTCTTGTCCAATTAGGGTGTTTAACCAATCTTGTGCATCCAATAGGTGTGTTTGTGTCATTGGATGAACATTTAGGTCATTTTCGTCCTCCCTAGGCTTATTCTTGTCCAATTAGGGTTTTTTACAAATCTTGTGCATCCAATAAGTTCATTTGTGTCATTCGATGAACATTTAGGTCATTTTCGTCCTCCCTAGGCTTATTCTTGTCCAATTAGGGTTTTTAACCAATCTTTTGCATCCAATAAGTTCATTTGTGTCATTGGATGAACATTTAGGTCATTTTCGTCCTCCCAAGGCTTATTCTTGTCCAATTAGGGTTTTTAACCAATCTTGTGCATCCAATTAGTTAATTTGTGTCATTGGATGAACATTTAGGTCATTTTCGTCCTCCCTAGTCTTATTCTTGTCCAATTATGGTTTTAAGCAATCTTGTGCATCCAATAAGTTCATTTGTGTCATTGGATGAACGTTTAGGTCATTTTCGTCCTCCCTAGGCTTATACTTGTCCAATTAGGGTGTTTAACCAATCTTGTGCATCCAATAGGTGTGTTTGTGTCATTGGATGAACATTTAGGTCATTTTCGTCCTCCCTAGGCTTATTCTTGTCCAATTAGGGTTTTTAACAAATCTTGTGCATCCAATAAGTTCATTTGTGTCATTGGATGAACATTTAGGTCATTTTCGTCCACCCTAGGCTTATTCTTGTCCAATTAGGGTTATTAACCAATCTTGTGCTTCCAATAAGTTCATTAGTGTCATTGGATGAACATTTAGGTCATTTTCGTCCTCCCAAGGCTTATTCTTGTCCAATTAGGGTTTTTAACCAATCTTGTGCATCCAATAAGTTAATTTGTGTCATTGGATGAACATTTAGGTCATTTTCGTCCTCCCTAGGCTTATTCTTGTCCAATTAGGGTTTTTAAGCAATCTTGTGCATCCAATAAGTTCATTTGTGTCATTGGATGAACATTTAGGTCATTTTCTACCTCCCTAGGCTTATTCTTGTCCAATTAGGGTTTTTAACCAATCTTGTGATTCCAATAAGTTCATTTGTGTCGTTGGATGAACATTTAGGTCATTTTCGTCCACCCTAGGCTTATTCTTGTCCAATTAGGGTTTTTAACCAATCTTGTGCATCCAATAAGTTCATTTGTGTCATTGGATGAACATTTAGGTCATTTTCGTCCTCCCTAGGCTTATTTTTGTGCAATTATGGTTTTTAACCAGTCTTGTGCATCCAATAGGTGTGTTTGTGTCATTGGATGAACATTTAGGTCATTTTCGTCCTCCCTAGGCTTATTCTTGTCCAATTAGGGTTTTTAACCAATCTTGTGCATCCAATAAGTTCATTTGTGTCATTGGATGAACATTTAGGTCATTTTCGTCCTCCCTAGGCTTATTCTTGTCCAATTAGGGTTTCTAACCACTCTTGTGCATCCAATAGGTGTGTTTGTGTCATTGGATGAACATTTAGGTCATTTTCGTCCTCCCTAGTCTTATTCTTGTCCAATTAGGGTTTTAAGCAATCTTGTGCATCCAATAAGTTCATTTGTGTCATTGGATGAACATTTAGGTCATTTTCGTCCTCCCTAGGCTTATTCATGTCCAATTAGGGTTTTTAAGCAATCTTGTGCATCCAATAAGTTCATTTGTGTCATTGGATGAACTTTTTGGTCATTTTCGTCCTCCCTAGGCTTATTCTTGTCCAATTAGGGTTTTTAACCAATCTTGTGCATCCAATATGTGTATTTGTGTCATCGGATGAACATTTAGGTCATTTTCGTCCTCCCTAGGCTTATTCTTGTCCAATTAGGGGTTTTAAGCAATCTTGTGCATCCAATAAGTTCGTTTGTGTCATTGGATGAACATTTAGGTCATTTTCGTCCTCCCTAGGCTTATTCTTGTCCAATTAAGGTTTTTAACCAATCTTGTGTATCCAATAAGTTCATTTGTGTCATTGGATAAACATTTAGGTCATTTTCGTCCTCCCTAGGCTTATTCTTGTCCAATTAGAGTTTTTAACCAATCTTGTGCATCCAATAGGTGTGTTTGTGTCATTGAATGAACATTTAGGTCATTTTCGTCCTCCCTAGGCTTATTCTTGTCAATTTAGGGGTTCTAACCAATCTTGTGCATCCAATAGGTTTATTTATGTCATTGGATGAACATTTAGGTCATTTTCGTCCTCCCTAGGCTTATTCTTGTCTAATTAGGGTTTTTAAGCAATCTTATGCATCCAATAAGTTCATTTGTGTTATTGGATGAACATTTAGGTCATTTTCGTCCTCCCTAGGCTTATTCTTGTCCAATTAGGGTTTCTAACCAATCTTGTGCATCCAATAGGTGTATTTGTGTCATTGGATGAACATTTAGGTCATTTTCGTCCTCCCTAAGCTTATTCTTGTCCAATTAGGGTTTTTAAGCAATCTTGTGCTTCCAATAAGTTCATATCTGTCATTGGATGAACATTTAGGTCATTTTCGTCCTCCCTAGGCATATTCTTGTCCAATTAGGGTTTTTAACCAATCTTGTGCATCCAATAGGTGTATTTGTGTCATTGGATGAACATTTAGGTCATTTTCGTCCTCCCAAGGCTTATTCTTGTCCAATTACAGTTTTTAAGCAATCTTGTGCATCCAATAAGTTCATTTGAGTCATTGGATGAACATTTAGGTCATTTTCGTCCTCCCTAGGCATATTCTTGTCTTATTAGGGTTTTTAACCAATCTTGTGCATCCAATAAGTTAATTTGTGTCATTGGATGAACATTTAGGTCATTTTCGTCCTCCCTAGGCTTATTCTTGTCCAATTAGGGTTTTTAAGCAATCTTGTGCATCTAATAAGTTCATTTGTGTCATTGGATGAACATTTAGGTCATTTTCGTCCACCCTAGGCTTATTCTTTTCCAATTAGGGTTTTTAACCAATCTTGTGCATCCAATAAGTTCATTTGTGTCATTGGATGAACATTTAGGTCATTTTCGTCCTCCCTAGGCTTATTCTTGTTCAATTAGGGTTTCTAACCAATCTTGTGCATCCAATAGGTGTGTTTGTGTCATTGGATGAACATTTAGGTCATTTTCGTCCTCCCTAGTCTTATTTTTGTCCCATTAGGGTTTTTAAGCAATCTTGTGCATCCAATAAGTTCATTTGTGTCATTGGATGAACATTTAGGTCATTTTCGTCCTCCCTAGGCTTATTCTTGTCCAATTAGGGTTTTTAACCAATCTTGTGCATCCAATAACTTCATTTGTGTCATTACATGTACATTTAGGTCATTTTCGTCCTCCCTAGGCTTATTCTTGTGCAATTAGGGTTTTTAACAAATCTTGTGCATCCAATAAGTTCATTTGTGTCATTGGATGAACATTTAGGTCATTTTCGTCCACCCTAGGCTTATTCTTGTCCAATTAGGGTTTTTAAGCAATCTTGTGCATCCAATAAGTTCATTTGTGTCATTGGATGAACATTTAGGTCATTTTCGTCCTCCCTAGGCTTATTCTTGTCCAGTTAGAATTTTTAACCAATCTTGTGCATCCAATAGGTGTGTTTGTGTCATTGGATGAACATTTAGGTCATTTTCGTCCTCCCTAGGCTTATTCTTGTCCAATTAGGGTGTTTAACCAATCTTGTGCATCCAATAGGTGTGTTTGTGTCATTGGATGAACATTTAGGTCATTTTCGTCCTCCCTAAGCTTATTCTTGTCCAATTAGGGTTTTTTACAAATCTTGTGCATCCAATAAGTTCATTTGTGTCATTCGATGAACATTTAGGTCATTTTCGTCCTCCCTAGGCTTATTCTTGTCCAGTTAGAATTTTTAACCAATCTTGTGCATCCAATAGGTGTGTTTGTGTCATTGGATGAACATTTAGGTCATTTTCGTCCTCCCAAGGCTTATTCTTGTCCAATTAGGGTTTTTAACCAATCTTGTGCATCCAATAAGTTAATTTGTGTCATTGGATGAACATTTAGGTCATTTTCGTCCACCCTAGGCTTATTCTTGTCCAATTAGGGTTTTTAACCAATCTTGTGCATCCAATAGGTGTGTTTGTGTCATTGGATGAACATTTAGGTCATTTTCGTCCTCCCTAGGCTTAGTCTTGTCCAATTAGGGTTTCTAACCAATCTTGTGCATCCAATAGGTGTATTTGTATCATTGGATGAACATTTAGGTCATTTTCGTCCTCCCTAGGCTTATTCTTGTCCAATTAGGGTTTTTAAGCAATCTTGTGCATCCAATAAGTTCATTTGTGTCATTGGATGAACATTTAGGTCATTTTCGTCCTCCCTAGGCATATTCTTATCTTATTAGGGTTTTTAACCAATCTTGTGCATCCAATAAGTTAATTTGTGTCATTGGATGAACATTTAGGTCATTTTCGTCCTCCCTAGGCTTATTCTTGTCCAATTAGGGTTTTTAAGCAATCTTGTGCATCCAATAAGTTCATTTGTGTCATTGGATGAACATTTAGGTCATTTTCGTCCTCCCGGCTTATTCTTGTCCAATTACGGTTTCTAACCAATCTTGTGCATCTAATAAGTTCATTTGTGTCATTGGATGAACATTTAGGTCATTTTCGTCCTCCCTAGGCTTATTCTTGTCCAATTAGGGTTTTTAACCAATCTTGTGCATCCCATAAGTTCATTTGTGTCATTGGATGAACATTAAGGTCATTTTCGTCTTCCCTAGGCTTATTCTTGTCCAATTAGGGTTTCTAACCAATCTTTTGCATCCAATAGGTGTATTTGTGTCATTGGAAGAACATTTAGGTCATTTTCGTCCTCCCTAGTCTTATTCTTGTCCAATTAGGGTTTTAAGCAATCTTGTGCATCCAATAAGTTCATTTGTGTCATTGGATGAACATTTAGGTCATTTTCGTCCTCCCTAGGCTTATTCTTGTCCAATTTGGGTTTTTAAGCAATCTTGTGCATCCAATAAGTTCATTTGTGTCATTGGATGAACATTTAGGTCATTTTCGTCCTCCCTAGGATTATTCTTGTCCAATTAGGGTTTTTAAGCAATCTTGTGCATCCAATAAGTTCATTTGTGTCATTGGATGAACATTTAGGTCATTTTCGTCCTCCCAAGGCTTATTCTTGTCCAATTAGGGTTTTTAACCAATCTTGTGCATCCAATAAGTTCATTTGTGTCATTGGATGAACATTTAGGTCATTTTTGTCCTCCCTAGGCTAATTCTTGTCCAATTAAGGTTTTTAACCAATCTTGTGCATCCAATAAGTTCATTTGTGTCATTGGATGAACATTTAGGTCATTTTCGTCCTCCCTAGGCTTATTCTTGTCCAATTAGGGTTTTTAACCAATCTTGTGCATCTAATAAGTTCATTTGTGTCATTGGATAAACATTTAGGTCATTTTCGTCCACCCTAGGTTTATTCTTGTCCAATTACGGTTTCTAACCAATCTTGTGCATCCAGTAAGTTCATTTGTGTCATTGGATGAACATTTAGGTCATTTTCGTCCTCCCATGGCTTATTCTTGTCCAATTAGGGTTTTTAACCAATCTTGTGCATCCAATAGGTGTGTTTGTGTCATTGGATGAACATTTAGGTCATTTTCGTCCTCCCTAGGCTTATTCTTGTCCAATTAGGGTTTTTAACCAATCTTGAGCATCCAATAGGTGTGTTTGTGTCATTGGATGAACATTTAGGTCATTTTCGTTCTCCCTAGGCTTATTCTTGTCCAATTAGGGTTTTTAACCAATCTTGTGCATCCAATAAGTTCATTTGTGTCATTGGATGAACATTTAGGTCATTTTAATCCACCCTAGGCTTATTCTTGTCCAATTAGGGTTTTTAACCAATCTTGTGCATCCAATAAGTTCATTTGTGTCATTGGATGAACATTTAGGTCATTTTCGTCCTCCCAAGGCTTATTCCTTTCCAATTAGGGTTTTTAACCAATCTTGTGCATCCAATAAGTTAATTTGTGTCATTGAATGAATATTTAGGTCATTTTCGTCCTCCCTAGGCTTATTCTTGTCCAATTAGGGTTTTTAAGCAATCTTGTGCATCAAATAAGTTCATTTGTGTCATTGGATGAACATTTAGGTCATTTTCGTCCACCCTAGGCTTATTCTTTTCCAATTAGGGTTTTTAACCAATCTTGTGCATCCAATAAGTTCATTTGTGTCATTGGATGAACATTTAGGTCATTTTCGTCCTCCCTAGTCTTATTCTTGTCCAATTAGGGTTTTAAGCAATCTTGTGCATCCAATAAGTTCATTTGTGTCATTGGATGAACATTTAGGTCATTTTCGTCCACCGTAGGCTTATTCTTGTCCAATTAGGGTTTTTAACCAAACTTGTGCATCCAATAAGTTCATTTGTGTCATTGGATGAAAATTTAGGTCATTTTCGTCCTCCCTAGTCTCATTCTTGTCCAATTAGGGTTTTTAACCAATCTTGTGCATCCAATAGGTTCATTTGTGTCATTGGATGAACATTTAGGTCATTTTCGTCCTCCCTAGTCTTATTCTTGTCCAATTAGGGTTTTAAGCAATCTTGTGCATCCAATAAGTTCATTTGTGTCATTGGATGAACATTTAGGTCATTTTCGTCCTCTCGAGGCTTATTCTTGTCCAATTAGGGTTTCTAACAAATCTTGTGCATCCAATAGGTGTGTTTGTGTCATTGGATGAACATTTAGGTCATTTTCGTCCTCCTTAGGCTTATTCCTGTCCAATTAGGGTTTTTAACCAATCTTGTGCATCCAATAGGTTTGTTTGTGTCATTTGATGAACATTTAGGTCATTTTCGTCCTCCCTAGGTTTATTCTTGTCCAATTAGGGTTTTAAGCAATCTTGTGCATCCAAAAAGTTCATTTGTGTCATTGGATGAACATTTAGGTCATTTTCGTCCTCCTTATGCTTATTGTTGTCCAATTAGGGTTTCTAACGAATCTTGTGCATCCAATAGGTGTGTTTGTGTCGTTGGATGAACATTTAGGTCATTTTCGTCCTCCCTAGGCTTATTCTTGTCCAATTAGGGTTTTTAACCAAAGTTGTGCATCCAATAGGTGTGTTTGTGTCATTGGATGAACATTTAGGTCATTTTCTTCCTCCCTAGGCTTATTCTTGTCCAATTAGGGTTTCTAACTAGTCTTGTGCATCCAATAGGTGTGTTTGTGTCATTGGATAAACATTTAGGTCATTTTCGTCCTCCCTAGTCTTATTCTTGTCCAATTAGGGTTTTAAGCAATCTTGTGCATCCAATAAGTTCATTTGTGTCATTGGATGAACATTTAGGTCATTTTCGTCCTCCCTAGGCTTATTTTTGTGCAATTAGGGTTTTTAACCAATCTTGTGCATCCAATAGGTGTGTTTGTGTCATTAAATGAACATTTAGGTCATTTTCATCCTCCCTAGGCTTATTGTTGTCCAATTAGGGTTTTTAACCAATCTTGTGCATCCAATAGGTGTGTTTGTGTCATTGGATGAACATTTAGGTCATTTTCGTCCTCCCTAGTCTTATTCTTGTCCACTTAGGGTTTTAAGCAATCTTGTGCATCCAATAACTTCATTTGTGTCATTGGATTAACATTTAAGTCATTTTCGTCCTCCCTAGTCTTTATTTTTGTTCAATTAGGGTATTTAACCAATCTTGTGCATCCAATAGGTGTGTTTGTGTCATTGGATGAACACTTAGGTCATTTTCGTCCTCCCAAGGCTTATTCTTGTCCAATTAGGGTTTTAATCAATCTTGTGCATCCAATAAGTTCATTTATGTCATTGGATGAACATTTAGGTCATTTTCGTCGTCCCTAGGCTTATTCTAGTGCAATTAGGGTTTTTAACCAATCTTGTGCATCCAATAAGTTCATTTGTGTCATTGGATGAACATTTAGGTCATTTTCGTTCACCCTAGGCTTATTCTTGTCCAATTAGGGTTTTTAAGCAATCTTGTGCATCGAATAAGTTCATTTGTGTCATTGAATGAACATTTAGGTGATTTTCGTCCACCCTATGCTTATTCTTGTCCAATTAGGGTTTTTAACCAATCTTGTGCATCCAATAGGTGTGTTTGTGTCATTGGATGAACATTTAGATCATTTTCGTCCTCCCTAGGCTTATTCTTGTCCAATTAGGGTTTTTAAGCAATCTTGTGCATCCAATAAGTTCATTTGTGTCATTGGATGAACATTTAGGTCATTTTCGTCCTCCCAAGGCTTATTCTTGTCCAATTAGGGTTTTTAACCAATCTTGTGCATCCAATTAGTTCATTTGTGTCATTGGATGAACATTTAGGTCATTTTCGTCCTCCCTAGGCTTATTCTTGTCTAGTTAGAATTTTTAACCAATCTTGTGCATCCAATAGGTGTGTTTGTGTCATTGGATGAACATTTAGGTCATTTTCGTCCTCCCTAGGCTTATTCTTGTCCAATTAGGGTGTTTAACCAATCTTGTGCATCCAATAGGTGTGTTTGTGTCATTGGATGAACATTTAGGTCATTTTCGTCCTCCCTAGGCTTATTCTTGTCCAATTAGGGTTTTTTACAAATCTTGTGCATCCAATAAGTTCATTTGTGTCATTCGATGAACATTTAGGTCATTTTCGTCCACCCTAGGCTTATTCTTGTCCAATTAGGGTTTTTAACCAATCTTTTGCATCCAATAAGTTCATTTGTGTCATTTGATGAACATTTAGGTCATTTTCGTCCTCCCAAGGATTATTCTTGTCCAATTAGGGTTTTTAACCAATCTTGTGCATCCAATAAGTTAATTTGTGTCATTGGATGAACATTTAGGTCATTTTCGTCCTCCCTAGGCTTATTCTTGTCCAATTAGGGTTTTTAAGCAATCTTGTGCATCCAATAAGTTCATTTGTGTCATTGGATAAACATTTAGGTCATTTTAATCCACCCTAGGCTTATTCTTGTCCAATTAGGGTTTTTAACCAATCTTGTGCATCCAATAAGTTCATTTGTGTCATTGGATAAACATTTAGGTCATTTTCGTCCACCCTAGGCTTATTCTTGTCCAATTAGGGTTTTTAACCATTCTTGTGCATCCAATAGGTTCATTTGTGTCATTGGATGAACATTTAGGTCATTTTCGTCATCCCAAGGCTTATTCTTGTCCAATTAGGGTTTTTAACCAATCTTGTGCATCCAATAAGTTCATTTGTGTCATTGGATGAATATTTAGGTCATTTTCGTCCTCCCTAGGCTTATTCTTGTCCAATTAGGGTTTTTAAGCAATCTTGTGAATCCAATAAGTTCATTTGTGTCATTGGATGAACATTTAGGTTATTTTCGTCCTCACTAGGCTTAGTTTTGTGCAATTAGGGTTTTTAACCAATCTTGTGCATCCAATAGGTGTGTTTGTGTCATTAGATGAACATTTAGGTCATTTTCATCCTCCCTAGGCTTATTGTTGTCCAATTAGGGTTTTTAACCAATCTTGTGCATCCAATAGTTGTGTTTGTGTCATTGGATGAACATTTAGGTCATTTTCGTCCTCCCTAGGCTTATTCTTGTCCAATTAGGGTTTTTAAGCAATCTTGTGCATCCAATAAGTTCATTTGTGTCATTGGATGAACATTTAGGTCATTTTCGTCCTCCCTAGGCATATTCTTATCTTATTAGGGTTTTTAACCAATCTTGTGCATCCAATAAGTTAATTTGTGTCATTGGATGAACATTTAGGTCATTTTCGTCCTCCCTAGGCTTATTCTTGTCCAATTAGGGTTTTTAAGCAATCTTGTGCATCCAATAAGTTCATTTGTGTCATTGGATGAACATTTAGGTCATTTTCGTCCTCCCAAGGCTTATTCTTGTCCAATTAGGGTTTTTAACCAATCTTCTGCATCCAATTAGTTAATTTGTGTCATTGGATGAACATTTAGGTCATTTTCGTCCTCCCTAGGCTTATTCTTGTCCAATTAGGGTTTTTAAGCAATCTTGTGCATCAAATAAGTTCATTTGTGTCATTGGATGAACATTTAGGTCATTTTCGTCCTCCCAAGGCTTATTCTTGTCCAATTAGGGTTTTTAACCAATCTTGTGCATCCAATAAGTTAATTTGTGTCATTGGATGAACATTTAGGTCATTTTCGTCCTCCCTAGGCTTATTCTTATCCAATTAGGGTTTTTAAGCAATCTTGTGCATCCAATAAGTTCATTTGTGTCATTGGATGAACATTTAGGTCATTTTCGTCCTCCCAAGGCTTATTCTTGTCCAATTAGGGTTATTAACCAATCTTGTGAATCCAATAAGTTCATTTGTGTCATTGGATGAACATTTAGGTCATTTTCGTCCTCCCAAGGCTTATTCTTGTCCAATTAGGGTTTTTAACCAATCTTGTGCATCCAATAAGTTAATTTGTGTCATTGGATGAACATTTAGGTCATTTTCGTCCTCCCTAGGCTTATTCTTGTCCAATTAGGGTTTTTAAGCAATCTTGTGCATCCAATAAGTTCATTTGTGTCATTGGATGAACATTTAGGTCATTTTCTACCTCCCTAGGCTTATTCTTGTCCAATTAGGGTTTTTAACCAATCTTGTGATTCCAATAAGTTCATTTGTGTCGTTGGATGAACATTTAGGTCATTTTCGTCCACCCTAGGCTTATTCTTGTCCAATTAGGGTTTTTAACCAATCTTGTGCATCCAATAAGTTCATTTGTGTCATTGGATGAACATTTAGGTCATTTTCGTCCTCCCTAGGCTTATTCTTGTCCAGTTAGAATTTTTAACCAATCTTGTGCATCCAATAGGTGTGTTTGTGTCATTGGATGAACATTTAGGTCATTTTCGTCCTCCCTAGGCTTATTCTTGTCCAATTAGGGTGTTTAACCAATCTTGTGCATCCAATAGGTGTGTTTGTGTCATTGGATGAACATTTAGGTCATTTTCGTCCTCCCTAGGCTTATTCTTGTCCAATTAGGGTTTTTAACCAATCTTGTGCATCCAATAAGTTCATTTGTGTCATTGGATGAACATTTACGTCATTTTCGTCCACCCTAGGCTTATTCTTGTCCAATTAGTGTTTTTAACTAATCTTGTGCATCCAATAAGTTCATTTGTGTCATTGGATGAACATTTATGTCATTTTCGTCCTCCCAAAGCTTATTCTTGTCCAACTAGGGTTTTTAACCAATCTTGTGCATCCAATAGGTGTGTTTGTGTCATTGGATGAACATTTAGGTCATTTTCGTCCTCCCTAGTCTTATTCTTGTCCAATTAGGGTTTTAAGCAATCTTGTGCATCCAATAAGTTCATTTGTGTCATTGGATGAATATTTAGGTCATTTTCGTCCTCCCTTGGCTTATTCTTGTCCAATTAGGGTTTTTAACCAATCTTGTGCATCCAATAGGTGTGTTTGTGTCAATGGATGAACATTTAGGTCATTTTCGTCCTCCCTAGGCTTATTCTTGTCCAATTAGGGTTTTTAACCAATCTTGTGCATCCAATAGGTGTGTTTGTGTCATTGGATGAACATTTAGGTCATTTTCGTCAACCCTAGTCTTATTCTTAACCAATTAGGGTTTTAATCAATCTTGTGCATCCAATAAGTTCATTTGTGTCATTGGATGAACATTTAGGTCATTTTCGTCCTCCCCAAGCTTATTTTTGTGCAATTAGGGTTTTTAACCAATCTTGTGCATCCTATAGGTGTGTTTGTGTCATTAGATGAACATTTAGGTGATTTTCATCCTCCCTAGGCTTATTGTTATCCAATTAGGGTTTTTAACCAATCTTGTGCATCCAATAGGTGTGTTTGTGTCATTGGATGAACATTTAGGTCATTTTCGTCCTCCCTAGTCTTATTCTTGTCCAATTAGGGTTTTAAGCAATCTTGTGCATCCAATAACTTCATTTCTATCATCGGATTAACATTTAAGTCATTTTCGCTCTCCCTAGGCTTATTCTTGTCCAATTAGAGTTTCTAACGAATCTTGTGCATCCAACAGGAGTGTTTGTGTCATTGGATGAACATTTAGGTCATTTTCGTCCTCCCTTGGCTTATTCTTGTCCAATTAGGGTTTTAAGCAATCTTGTGCATCCAATAAGTTCATTTGTGTCATTGGATTAACATTTAAGTCATTTTCGTCCTCCCAAGGCTTATTCTTGTCCAATTAGGGTTTTTAAGCAATCTTGTGCGTCCAAAAAGTTCATTTGTGTCATTGGATGAACATTTATGTCATTTTCGTCCTTCCTAGACATATTCTTGTCCCGTTAGGGTTTTTAACCATTCTTGTGCATCCAATAGGCGTATTTGTGTCATTGGATGAACATTTTGGTCATTTTCGTCTTCCCAAGGCTTATTCTTGTCCAATTAGGGTTTTTAACCAATCTTGTGCATCCAATAAGTTCATTTGTGTCATTGGATGAACATTTAGGTCATTTTCGTCCTCCCTAGGCTTATTCTTGTCCAATTAGGGTTTTTAAGCAATCTTGTGCATCCAATAGGTGTGTTTGTGTCCTTGGATTAACATTTAGGTCATTTTCATCCTCCCTAGGCTTATTGTTGTCCAATTAGGGTTTTTAACCAATCTTGTGCATCCAATAGGTGTGTTTGTGTCATTGGATGAACATTTAGGTCATTTTCGTCCTCCCAAGGCTTATTCTTGTCCAATTAGGGTTTCTAACCAATCTTGTGCATCCAATAAGCTCATTTGTGTCATTGGCATTTAGGTCATTTTCGTCCTCCCTAGGCTTATTCTTGTCCAATTAGGGTTTTTAACCAATCTTGTGCATCCAATAGGTGTGTTTGTGTCATTGGATGAACATTTAGGTAATTTTCGTTCTCCCTAGGCTTATTCTTGTCCAATTAGGGTTTTTAACCAATCTTGTGCATCCAATAAGTTCATTTGTGTCATTGGATGAACATTTAGGTCATTTTAATCCACCCTAGGCTTATTCTTGTCCAATTATGGTTTTTAACCAATCTTGTGCATCCAATAAGTTCATTTGTGTCATTGGATGAACATTTAGGTCATTTTCGTCCTCCTAAGGCTTATTCTTGTCCAATTAGGGTTTTTAACCAATCTTGTGCATCCAATAAGTTAATTTGTGTCATTGGATGAATATTTAGGTCATTTTCGTCCTCCCTAGGCTTATTCTTGTTCAATTAGGGTTTTTAAGCAATCTTAGGCATCAAATAAGTTCATTTGTGTCATTGGATGAACATTTAGGTCATTTTCGTCCACCCTAGGCTTATTCTTGTCCAGTTAGGGTTTTTAACCAATCTTGTGCATCCAATAAGTTCATTTGTGTCATTGGATGAACATTTTGGTCATTTTCGTCCTCCCAAGGCTTATTCTTGTCCAATTAGGGTTTTTAACCAATCTTGTGCATCCAATAAGTTCATTTGTGTCATTGGATGAACATTTAGGTCATTTTCGTCCTCCCTAGGCTTATTCTTATCCAATTAGGGTTTTTAAGCAATCTTGTGCATCCAATAAGTTCATTTGTGTCATTGGATGAACATTTAGGTCATTTTCGTCCTCCCTAGGCTTATTCTTGTCCAATTAGGGTTTTTAACCAATCTTGTGCATCCAATAATGTCATTTGTGTCATTGGATGAACATTTAGGTCATTTTCATCCTCCCTAGGCTTATTGTTGTCCAATTAGGGTTTTTAACCAATCTTGTGCATCCAATAGGTGTGTTTGTGTCATTAGATGAACATTTAGGTCTTTTCCTCCTCCCTAGGCTTATTGTTGTCCAATTAGGGTTTTCAACCAATCTTGTGCATCCAATAGGTGTGTTTGTGTCATTGGATGAACATTTAGGTCATTTTCGTTCTCCCTAGGCTTATTCTTGTCCAATTAGGGTTTTTAACCAATCTTGTGCATCCAATAAGTTCATTTGTCTCATTGGATGAACATTTAGGTCACCCTAGGCTTATTCTTGTCCAATTAGGGTTTTTAACCAATCTTGTGCATCCAATAAGTTCATTTGTGTCATTGGATGAACATTTAGGTCATTTTCGTCCTCCCAAGGCTTATTCTTGTCCAATTAGGGTTTTTAACCAATCTTGTGCATCCAATAAGTTAATTTGTGTCATTGGATGAACATTTAGGTCATTTTCGTCCTCCCTAGGCTTATTCTTGTCCAATTAGGGTTTTTAAGCAATTTTGTGCATCAAATAAGTTCATTTGTGTCATTGGATTAACATTTAGGTCATTTTCGTCCTCCCTAGTCTTATTCTTGTCCAATTAGGGTTTTAAGCAATCTTGTGCGTCCAATAAGTTCATTTGTGTCATTGGATTAAGATTTAAGTCATTTTCGTCCTCCCTAGGCTTATTCTTGTTCAATTAGGGTTTCTAGCCAATCTTGTGCATCCAATAGGTGTGTTTGTGTCATTGGATGAACATTTAGGTCATTTTCGTTCTCCCTAGGCTTATTCTTGTCCAATTAGGGTTTTTAACCAATCTTCTGCATCCAATAAGTTCATTTGTGTCATTGGATGAACATTTAGGTCATTTTCGTCCTCCCTAGGCTTATTCTTGTCCAATTAGGGTTTCTAACCAATCTTGTGCATCCAATAGGTGTGTTTGTGTCATTAGATGAACATTTTGGTCATTTTCGTCAACCCTGGGCTTATTGTTGTTTAATTAGGGTTTTTAACCAATCTTGTGCATCCAATAAGTTCATTTGTGTCATTGGATGAACATTTAGGTCATTTTCGTCCACCCTAGGCTTATTCTTGTCCAATTAGGGTTTTTAACCAATCTTGTGCATCCAATAAGTGAATTTGTGTCATTGGATGAACATTTAGGTCATTTTCGTCCTCCCAAGGCTTATTCTTGTCCAATTAGGGTTTTTAACCAATCTTGTGCATCCAATAAGTTAATTTGTGTCATTGGATGAACATTTAGGTCATTTTCGTCCTCCCTAGGCTTATTCTTGTCCAATTAGGGTTTTTAAGCAATCTTGTGCATCCAATAAGTGCATTTGTGTCATTGGATGAACATTTAGGTCATTTTCGTCCTCCCTAGGCTTATTCTTGTCCAATTAAGGTTTTTAACCAATCTTGTGCATCCAATAAGTTCATTTGTGTCATTGGATGAACATTTAGGTCATTTTCGTCCTCCCAAGGCTTATTCTTGTCCAATTAGGGTTTTTAACCAATCTTGTGCATCCAATAAGTTCATTTGTGTCATTGGATGAACATTTAGGTCATTTTCGTCCTCCCTAGGCTTATTCTTATCCAATTAGGGTTTTTAAGCAATCTTGTGCATCCAATAAGTTCATTTGTGTCATTGGATGAACATTTAGGTCATTTTCGTCCTCCCTAGGCTTATTCTTGTTAAATTAGGGTTTCTAACCAATCTTGTGCATCCAATAGGTGTGTTTGTGTCATTGGATGAACATTTAGGTCATTTTCGTCCTCCCTAGTCTTATTCTTGTCCAATTAGGGTTTTAAGCAATCTTGTGCATCCAATAAGTTCATTTGGGTCATTGGATGAACATTTAGGTTATTTTCGTCCTCCCTAGGCTTAGTTTTGTGCAATTAGGGTTTTTAACCAATCTTGTGCATCCAATAGGTGTGTTTGTGTCATTAGATGAACATTTAGGTCATTTTCATCCTCCCTAGGCTTATTGTTGTCCAATTAGGGTTTCTAACCAATCTTGTGCATCCAATAGGTGTGTTTGTGTCATTGGATGAACATTTAGGTCATTTTCGTTCTCCATAGGCTTATTCTTGTCCAATTAGGGTTTTTAACCAATCTTGTGCATCCAATAAGTTCATTTGTGTCATTGGATGAACATTTAGGTCATTTTCGTCCACCCTAGGCTTATTCTTGTCCAATTAGGGTTTTTAACCAATCTTGTGCATCCAATAAGTTCATTTGTGTCATTGGATGAACATTTAGGTCATTTTCGTCCTCCCAAGGCTTATTCTTGTCCAATTAGGGTTTTTAACCAATCTTGTGCATCCAATAAGTTAATTTGTGTCATTAGATGAACATTTAGGTCATTTTCGTCCTCCCTAGGCTTATTCTTGTCCAATTAGGGTTTTTAAGCAATCTTATGCATCAAATAAGTTCATTTGTGTCATTCGATGAACATTTAGGTCATTTTCGTCCACCCTAGGCTTATACTTGTCCAGTTAGGGTTTTTAACCAATGTTGTGCATCCAATAAGTTCATTTGTGTCATTGGATGAACATTTAGGTCATTTTCGTCCTCCCAAGGCTTATTCTTGTCCAATTAGGGTTTTTAACCAATCTTGTGCATCCAATAAGTTCATTTGTGTCATTGGATGAACATTTAGGTCATTTTCGTCCTCCCTAGGCTTATTCTTATCCAATTAGGGTTTTTAAGCAATCTTGTGCATCCAATAAGTTCATTTGTGTCATTGGATGAACATTTAGGTCATTTTCGTCCTCCCAAGGCTTATTCTTGTCCAATTAGGGTTTTTAACCAATCTTGTGCATCCAATTAGTTCATTTGTGTCATTGGATGAACATTTAGGTCATTTTCGTCCTCCCTAGGCTTATTCTTGTCTAGTTAGAATTTTTAACCAATCTTGTGCATCCAATAGGTGTGTTTGTGTCATTGGATGAACATTTAGGTCATTTTCGTCCTCCCTAGGCTTATTCTTGTCCAATTAGGGTGTTTAACCAATCTTGTGCATCCAATAGGTGTGTTTGTGTCATTGGATGAACATTTAGGTCATTTTCGTCCTCCCTAGGCTTATTCTTGTCCAATTAGGGTTTTTTACAAATCTTGTGCATCCAATAAGTTCATTTGTGTCATTCGATGAACATTTAGGTCATTTTCGTCCACCCTAGGCTTATTCTTGTCCAATTAGGGTTTTTAACCAATCTTTTGCATCCAATAAGTTCATTTGTGTCATTGGATGAACATTTAGGTCATTTTCGTCCTCCCAAGGATTATTCTTGTCCAATTAGGGTTTTTAACCAATCTTGTGCATCCAATAAGTTAATTTGTGTCATTGGATGAACATTTAGGTCATTTTCGTCCTCCCTAGGCTTATTCTTGTCCAATTAGGGTTTTTAAGCAATCTTGTGCATCCAATAAGTTCATTTGTGTCATTGGATGAACATTTAGGTCATTTTCGTCCTCCCAAGGCTTATTCTTGTCCAATTAGGGTTTTTAACGAATCTTGTGCATCCAATTAGTTCATTTGTGTCATTGGATGAACATTTAGGTCATTTTCGTCCTCCCTAGGCTTATTCTTGTCCAGTTAGAATTTTTAACCAATCTTGTGCATCCAATAGGTGTGTTTGTGTCATTGGATGAACATTTAGGTCATTTTCGTCCTCCCTAGGCTTATTCTTGTCCAATTAGGGTGTTTAACCAATCTTGTGCATCCAATAGGTGTGTTTGTGTCATTGGATGAACATTTAGGTCATTTTCGTCCTCCCTAGGCTTATTCTTGTCCAATTAGGGTTTTTTACAAATCTTGTGCATCCAATAAGTTCATTTGTGTCATTCGATGAACATTTAGGTCATTTTCGTCCTCCCTAGGCTTATTCTTGTCCAATTAGGGTTTTTAACCAATCTTTTGCATCCAATAAGTTCATTTGTGTCATTGGATGAACATTTAGGTCATTTTCGTCCTCCCAAGGCTTATTCTTGTCCAATTAGGGTTTTTAACCAATCTTGTGCATCCAATTAGTTAATTTGTGTCATTGGATGAACATTTAGGTCATTTTCGTCCTCCCTAGTCTTATTCTTGTCCAATTATGGTTTTAAGCAATCTTGTGCATCCAATAAGTTCATTTGTGTCATTGGATGAACGTTTAGGTCATTTTCGTCCTCCCTAGGCTTATACTTGTCCAATTAGGGTGTTTAACCAATCTTGTGCATCCAATAGGTGTGTTTGTGTCATTGGATGAACATTTAGGTCATTTTCGTCCTCCCTAGGCTTATTCTTGTCCAATTAGGGTTTTTAACAAATCTTGTGCATCCAATAAGTTCATTTGTGTCATTGGATGAACATTTAGGTCATTTTCGTCCACCCTAGGCTTGTTCTTGTCCAATTAGGGTTTTTAACCAATCTTGTGTATCCAATAAGTTCATTTGTGTCATTGGATGAACATTTAGGTCATTTTCGTCCTCCCAAGGCTTATTCTTGTCCAATTAGGGTTTTTAACCAATCTTGTGCATCCAATAAGTTAATTTGTGTCATTGGATGAACATTTAGGTCATTTTCGTCCTCCCTAGGCTTATTCTTGTCCAATTAGGGTTTTTAAGCAATCTTGTGCATCCAATAAGTTCATTTGTGTCATTGGATGAACATTTAGGTCATTTTCGTCCTCCCAAGGCTTATTCTTGTCAAATTAGGGTTTTTAACCAATCTTGTGCATCCAATAAGTTAATTTGTGTCATTGGATGAACATTTAGGTCATTTTCGTCCTCCCTAGGCTTATTCTTGTCCAATTAGGGTTTTTAAGCAATTTTGTGCATCAAATAAGTTCATTTGTGTCATTGGATGAACATTTAGGTCATTTTCGTCCACCCTAGGCTTATTCTTTTCCAATTAGGGTTTTTAACCAATCTTGTGCATCCAATAAGTTCATTTGTGTCATTGGATGAACATTTAGGTCATTTTCGTCCTCCCAAGGCTTATTCTTGTCCAATTAGGGTTTTTAACCAATCTTGAGCATCCAATAAGTTCATTTGTGTCATTGGATGAACATTTAGGTCATTTTCGTCCTCCCTAGGCTTATTCTTGTCCAATTAGGGTTTTTAACCAATCTTGTGCATCCAATAGGTGTGCTTGTGTCATTGGATGAACATTTAGGTCATTTTCGTTCTCCCTAGGCTTATTCTTGTCCAATTAGGGTTTTTAACCAATCTTGTGCATCCAATAAGTTCATTTGTGTGATTGGATGAACATTTAGGTCATTTTCGTCCACCCTAGGCTTATTCTTGTCCAATTAGGTTTTTAACCAATCTTGTGCATCCAATAAGTTCATTTGTGTCATTGGATGAACATTTAGGTCATTTTCGTGCTCCCAAGGCTTATTCTTGTCCAATTAGGGTTTTTAACCAATCTTGTGCATCCAATAAGTTAATTTGTGTCATTGGATGAACATTTAGGTCATTTTCGTCCTCCCTAGGCTTATTCTTGTCCAATTAGGGTTTTTAAGCAATCTTGTGCATCAAATAAGTTCGTTTGTGTCATTGGATGAACATTTAGGTCATTTTCGTCCACCCTAGGCTTATTCTTGTCCAATTAGGGTTTTTAACCAATCTTGTGCATCCAATAAGTTCATTTGTGTCATTAGATGAACATTTAGGTCATCTTCGTCCTCCCAAGGCTTATTCTTGTCCAATTAGGGTTTTTAACCAATCTTGTGCATCCAATAAGTTCATTTGTGTCATTGGATGAACATTTAGGTCATTTTCGTCCTCCCTAGGCTTATTCTTGTCCAATAAGGGTTTTTAAGCAATCTTGTGCATCCAATAAGTTCATTTGTGTCATTGGATGAACATTTAGGTCATTTTCGTCCTCCCTAGGCTTATTCTTGTCCAATTAGGGTTTTTAACCAATCTTGTGCATCCAATAGCTGTATTTGTGTCATTGGATGAACATTTAGGTCATTTTCGTCCTCCCTAGGCTTATTCTTGTCCAATTAGGGTTTTTAACCAATCTTGTGCATCCAATAAGTTCATTTGTGTCATTGGATGAACATTTAGGTCATTTTCGTCCTCCCTAGGCTTATTCTTTTCCAATTAGGGTTTCTAAACAATCTTGTGCATCCAATAGGTGTGTTTGTGTCATTGGATGAACATTTAGGTCATTTTCGTCCTCCCTAGGCTTATTCTTGTCCAATTAGGGTTTTTAACCAATCTTGTGCATCCAATAAGTTCATTTGTGTCATTGGAAGAACATTTAGGTCATTTTCGTCCTCCCTAGGCTTATTCTTGTCCAATTAGGGTTTTTAACCAATCTTGTGCATCCAATAAGTTCATTTGTGTCATTGGATGAACATTTAGGTCATTTTCGTCCTCCCAAGGCTTATTCTTGTCCAGTTAGGGTTTCTAACCAATCTTGTGCATCCAATAGGTGTGTTTGTGTCATTGGATGAACATTTAGGTCATTTTCGTCCTCCCTAGGCTTATTCTTGTCCAATTAGGGTTTTTAACCAATCTTGTGCATCCAATAAGTTCGATTGTGTCATTGGATGAACATTTAGGTCATTTTCGTCCTTCCTAGGCTTATTCTTGTCCAATTAGGGTTTTTAACCAATCTTGTGCATCCAATAGGTGTGTTTGTGTCATTGGATGAACATTTAGGTCATTTTCGTCCTCCCTAGGCTTATTCTTGTCCAATTTGGGTTTCTAATCAATCTTGTGCATCCAATAGGTGTATTTGTGTCATTGGATGAACATTTAGGTCATTTTCGTCCTCCCTAGGCTTATTCTTATCCAATTAGGGTTTTTAAGCAATCTTGTGCATCCAATAAGTTCATTTGTGTCATTGGATGAACATTTAGGTCATTTTCGTCCTCCCTAGGCTTATTCTTGTCCAATTAGGGTTTTTAACCAATCTTGTGCATCCAATAGGTGTGTTTGTGTCATTGGATGAACATTTAGGTCATTTTCGTCCTCCCTAGGCTTATGCTTGTCAAATTAGGGTTTCTAACCAATCTTTTGCATCCAATAGGTGTATTTGTGTCATTGGATGAACAATTAGGTCATTTTCGGGCTCCCTAGGCTTATTCTTGTCCAATTAGGGTTTTTAAGCAATCTTGTGCATCCAATAAGTTCATTTGTGTCATTGGATGAACATTTAGGTCATTTTCGTCCTCCCTAGGCTTATTCTTGTCCAATTAGGGTTTTTAACCAATCTTGTGCATCCAATAGGTGTGTTTGTGTCATAAGATGAACATTTAGGACATTTTCATCCTCCCTAGGCTTATTGTTGTCCAATTAGGGTTTTTAACCAATCTTGTGCATCCAATAGGTGTGTTTGTGTCATTGGATGAACATTTAGGTCATTTTCGTCCTCCCTAGTCTTATTCTTGTCCACTTAGGGTTTTAAGCAATCTTGTGCATCCAATAACTTCATTTGTGTCATTGGATTAACATTTAAGTCATTTTCGTCCTCCCTAGTCTTTATTTTTGTTCAATTAGGGTATTTAACCAATCTTGTGCATCCAATAGGTGTGTTTGTGTCATTGGATGAACACTTAGGTCATTTTCGTCCTCCCAAGGCTTATTCTTGTCCAATTAGGGTTTTAATCAATCTTGTGCATCCAATAAGTTCATTTATGTCATTGGATGAACATTTAGGTCATTTTCGTCGTCCCTAGGCTTATTCTAGTGCAATTAGGGTTTTTAACCAATCTTGTGCATCCAATAAGTTCATTTGTGTCATTGGATGAACATTTAGGTCATTTTCGTTCACCCTAGGCTTATTCTTGTCCAATTAGGGTTTTTAAGCAATCTTGTGCATCGAATAAGTTCATTTGTGTCATTGAATGAACATTTAGGTGATTTTCGTCCACCCTATGCTTATTCTTGTCCAATTAGGGTTTTTAACCAATCTTGTGCATCCAATAGGTGTGTTTGTGTCATTGGATGAACATTTAGATCATTTTCGTCCTCCCTAGGCTTATTCTTGTCCAATTAGGGTTTTTAAGCAATCTTGTGCATCCAATAAGTTCATTTGTGTCATTGGATGAACATTTAGGTCATTTTCGTCCTCCCAAGGCTTATTCTTGTCCAATTAGGGTTTTTAACCAATCTTGTGCATCCAATTAGTTCATTTGTGTCATTGGATGAACATTTAGGTCATTTTCGTCCTCCCTAGGCTTATTCTTGTCTAGTTAGAATTTTTAACCAATCTTGTGCATCCAATAGGTGTGTTTGTGTCATTGGATGAACATTTAGGTCATTTTCGTCCTCCCTAGGCTTATTCTTGTCCAATTAGGGTGTTTAACCAATCTTGTGCATCCAATAGGTGTGTTTGTGTCATTGGATGAACATTTAGGTCATTTTCGTCCTCCCTAGGCTTATTCTTGTCCAATTAGGGTTTTTTACAAATCTTGTGCATCCAATAAGTTCATTTGTGTCATTCGATGAACATTTAGGTCATTTTCGTCCACCCTAGGCTTATTCTTGTCCAATTAGGGTTTTTAACCAATCTTTTGCATCCAATAAGTTCATTTGTGTAATTGGATGAACATTTAGGTCATTTTCGTCCTCCCAAGGCTTATTCTTGTCCAATTAGGGTTTTTAACCAATCTTGTGCATCCAATAAGTTAATTTGTGTCATTGGATGAACATTTAGGTCTTTTTCGTCCTCCCTAGGCTTATTCTTGTCCAATTAGGGTTTTTAAGCAATCTTGTGCATCCAATAAGTTCATTTGTGTCATTGGATGAACATTTAGGTCATTTTCGTCCTCCCAAGGCTTATTCTTGTCCAATTAGGGTTTTTAACCAATCTTGTGCATCCAATTAGTTAATTTGTGTCATTGGATGAACATTTAGGTCATTTTCGTCCTCCAAAGGCTTATTCTTATCCAATTAGGGTTTTAAGCAATCTTGTGC
>JBBPBR010000646.1:0-16409 GCA_037974775.1 Cicer pinnatifidum | reverse complement strand
ATTTGTGTCATTGGATGAACATTTAGGTCATTTTCGTCCTCCCTAGGCTTATTCTTGTCCAATTAGGGATTTTAACCAATCTTGTGCATCCAAAAGGTGTGTTTGTGTCATTGGATGAACATTTAGGTCATTTTCGTTTTCTATAGGCTTATTCTTGTCCATTTAGGGTTTTTAACCAATCTTGTGCATCCAATAAGTTCATTTGTGTCATTGGATGAACATTTAGGTCATTTTCGTCCACCCTAGGCTTATTCTTGTCCAATTGGGGTTTTTAACCAATCTTGTGCATCCAATAAGTTCATTTGTGTCATTGGATGAACATTTAGGTCAATTTCCTTCTCCCAAGGCTTATTCTTGTCCAATTAGGGTTTTTAACCAATCTTGTGCATCCAATAAGTTAATTTGTGTCATTGGATGAACATTTAGGTCATTTTCGTCCTCCCTAGGCTTATTCTTGTCCAATTAGGGTTTTTAAGCAATCTTGTGCATCAAATAAGTTCATTTGTGTCATTGGATGAACATTTAGGTTATTTTCGTCCTCCCTAGGCTTAGTCTTGTTCTATTAGGGTTTCTAACCAATCTTTTGCATCCAATAGGTGTGTTTGTGTCATTGGATGAACATTTAGGTCATTTTCGTCCACCCTAGGCTTATTCTTGTCCAATTAGGGTTTTTAACCAATCTTGTGCATCCAATAAGTTCATTTGTGTCATTGGATGAACATTTAGGTCATTTTCGTCATCCCAAGGCTTATTCTTGTCCAATTAGGGTTTTTAACCAATCTTGTGCATCCAATAAGTTAATTTGTGTCATTGGATGAACATTTAGGTCATTTTCGTCCTCCCTAGGCTTATTCTTGTCCAATTAGGGTTTTTAAGCAATCTTGTGCATCAAATAAGTTCATTTGTGTCCTTGGATGAACATTTAGGTCATTTTCGTCCACCCTAGGCTTATTCTTGTCCAATTAGGGTTTTTAACCAATCTTGTGCATCCAATAAGTTCATTTGTGTCATTGGATGAACATTTAGGTCATTTTCGTCCTCCCAAGGCTTATTCTTGTCCAATTAGGGTTTCTAACCAATCTTGTGCATCCAATAAGTTCATTTGTGTCATAGGCATTTAGGTCATTTTCGTCCTCCCTAGGCTTATTCTTGTCCAATTAGGGTTTTTAAGCAATCTTGTGCATCCAATAAGTTCATTTTTGTCATTGGATGAACATTTAGGTCGTTTTCGTCCTCCTTAGGCTTATTCTTGTTCAATTAGGGTTTCTAACCAATCTTGTGCATCCAATAGGTGTGTTTGTGTCATTGGATGAACATTTAGGTCATTTTTGTCCTCCCTAGTCTTATTCTTGTCCAATTAGGGTTTTAAGCAATCTTGTGCATCCTATAGGTGTGTTTGTGTCATTGGATGAACATTTAGGTCATTTTCATCCTCCCTACGCTTATTGTTGTCCAATTAGGGTTTTTAACCAATCTTGTGCATCCAATAGGTGTGTTTGTGTCATTAGATGAACATTTAGGTCTTTTCCTCCTCCCTAGGCTTATTGTTGTCCAATTAGGGTTTTTAACCAATCTTGTGCATCCAATAGGTGTGTTTGTGTCATTGGATGAACATTTAGGTCATTTTTGTCATCCCTAGTCTTATTCTTGTCCAATTAGGGTTTTAAGCCAATCTTGTGCATCCAATAGGTGTGTTTGTGTCATTTGATGAACATTTAGGTCATTTTCGTCCTCCCAAGGTTTATTCTTATGCAATTAGGGTTTTAAGCAATCTTGTGCATCCAATAAGTTCATTTGTGTCATTGGATTAAGATTTAAGTCATTTTCGTCCTCCCTAGGCTTATTCTTGTCCAGTTAGGGTTTTTACCCAATCTTGTGCATCCAATAGGTGTGTTTGTGTCGTTGGATGAACATTTAGGTCATTTTCGTCCTCCCTAGGCTTATTCTTGTCCAATTAGGGTTTTTAACCAATCTTGTGCATCCAATAGGTGTGTTTGTGTCATTGGATGAACATTTAGGTCATTTTCGTTCTCCCTAGGCTTATTCTTGTCCAATTAGGGTTTTTAACCAATTATGTGCATCCAATAAGTTCATTTGTGTCACTGGATGAACATTTAGGTCATTTTCGTCCACCCTAGGCTTATTCTTGTCCAATCAGGGTTTTGAACCAATCTTGTGCATCCAATAAGTTCATTTGTGTCATTGGATGAACATTTAGGTCATTTTCGTCCTCCCAAGGCTTATTCTTGTCAAATTAGGGTTTTTAACCAATCTTGTGCATCCAATAAGTTAATTTGTGTCATTGGATGAACATTTAGGTCATTTTCGTCCTCCCTAGGCTTATTCTTGTCCAATTAGGGTTTTTAAGCAATCTTGTGCATCAAATAAGTTCATTTGTGTCATTGGATGAACATTTAGGTCGTTTTCGTCCTCCTTATGCTTATTCTTGTTCAACTAGGGTTTTTAACCAATCTTGTGCATCCAATAAGTTCATTTGTGTCATTGGATGAACATTTAGGTCATTTTCGTCCTCCCAAGGCTTATTCTTGCCCAATTAGGGTTTCTAACCAATCTTGTGCATCCAATAAGTTCATTTGTGTCATTGGATGAACATTTAGGTCATTTTCGTCCTCCCTAGGCTTATTCTTGTCCAATTAGGGTTTTTAAGCAATCTTGTGCATCCAATAAGTTCATTTGTGTCATTGGATGAACATTTAGGTCGTTTTCGTCCTCCTTAGGCTTATTCTTGTTCAATTAGGGTTTCTAACCAATCTTGTGCATCCAATAGGTGTGTTTGTGTCATTGGATGAACATTTAGGTCATTTTTGTCCTCCCTAGTCTTATTCTTGTCCAATTAGGGTTTTAAGCAATCTTGTGCATCCTATAGGTGTGTTTGTGTCATTGGATGAACATTTAGGTCTTTTCCTCCTCCCTACGCTTATTGTTGTCCAATTAGGGTTTTTAACCAATCTTGTGCATCCAATAGGTGTGTTTGTGTCATTAGATGAACATTTAGGTCTTTTCCTCCTCCCTAGGCTTATTGTTGTCCAATTAGGGTTTTTAACCAATCTTGTGCATCCAATAGGTGTGTTTGTGTCATTGGATGAACATTTAGGTCATTTTCAGCCTCCCTAGTCTTATTCTTGTCCAATTAGGGTTTTAAGCCAATCTTGTGCATCCAATAGGTGTGTTTGTGTCATTTGATGAACATTTAGGTCATTTTCGTCCTCCCAAGGTTTATTCTTATGCAATTAGGGTTTTAAGCAATCTTGTGCATCCAATAAGTTCATTTGTGTCATTGGATTAAGATTTAAGTCATTTTCGTCCTCCCGAGGCTTATTCTTGTCCAATTAGGGTTTTTAACCAATCTTGTGCATCCAATAAGTTCATTTGTGTCATTGGATGAACATTTAGGTCATTTTCGTCCACCCTAGGCTTATTCTTGTCCAGTTAGGGTTTTTAACCAATCTTGTGCATCCAATAAGTTAATTTGTGTCATTGGATGAACATTTAGGTCATTTTCGTCCTCCCTAGGCTTATTCTTGTCCAATTAGGGTTTTTAAGCAATCTTGTGCATCAAATAAGTTCATTTGTGTCATTGGATGAACATTTAGGTCATTTTCGTCCACCCTAGGCTTATTCTTGTCCAGTTAGGGTTTTTAACCAATCTTGTGCATCCAATAAGTTCATTTGTGTCAATGGATGAACATTTAGGTCATTTTCGTCCTCCCAAGGCTTATTCTTGTCCAATTAAGGCTTTTAACCAATCTTGTGCATCCAATAAGTTCATTTGTGTCATTGGATGAACATTTAGGTTATTTTCGTCCTCCCTAGGCTTAGTTTTGTGCAATTAGGGTTTTTAACCAATCTTGTGCATCCAATAGGAGTGTTTGTGTCATTAGATGAACATTTAGGTCATTTTCATCCTCCCTAGGCTTATTGTTGTCCAATTAGGGTTTTTAACCAATCTTGTGCATCCAATAAGTTCATTTGTGTCATTGGATGAACATTTAGGTCATTTTCGTCCTCCCAAGGCTTATTCTTGTCCAATTAGGGTTTTTAACCAATCTTGTGCATCCAATAAGTTAATTTGTGTCATTGAATGAACATTTAGGTCATTTTCGTCCTCCCTAGGCTTATTCTTGTCCAATTAGGGTTTTTAACCAATCTTGTGCATCCAATAAGTTCATTTGTGTCATTGGATGAACATTTAGGTCATTTTCGTCCTCCCAAGGCTTATTCTTGTCCAATTAGGGTTTTTAACCAATCTTGTGCATCCAATAAGTTCATTTGTGTCATTGGATAAACGTTTAGGTCATTTTCGTCCTCCCTAGGCTTAATCTTGTCTAATTAGGGTTTTTAACCATTCTTGTGCATCCAATAAGTTCATTTGTGTCATTGGATGAACATTTAGGTCTTTTTCGTCCTCCCTAGGCTTATTCTTGTCCAATTAGGGTTTTTAACCAATCTTGTGCATCCAATAAGTTCATTTGTG
Organism: Cicer pinnatifidum; assembly: GCA_037974775.1. Lineage (NCBI taxonomy): Eukaryota > Viridiplantae > Streptophyta > Magnoliopsida > Fabales > Fabaceae > Cicer > Cicer pinnatifidum. The sequence goes on along the minus strand of JBBPBR010000646.1, from coordinate 11,914 downwards.
TCATTGGATGAACATTTAGGTCATTTTCGTCCACCCTAGGCTTATTCTTGTCCAATTAGGGTTTTTAACCAATCTTGTGCATCCGATAAGTTCATTTGTGTCATTGGATGAACATTTAGGTCATTTTCGTCCTCCCTAGGCTTATTCTTGTCCAATTAGGGTTTCTAACCAATCTTGTGCATCCAATAGGTGTGTTTGTGTCATTGGATGAACATTTAGGTCATTTTCGTCCTCCCTAGGCTTATTCTTGTCCAATTAGGGTTTTTAACCAATCTTGTGCATCCAATAGGTGTGTTTGTGTCATTGGATGAACATTTAGGTCATTTTCGTCCTCCCTAGGCTTATTCTTGGACAATTAGGGTTTATAACCAATCTTGTGCATCCAATAGGTGTATTTGTGTCATTGGATGAACATTTAGGTCATTTTCGTCCTCCCTAGGCTTATTCTTGTCCAATTAGGGTTTTTAACCAATCTTGTGCATCCAATAGGTGTGTTTGTGTCATTGGATGAACATTTAGGTCATTTTCGTCCTCCCTAAGCTTATTCTTGTCTAATTAGGGTTTTTAAGCAATCTTGTGCATCCAATAAGTTCATTGGTGTTATTGGATGAACATTTAGGTCATTTTCGTCCTCCCTAGGCATATTCTTGTCCAATTATGGTTTTTAACCAATCTTGTGCATCCAATAGGTGTATTTGTGTCATTGGATGGACATTTAGGTCATTTTCGTCCTCCCTAGGCTTATTCTTGTCCAATTAGGGTTTCTAACCAATCTTGTGCATCCAATAGGTGTATTTGTGTCATTGGATGAACATTTAGGTCATTTTCGTCCTCCCTAGGCTTATTCTTGTCTAATTAGGGTTTCTAACCAATCTTGTGCACCCAATAAGTTCATTTGTGTCATTGGATGAACATTTAAGTCATTTTCGTCCTCCCTAGGCTTATTCTTGTCCAATTAGGGTTTTTAAGCAATCTTGTGCATCCAATAAGTTCATTTGTGTCATTGGATGAACATTTAGGTCATTTTCGTCCTCCCTAGGCTTATTCTTGTCCAATTAGGGTTTTTAACCAATCTTGTGCATCCAATAGGTGTGTTTGTGTCATTGGATGAACATTTAGGTCATTTTCGTCCTCCCTAGTCTTATTCTTGTCCAATTAGGGTTTTAAGCTATCTTGTGCAACCAATAAGTTCATTTGTGTCATTGGATGAACATTTAGGTCATTTTTGTCCTCCCTAGGCTTATTCTTGTCCAATTAGGGTTTTTAAGCAATCTTGTGCATCCAATAAGTTCATTTTTGTCATTGGATGAACATTTAGGTCATTTTCGTCCTCCCTAGGCTTATTCTTGTCCAATTAGGGTTTCTAACCAATCTTTTGCATCCAATAGGTGTGTTTGTGTCATTGGATGAACATTTAGGTCATTTTCGTCCTCCCTAGTCTTATTCTTGTCCAATTAGGGTTTTAAGCAATCTTGTGCATCCAATAAGTTCATTTGTGTCATTGGATGAACATTTAGGTCATTTTCGTCGTCCCTTGTCTTATTCTTGTCCAATTAGGGTTTTAAGCCAATCTTGTGCATCCAATAGGTGTGTTTGTGTCATTTGATGAACATTTAGGTCATTTTCGTCCTCCCAAGGCTTCTTGTTATCCAATTAGGGTTTTAAGCAATCATGTGCATCCAATAAGTTCATTTGTGTCGTTGGATGAACATTTAGGTCATTTTCGTCCTCCCTAGGCTTATTCTTTTCCAATTAGGGTTTTTAACCAATCTTGTGCGTCCAATAGGTGTGTTTGTGTCATTGGATGAACATTTAGGTCATTTTCGTCCTCCCTAGGCTTATTCTTGTCCAATTAGGGTTTTTAACCAATCTTGTGCATCCAATAAGTTCATTTGTGTCATTGGATGAACATTTAGGTCATTTTCGTCCACCCTAGGCTTATTCTTATCCAATTAGGGTTTTTAACTAATCTTGTGCATCCAATAAGTTCATTTGTGTCATTGGATGAACATTTATGTCATTTTCGTCCTCCCAAGGCTTATTCTTGTCCAATTAGGGTTTTTAAACAAATCTTATGCATCCAATAAGTTAATTTGTGTCATTGGACGAACATTTAGGTCATTTTCGTCCTCCCTAGGCTTATTCTTGTCCAATTAGGGTTTTTAACCAATCTTGTGCATCCAATAAGTTCATTTGTGTCATTGGATGAACATTTAGGTCATTTTCGTCCACCCTAGGCTTATTCTTGTCCAATTAGGGTTTTTAACCAATCTTGTGCATCCAATAAGGTCATTTGTGTCATTGGATGAACATTTAGGTCATTTTCGACCTCACTAGGCTTATTCTTGTCAAGTTAGGGTTTTTAACGATTCTTGTGCATCCAATAGGCGTATTTGTGTCATTGGATGAACATTTAGGTCGTTTTCGTCCTCCCAAGGCTTATTCTTGTCCAATTAGGGTTTTTAACCAATCTTGTGCATCCAATAAGTTCATTTGTGTCATTGGACGAACATTTATGTCATTTTCGTCCTCCCAAGGCTTATTCTTGTCCAATTAGGGTTTTTAAACAAATCTTATGCATCCAATAAGTTAATTTGTGTCATTGGACGAACATTTAGGTCATTTTCGTCCTCCCTAGGCTTATTCTTGTCCAATTAGGGTTTTTAACCAATCTTGTGCATCCAATAAGTTCATTTGTGTCATTGGATGAACATTTAGGTCATTTTCGTCCACCCTAGGCTTATTCTTGTCCAATTAGGGTTTTTAACCAATCTTGTGCATCCAATAAGGTCATTTGTGTCATTGGATGAACATTTAGGTCATTTTCGACCTCACTAGGCTTATTCTTGTCCAGTTAGGGTTTTTAACGATTCTTGTGCATCCAATAGGCGTATTTGTGTCATTGGATGTACATTTAGGTCGTTTTCGTCCTCCCAAGGCTTATTCTTGTCCAATTAGGGTTTTTAACCAATCTTGTGCATCCAATAAGTTCATTTGTGTCATTGGACGAACATTTATGTCATTTTCGTCCTCCCAAGGCTTATTCTTGTCCAATTAGGGTTTTTAAACAAATCTTATGCATCCAATAAGTTAATTTGTGTCATTGGACGAACATTTAGGTCATTTTCGTCCTCCCTAGGCTTATTCTTGTCCAATTAGGGTTTTTAACCAATCTTGTGCATCCAATAAGTTCATTTGTGTCATTGGATGAACATTTAGGTCATTTTCGTCCTCCCTATACTTATTCTTGTCCAATTAGGGTTTTAAGCAATCTTGTGCATCCAATATGTGTGTTTGTGTCATTGGATGAACATTTAGGTCATTTTCGTCCTCCCTATGCTTATTCTTGTCCAATTAGGGTTTTTAACCAATCTTGTGCATCCAATAAGTTCATTTGTGTCATTGGATGAACATTTAGGTCATTTTCGTCCTCCCTAGGCTTATTCTTGTCCAATTAGGGTTTTTAACCAATCATGTGCATCCAATAAGTTGATTTGTGTCATTAGATGAACATTTAGGTCATTTTTGTCCTCCCTAGGCTTATTCTTGTCCAATTAGGGTTTTTAACCAATCTTGTGCATCCAATACATTCATTTGTGTCATTGGATGAACATTTAGGTCATTTTCGTCCTCCCTAAGCTTATTCTTGTCCAATTATGGTTTTTAACCAATCTTCTGCATCCAATAAGTTCATTTGTGTCATTGGATGAACATTTAGGTCATTTTCGTCCTCCCTAGGCTTATTCTTGTCCAATTAGGGTTTTTAGCCAATCTTGTGCATCCAATAAGTTCATTTGTTTCATTGGAGGAACATTTAGGTCATTTTCGTCCTCCCTAGTCTTATTCTTCTCCAATTAGGGTTTTTATGCAATCTTGTGCATCCAATATGTGTGTTTGTGTCATTGGATGAACATTTAGGTCATTTTCGTCCTCCCTAGGCTTATTCTTGTCCAATTAGGGTTTTTAACCAATCTTGTGCATCCAATAAGTTCATTTGTGTCATTGGATGAACATTTAGGTCATTTTCGTCCTCCCTAGTCTTATTCTTGTCAGATTAGGGTTTTCATGCAATCTTGTGCATCCAATATGTGTGTTTGTGTCATTGGATGAACATTTAGGTCATTTTCGTCCTCCATATGCTTATTCTTGTCCAATTAGAGTTTTTAACCAATCTTGTGCATCCAATGAGTTCATTTGTGTCATTGGATGAACATTTAGGTCATTTTCGTCCTCCCTAGTCTTATTCTTGTCCAATTAGGGTTTTTATGCAATCTTGTGCATCCAATAGGTGTGTTGGTGTCATTGGAGGAACATTTGGGTCATTTTCGTCCTCCCTAGTCTTATTCTTGTCCAATTAGGGTTTTTAACCAACTTTGTGCATCCAATAAGTTCATTTGTGTCATTGGTGGAACATTTAGGTCATTTACGTCCTCCCTAGTCTTATTCTTGTCCAATTAGGGTTTTTATGCAATCTTGTGCATCCAATAGGTGTGTTTGTGTCATTGGATAAACATTTAGGTCATTTTCGTCCTCCCTAGCCTTATTCTTGTCCAATTAGGGTTTTTAACCAATCTTGTGCATCCAAAGAGTTCATTTGTGTCATTGGATGAACATTTAGGTCATTTTCGTCCTCCCTAGGCTTATTCTTGTCCAATTAGGGTTTTTAACTAATCTTGTGCATCCAAGAAGTTCTTTTGTGTCATTGGATGAACATTTAGGTCATTTTCGTCCTCCCTAGGCTTATTCTTGTCCAATTAGGGTTTTTAACCAATCTTGTGCATCCAATAAGTTCATTTGTGTCATTGGATGAACATTTAGGTCATTTTCGTCCACCCTAGGCTTATTCTTGTCCGATTAGGGTTTTTAAGCAATCTTGTGCATCCAAATAAGTTCATTTGTGTCATTGGATGAACATTTAGGTCATTTTCGTCCTCCCTAGGCTTATTCTTGTCCAATTAGGGTTTTTAACCAATCTTGTGCATCCAATAGGTGTGTTTGTGTCATTGGATGAACATTTAGGTCATTTTCGTCGTCCCTAGTCTTATTCTTGTCCAATTAGGGTTTTAAGCCAATCTTGTGCATCCAATAGGTGTGTTTGTGTCATTTGATGAACATTTAGGTCATTTTCGTCCTCCCAAGGCTTATTCTTATCCAATTAGGGTTTTAAGCAATCTTGTGCATCCAATAAGTTCATTTGTGACATTGGATTAAGATTTAAGTCATTTTCGTCCTCCCTAGGCTTATTCTTGTCCAGTTAGGCTTTTTAACCAATCTTGTGCATCCAATAGGTGTGTTTGTGTCATTGGATGAACATTTAGGTCATTTTCGTCCTCCCTAGGCTTATTCTTGTCCAATTAGGGTTTTTAACCAATCTTGTGCATCCAATAGGTGTGTTTGTGTCATTGGATGAACATTTAGGTCATTTTCGTCCTCCCTAGGCTTATTCTTGTCCAATTAGGGTTTCTAAACAATCTTGTGTATCCAATATGTGTGTTTGTGTCATTGGATGAACATTTAGGTCATTTTCGTCCTCCCTAGGCTTATTCTTGTCCAATTAGGGTTTTTAACCAATCTTGTGCATCCAATAAGTTCATTTGTGTCATTGGATTAACATTTAGGTCATTTTCGTCCTCCCTAGGCTTATTCTTGTCCAATTAGGGTTTTTATGCAATCTTGTGCATCCAATAGGTGTGTTTGTGTCATTGGAGGAACATTTAGGTCATTTTCGTCCTCCCTAGTCTTATTCTTGTCCAATTAGGGATTTTATGCAATCTTGTGCATCCAATAGGTCTGTTTGTGTCATTGGACAAACATTTAGGTCATTTTCGTCCTCCCTAGGCTTATTCTTGTCCAATTAGGGTTTTTAACCAATCTTGTGCTTCCAATAAGTTCATTTGTGTCATTGGATTAACATTTAGGTCATTTTCGTCCTATCTAGTCTTATTCTTGTCCAATTAGGGTTTTAAGCAATCTTGTGCATCCAATATGTGTGTTTGTGTCATTGGATGAACATTTAGGTAATTTTCGTCCTCCCTATGCTTATTCTTAGGGTTTTTAATCAATCTTGTGCATCCAATATGTTCATTTGGGTCATTGGATGAACATTTAGGTCATTTTCGTCCTCCCTAGTCTTATTCTTCTCCAATTAGGGTTTTTATGCAATCTTGTGCATCCAATGGGTGTGTTTGTGTCATTGGAGGAACATTAAGGTCATTTTCGTCCTCCTTAATCTTATTCTTGTCCAATTAGTGTTTTTATGCAATCTTTTGCATCCAATAGGTGTGTTTGTGTAATTGGAGGAACATTTAGGTCATTTTCGTCCTCCCTAGGCTTATTCTTGTCCAATTAGGGTTTTTAATCAATCTTGTGCATCTAATAAGTTCATTTGTGTCATTGGATGAACATTTAGGTCATTTTCGTCCTCCCTAGGCTTATTCTTGTCCAATTAGGGTTTTTAACCAATCTTGTGCATCCAATAAGTTCATTTGTGTCATTGGATGAACATTTAGGTCATTTTCGTCCTCCCTAGGCTTATTCTTGTCCAATTAGGGTTTTTAACCAATCTTGTGCATCCAATAAGTTCATTTGTGTCATTGGATGAACATTTAGGTCATTTTAGTCCTCCCTAGGCTTATTCTTGTCCAATTAGGGTTTTTAACCAATCTTGTGCATCCAATAAGTTCATTTGTGACATTGGATGAACATTTAGGTTATTTTCGTCCTCCCTAGGCTTGTTCTTGTCCAATTAGGGTTTTTATGCATTCTTGTGCATCCTATAGGTGTGTTTGTGTCATTGGACGAACATTTAGGTCATTTTCGTCCTCCCTAGGCTTATTCTTGTCCAATTAGGGTTTTTATGCAATCCTGTGCATCCAATAGGTGTGTTTGTGTCATTGGAGGAACATTTAGGTCATTTTCGTCCTCCCTAGTCTAATTCTTGTCGAATTAGGGTTTTTATACAATCTTGTGCATTCAATAGGTGTGTTTGTGTCATTGGATGAACATTTAGGTCATTTTCGTCCTCCCTAGGCTTATTCTTGTCCAATTAGGGTTTTTAACCAATCTTGTGCATCCAATAAGTTCATTTGTGTCATTGGATGAACATTTAGGTCATTTTCGTCCTCCCTAGGCTTATTCTTGTCCAATTAGGGTTTTTAACCAATCTTGTGCATCCAATAAGTTCATTTGTGTCATTGGATGAACATTTAGGTCATTTTCGTCCTCCCTACGCTTATTCTTGTCCAATTAGGGTTTTTAACCAATCGGTGTGTTTGTGTCATTGGACGAACATTTAGGTCATTTTCGTCCTCCCTAGGCTTATTCTTGTTCAATTAGGGTTTTTAACCAATCTTGTGCATCCAATAAGTTCATTTGTGTCATTGGATGAACATTTAGGTCATTTTCGTCCTCCCTAGGTTTATTCTTGTCCAATTAGGGTTTTCAACCAATCTTGTGCATCCAATAAGTTCATTTGTGTCATTGGATGATCATTTCGGTATTTTCGTCCTCCCTAGGCTTATTCTTGTTCAATTAGGGTTTTTAACTAACCTTGTGCATCCAATAAGTTCATTTGTGTCATTGGTTGAACATTTAGGTCATTTTCGTCCTCCCTAGGCTTATTCTTGTCCAATTAGGGTTTTTAACCAACCTTGTGCATCCAATAAGTTCATTTGTGTCATTTGTGGAACATTTAGGTCATTTACGTCCTCCCTAGTCTTATTCTTGTTCAATTAGGGTTTTTATGCAATCTTATGCATCCAATAGGTGTGTTTGTGTCATTGGAGGAACATTTAGGTCATTTTCGTCCTCCCTAGTCTTATTCTTGTCGAATTAGGGTTTTTATACAATCTTGTGCATCCAATAGGTTTGTTTGTGTCATTGGAGGAACATTAAGGTCATTTTCGTCCTCCCTAGTCTTATTCTTGTCCAATTAGGGTTTTTATGCAATCTTGTGCATCCAATAGGTGTGTTTTTGTCATTGGACGAACATTTAGGTCATTTTCGTCCTCCCAAGGCTTCTTCTTGTCCAATTAGGGTTTTTTTACCAATCTTGTACATCCAATAGGTGTGTTTGTGTCATTGGATGAACATTTAGGTCATTTTCGTCCTCCCTAGGCTTATTCTTGTCCAATTAGGGTTTTTAACCAATCTTGTGCATCCAATAAGTTCATTTGTGTCATTGGATGAACATTTAGGTCATTTTCGTCCTCCCTAGGCTTATTCTTGTCCAATTAGGCTTTTTAAGCAATCTTGTGCATCAAATAAGTTCATTTGTGTCATTGGATGAACATTTAGGTCATTTTCGTCCACCCTAGGCTTATTCTTGTCCAACTAGGGTTTTTAACCAATCTTGTGCATCCAATAAGTTCATTTGTGTCATTGGATGAACATTTAGGTCATTTTCATCCTCCCAATGCTTATTCTTGTCCAATTAGGGTTTTTAACCAATCTTGTGCATCCAATAAGTTCATTTGTGTCATTGGATGAACATTTAGGTCATTTTCGTCCTCCCTAGGCTTATTCTTGTCCAATTAGGGTTTTTAAGCAATCTTGTGCATCAAATAAGTTCATTTGTGTCATTGGATGAACATTTAGGTCATTTTCGTCCTCCCTAGGCTTATTCTTGTCGAATTAGGGTTTTTAACCAATCATGTGCATCCAATAAATTCATTTGTGTCATTGGATGAACATTTAGGTCATTTTCGTCCACCCTAGCCTTATTCTTGTCCAATAAGGGTTTTTAAGCAATCTTGTGCATCCAATAGGTGTGTTTGTGTCATTGGATGAACATTTAGGTCATTTTCGTCCTCCCTAGGCTTATTCTTGTCCAATTAGGGTTTTTAAGCAATCTTGTGCATCCAATAGGTGTGTTTGTGTCATTAGATGAACATTTAGGTCAGTTTCGTCATCCCTAGGCTTATTCTTGTCCAATTAGGGTTTCTAACGAATCTTGTGCATCCATTTAGTGTATTTGTGTTATTGGATGAACATTTAGGTCATTTTCGTCCTCGCTAGGCTTATTCTTGTCCAATTAGGGTTTTTAACCAATCTTGTGCATCCAATAGGTGTATTTGTGTCATTGGATGAACATTTAGGTCATTTTCGTCCTCCCTAGGCTTATTCTTGTCCAATTAGGGTTTTTAACCAATCTTGTGCATCCAATAGGTGTGTTTGTGTCATTGGATGAACATTTAGGTCATTTTCGTCCTTCCTAGGCTTATTCTTGTCCAATTAGTGTTTTTAACCAATCTTGTGCATCCAATAGGTGTGTTTGTGTCATTGGATGAACATTTAGGTCAGTTTCGTCCTCCCTAGGCTTATTCTTGTCCAATTAGGGTTTCTAACGAATCTTGTGCATCCAATAGGTGTATTTGTGTCATTGGATGGACATTTAGGTCATTTTCGTCCTCCCTAGGCTTATTCTTATCCAATTAGGGTTTTTAAGCAATCTTGTGCATCCAATAAGTTCATTTGTGTCATTGGATGAACATTTAGGTCATTTTCGTCCTCCCTAGGCTTATTCTTGTCCAATTAGGGTTTTTAACCAATCTTGTGCATCCAATAAGGTCATTTGTGTCATTGGATGAACATTTAGGTCATTTTCGTCCACCCTAGGCTTATTCTTGTCCAGTTAGGGTTTTTAACCAATCTTGTGCATCCAATAAGTTCATTTGTGTCATTGGATGAACATTTTGGTCATTTTCGTCCTCCCAAGGCTTATTCTTGTCCAATTAGGGTTTTTGACCAATCTTGTGCATCCAATAAGTTCATTTGTGTCATTGGATGAACATTTAGGTCATTTTCGTCCTCCCTAGGCTTATTCTTATCCAATTAGGGTTTTTAAGCAATCTTGTGCATCCAATAAGTTCATTTGTGTCATTGGATGAACATTTAGGTCATTTTCGTCCTCCCTAGGCTTATTCTTGTCCAATTAGGGTTTTTAACCAATCTTGTGCATCCAATAAGGTCATTTGTGTCATTGGATGAACATTTAGGTCATTTTCATCCTCCCTAGTCTTATTGTTGTCCAATTAGGGTTTTTAACCAATCTTGTGCATCCAATAGGTGTGTTTGTGTCATTAGATGAACATTTAGGTATTTTCCTCCTCCCTAGGCTTATTGTTGTCCAATTAGGGTTTTTAACCAATCTTGTGCATCCAATAGGTGTGTTTGTGTCATTGGATGAACATTTAGGTCATTTTCGTCATCCCTAGGCTTATTCTTGTCCAATCAGGGTTTTTAACCAATCTTGTGCATCCAATAAGTTCATTTGTGTCATTGGATGAACATTTAGGTCATTTTCGTCCACCCTAGGCTTATTCTTGTCCAATTAAGTTTTTAACCAATCTTGTGCATCCAATAAGTTCATTTGTGTCATTGGATGAACATTTAGGTCATTTTCGTCCTCCCAAGGCTTATTCTTGTCCAATTAGGGTTTTTAACCAATCTTGTGCATCCAATAAGTTAATTTGTGTCATTGGATGAATATTTAGGTCATTTTCGTCCTCCCTAGGCTTATTCTTGTCCAATTAGGGTTTTTAACCAATCTTGTGCATCCAATAGGTGTGTTTGTGTCATTGGATGAACATTTAGGTAATTTTCGTTCTCCCTAGGCTTATTCTTGTCCAATTAGGGTTTTTAACCAATCTTGTGCATCCAATAAGTTCATTTGTGTCATTGGATGAACATTTAGGTCATTTTAATCCACCCTAGGCTTATTCTTGTCCAATTAGAGTTTTTAACCAATCTTGTGCATCCAATAAGTTCATTTGTGTCATTGGATGAACATTTAGGTCATTTTCGTCCTCCCAAGGCTTATTCTTGTCCAATTAGGGTTTTTAACCAATCTTGTGCATCCAATAAGTTAATTTGTGTCATTGGATGAATATTTAGGTCATTTTCGTCCTCCCTAGGCTTATTCTTGTCCAATTAGGGTTTTTAAGCAATCTTGTGCATCAAATAAGTTCATTTGTGTCATTGGATGAACATTTAGGTCATTTTCGTCCACCCTAGGCTTATTCTTGTCCAGTTAGGGTTTTTAACCAATCTTTTGCATCCAATAAGTTCATTTGTGTCATTGGATGAACATTTTGGTCATTTTCGTCCTCCCAAGGCTTATTCTTGTCCAATTAGGGTTTTTAACCAATCTTGTGCATCCAATAAGTTCATTTGTGTCATTGGATGAACATTTAGGTCATTTTCCTCCTCCCTAGGTTTATTCTTATCCAATTAGGGTTTTTAAGCAATCTTGTGCATCCAATAAGTTCATTTGTGTCATTGGATGAACATTTAGGTCATTTTCGTCCTCCCTAGGCTTATTCTTGTCCAATTAGGGTTTTTAACCAATCTTGTGCATCCAATAAGGTCATTTGTGTCATTGGATGAACATTTAGGTCATTTTCATCCTCCCTAGTCTTATTGTTGTCCAATTAGGGTTTTTAACCAATCTTGTGCATCCAATAGGTGTGTTTGTGTCATTAGATGAACATTTAGGTCTTTTCCTCCTCCCTAGGCTTATTGTTGTCCAATTAGGGTTTTTAACCAATCTTGTGCATCCAATAGGTGTGTTTGTGTCATTGGATGAACATTTAGGTCATTTTCGTCATCCCTAGGCTTATTCTTGTCCAATCGGGGTTTTTAACCAATCTTGTGCATCCAATAAGTTCATTTGTGTCATTGGATGAACATTTAGGTCATTTTCGTCCTCCCAAGGCTTATTCTTGTCCAATTAGGGTTATTAACCAATCTTGTGCATCCAATAAGTTCATTTGTGTCATTGGATGAACATTTAGGTCATTTTCGTCCTCCCAAGGCTTATTCTTGTCAAATTAGGGTTTTTAACAAATCTTGTGCATCCAATAAGTTAATTTGTGTCATTGGATGAACATTTAGGTCATTTTCGTCCTCCCTAGGC
>JBBPBR010000645.1:40388-82164 GCA_037974775.1 Cicer pinnatifidum | reverse complement strand
GTCATTTTCGTCCTCCCTAGGCTTATTCTTGTTCAATTAGGGTTTCTAACCAATCTTGTGCATCCAATAGGTGTGTTTGTGTCATTGGATGAACATTTAGGTCATTTTCGACCTCCCTAGTCTTATTCTTGTCCAATTATGGTTTTAAGCAATCTTGTGCATCCAATAAGTTCATTTGTGTCATTGGATGAACATTTAGGTCATTTTCGTCCTCCCAAGGCTTATTCTTGTCCAATTAGGGTTTTTAACCAATCTTGTGCATCAAATAAGTTCATTTGTGTCATTGGATGAATATTTAGGTCATTTTCGTCCTCCCTAGGCTTATTCTTGTCCAATTAGGGTTTTTAACCAATCTTGTGCATCCAATAGGTGGTGTTTGTGTCATTGGATGAACATTTAGGTTATTTTCGTCCTCCCTAGGCTTAGTTTTGTGCAATTAGGGTTTTTAACAAATCTTGTGCACCCAATAGGTGTGTTTGTGTTATTAGATGAACATTTAGGTCATTTTCAACCTCCTTAGGCTTATTGTTGTCCAATTAGGGTTTTTAACCAATCTTGTGCATCCAATAGGTGGTGTTTGTGTCATTGGATGAACATTTAGGTCATTTTCGTCCTCCCTAGTCTTATTCTTGTCCAATTAGGGTTTTTAACCAATCTTGTGCATCCAATAGGTGGTGTTTGTGTCATTGGATGAACATTTAGGTCATTTTCGTCCTCCCTAGTCTTATTCTTGTCCAATTAGCGTTTTAAGCAGTCTTGTGCGTCCAATAAGTTCATTTGTGTCGTTGGATTAAGATTTAAGTCATTTTCGTCCTCCCTAGGCTTATTCTTGTCCAATTAGGGTTTTTAACCAATCTTGTGCATCCAATAAGTTCATTTGTGTCATTGGATGAACAGTTCGGTCATTTTCGTCCTCCGAAGGCTTATTCATGTCCAGTTAGGCTTTTTAACCAATCTTGTGCATCCAATAAGTTCATTTGTGTCATTGGATGAACATTTAGGTCATTTTCGTCCTCCCTAGACTTATTCTTGTCCAATTAGGGTTTTTAACCAATCTTGTGCATCCAATAGGTGTGTTTGTGTCATTGGATGAACATTTAGGTCATTTTCGTTCATTCTAGGCTTATTCTTGTCCAATTAGGGTTTTTAACCAATCTTGTGCGTCCAATAAGTTCATTTGTGTCATTGGATGAACATTTAGGTCATTTTCGTCCACCCTAGGCTTATTCTTGTCCAATTAGGGTTTTTAACCAATCTTGTGCATCCAATAAGTTCATTTGTGTCATTGGATGAACATTTAGGTCATTTTCGTCCTCCCAAGGCTTATTCTTGTCCAATTAGGGTTTTTAACCAATCTTGTGCATCCAATAAGTTAATTTGTGTCATTAGATGAACATTTAGGTCATTTTCGTCCTCCCTAGGCTTATTCTTGTCCAATTAGGGTTTTTAAGCAATCTTATGCATCAAATAAGTTCATTTGTGTCATTCGATGAACATTTAGGTCATTTTCGTCCACCCTAGGCTTATACTTGTCCAGTTAGGGTTTTTAACCAATGTTGTGCATCCAATAAGTTCATTTGTGTCATTGGATGAACATTTAGGTCATTTTCGTCCTCCCAAGGCTTATTCTTGTCCAATTAGGGTTTTTAACCAATCTTGTGCATCCAATAAGTTCATTTGTGTCATTGGATGAACATTTAGGTCATTTTCGTCCTCCCTAGGCTTATTCTTATCCAATTAGGGTTTTTAAGCAATCTTGTGCATCCAATAAGTTCATTTGTGTCATTGGATGAACATTTAGGTCATTTTCGTCCTCCCAAGGCTTATTCTTGTCCAATTAGGGTTTTTAACCAATCTTGTGCATCCAATAAGTTCATTTGTGTCATTGGATGAACATTTAGGTCATTTTCGTCCTCCCTAGGCTTATTCTTGTCCAATTAGGGTTTTTAAGCAATCTTGTGCATCCAATAAGTTCATTTGTGTCATTGAATGAACATTTAGGTCATTTTCGTCCTTCCTAGGCTTATTCTTGTTCAATTAGGGTTTCTAACCAATCTTGTGCATCCAATAGGTGTGTTTGTGTCATTGGATGAACATTTTGGTCATTTTCGTCCTCCCTAGTCTTATTCTTGTCCAATTAGGGTTTTAAGCAATCTTGTGCATCCAATAAGTTCATTTGTGTCATTGGATGAACATTTAGGTTATTTTCGTCCTCCCTAGGCTTAGTTTTGTGCAATTAGGGTTTTTAACCAATCTTGTGCATCCAATAGGAGTGTTTGTGTCATTAGATGAACATTTAGGTCATTTTCATCCTCCCTAGGCTTATTGATGTCCAATTAGGGTTTTTAACCAATCTTGTGCATCCAATAAGTTCATTTGTGTCATTGGATGAACATTTAGGTCATTTTCGTCCACCCTAGGCTTATTCTTGTCCAGTTAGGGTTTTTAACCAATCTTGTGCATCCAATAAGTTAATTTGTGTCATTGGATGAACATTTAGGTCATTTTCGTCCTCCCTAGGCTTATTCTTGTCCAATTAGGGTTTTTAAGCAATCTTGTGCATCAAATAAGTTCATTTGTGTCATTGGATGAACATTTAGGTCATTTTCGTCCACCCTAGACTTATTCTTGTCCAGTTAGGGTTTTTAACCAATCTTGTGCATCCAATAAGTTCATTTGTGTCATTGGATGAACATTTAGGTCATTTTCGTCCACCCTAGGCTTATTCTTGTCCAATTAGGGTTTTTAACCAATCTTGTGCATCCAATAAGTTCATTTGTGTCATTGGATGAACATTGAGGTCATTTTCGTCCTCCCAAGGCTTATTCTTGTCCAATTAGGGTTTTTAACCAATCTTGTGCATCCAATAAGTTCATTTGTGTCATTGGATGAACATTTAGGTCATTTTCGTCCTCCCTAGGCTTATTCTTGTCCAATTTGGGATTTTAACCAATCTTGTGCATCCAATAGGTGTGTTTGTGTCATTGGATGAACATTTAGGTCATTTTCGTCCTCCCTAGGCTTATTCTTGTCCAATTAGGGTTTTTAACCAATCTTGTGCATCCAATAAGTTCATTTGTGTCATTGGATAAACATTTAGGTCATTTTCGTCCACCCTAGGCTCATTCTTGTCCAATTAGGGTTTTTAACCAATCTTGCGCCTCCAATAAGTTCATTTGTGTCATTGGATGAACATTTAGCTCATTTTCGTCCTCCCAAGGCTTATTCTTGTCCAATTAGGGTTTTTAACCAATCTTGTGCATCCAATAAGTTCATTTGTGTCATTGGATGAACATTTAGGTCATTTTCGTCCTCCCTAGGCTTATTCTTGTCCAATTAGGGTTTTTAAGCAATCTTGTGAATCCAATAAGTTCATTTGTTTCATTGGATGAACATTTAGGTCATTTTCGTCCTCCCTAGGCTTATTGTTGTTCAATTAGGGTTTCTAACCAATCATGTGCATCCAATAGGTGTGTTTGTGTCATTGGATGAACATTTAGGTCATTTTCGTCCTCCCTAGTCTTATTCTTGTCCAATTAGGGTTTGAAGCAATCTTGTGCATCCAATAAGTTCATTTGTGTCATTGGATAAACATTTAGGTCATTTTCGTCCACCCTAGGCTTATTCTTGTCCAATTAGGGTTTTTAACCAATCTTGTGCATCCAATAAGTTCATTTGTGTCATTGGATGAACATTTAGGTCATTTTCGTCCTCCCAAGGCTTATTCTTGTCCAATTAGGGTTTTTAACCAATCTTGTGCATCCAATAGGTGTGTTTGTGTCATAGGATGAACATTTAGGTCATTTTCGTCCTCCCTAGGCTTAGTCTTGTCCAATTAGGGTTTCTAACCAATCTTGTGCATCCAATAGGTGTATTTGTGTCATTGGATGAACATTTAGGTCATTTTCGTCCTCCCTAGGCTTATTCTTGTCCAATTAGGGTTTTTAAGCAATCTTGTGCATCCAATAAGTTCCTTTGTGTCATTGGATGAACATTTAGGTCATTTTCGTCCTCCCTAGGCTTATTCTTGTCCAATTAGGGTTTTTAACCAATCTTGTGCATCCAATAAGTTCATTTGTGTCATTGGATAAACATTTAGGTCATTTTCGCCCACCCTAGGCTAATTCTTGTCCAATTAGGGTTTTTAACCAATCTTGTGCATCCAATAAGTTCATTTGTGTCATTGGATGAACATTTAGGTCATTTTCGTCCTCCCAAGGCTTATTCTTGTCCAATTAGGGTTTTTAACCAATCTTGTGCATCCAATAAGTTCATTTGTGTCATTGGATGAACACTTAGGTCATTTAGTTCTCCCTAGGCTTATTCTTGTGCAATTAAGGTTTTTAACCAATCTTGTGCATCCAATAGGTGTGTTTGTGTCATTGGATGAACATTTAGGTCATTTTCGTCCTCCCTAGGCTTATTCTTGTCCAACTAGGGTTTTTAACCAATCTTGTGCATCCAATAAGTTCATTTGTGTCATTGGATAAACATTTAGGTCATTTTCGTCCACCCTAGGCTTATTCTTGTCCAATTAGGGTTTTTAACCAATCTTGTGCATCCAATAGGTTCATTTGTGTCATTGGATGAACATTTAGGTCATTTTTGTCCTCCCTAGGCTTATTCTTGTCCAATTAGGGTTTTTAACCAATCTTGTGCATCCAATAAGTTCATTTGTGTCATTGGATGAACATTTAGGTCATTTTCGTCCACCCTAGGCTTATTCTTGTCCAATTCGGGTTTTTAACCAATCTTGTGCATCCAATAAGTTCATTTGTGTCATTGGATGAATATTTAGGTCATTTTCGTCCTCCCAAGGCTTATTCTTGTCCAATTAGGGTTTTTAACCAATCTTGTGCATCCAATAAGTTCATTTCTGTTATTGGATGAACATTTAGGTCATTTTCGTCCTCCCTAGGCTTATTCTTGTCCAATTAGGGTTTTTAAGCAATCTTGTGCATCCAACAAGTTCATTTGTGTCATTGGATGAACATTTAGGTCATTTTCGTCCTCCCTAGGCCTATTCTTGTTCAATTAGGGTTTCTAACCAATCTTGAGCATCCAATAGGTGTGTTTGTGTCATTCATTTTCGTCCTCCCTAGTCTTATTCTTGTCCAATAAGGGTTTTAAGCAATCTTGTGCATCCAATAAGTTCATTTGTGTCATTGGATGAACATTTAGGTTATTTTCGTCCTCCCTAGGCTTAGTTTTGTGCAATTAGGGTTTTTAACCAATCTTGTGCATCCAATAGGTGTGTTTGTGTCATTAGATGAACATTTAGGTCATTTTCATCTTCCCTAGGCGTATTGTTGTCCAATTAGGGTTTTTAACCAATCTTGTGCATCCAATAGGTGTGTTTGTGTCATTCGATGAACATTTAGGTCATTTTCATCCTCCCTAGTCTTATTCTTGTCCAATTAGGGTTTTAAGCAGTCTTGTGAGTCCAATAAGTACATTTGTGTCATTGGATTAAGATTTAAGTCATTTTCGTCCTCCCTAGGCTTATTCTTGTTCAATTAGGGTTTCTAACCAATCTTGTGCATCCAATAGGTTTGTTTGTGTCATTGCATGAACATTTAGGTCATTTTCGTACTCCCTAGTCTTATTCTTGTCCAATTATTGTTTTAAGCAATCTTGTGCATCCAATAAGTTCATTTGTGTCATTGGATGAACATTTAGGTCATTTTCGTCCTCCCAAGGCTTATTCTTGTCCAATTAGGCTTTTTAACCAATCTTGTGCATCCAATAAGTTCATTTGTGTCATTGGATGAACATTTAGGTCATTTTCGTCCTCCCAAGGCTTATTCTTGTCCAATTAGGGTTTTTAACCAATCTTGTGCATCCAATAAGTTCATTTGTGTTAATTGATGAACATTTAGGTCATTTTCGTCCTCCCTAGGCTTATTCTTGTCCAATTAGGGTTTTTAAGCAATCTTGTGCATCCAACAAGTTCATTTGTGTCATTGGATGAACATTTAGGTCATTTTCGTCCTCCCAAGGCTTATTCTTGTCCAGTTAGGCTTTTTAACCAATCTTGTGCATCCAATAAGTTCATTTGTGTCATTGGATGAACATTTAGGTCATTTTCGTCCTCCCTAGTCTTATTCTTGTCCAATTAGGGTTTTAAGCAATGTTGTGCGTCCAATAAGTTCATTTGTGTCATTGGATTAAGATTTAAGTCATTTTCGTCCTCCCTAGGCTTATTCTTGTTCAATTAGGGTTTCTAACCAATCTTGTGCATCCAATAGGTGTGTTTGTGTCATTGGATGAACATTTAGGTCATTTTCGTCCTCCCTAGACTTATTCTTGTCCAATTAGGGTTTTAAGCAATCTTGTGCATCCAATAAGTTCATTTATGTCATTGGTTGAACATTTAGGTCATTTTCGTCCTCCCTAGGCTTATTCTTGTTCAATTAGGGTTTCTAACCAATCTTGTGCATCCAATAGGTGTGTTTGTGTAATTGGATGAACATTTAGGTCATTTTCGTCCTCCCTAGTCTTATTCTTGTCCAATTAGTGTTTTAAGCAATCTTGTGCATCCAATAAGTTCATTTGTGTCATTGGATGAACATTTAGGTTATTTTCGTCCTCCCTAGGCTTAGTTTTGTGCAATTAGGGTTTTTAACCAATCTTGTGCATCCAATAGGTGTGTTTGTGTCATTAGATGAACATTTAGGTCATTTCCGTCCTCCCTAGTCTTATTCTTGTCCAATTAGGGTTTTAAGCAATCTTGTGCGTCCAATAAGTTCATTTGTGTCATTGGATTAAGATTTAAGTCATTTTCGTCCTCCCTAGGCTTATTCTTGTTCAATTAGGGTTTCTAACCAATCTTGTGCATCCAATATGTGTGTTTGTGTCATTGGATGAACATTTAGGTCATTTTCGTCCTCCCTAGTCTGATTCTTGTCCAATTATGGTTTTAAGCAATCTTGTGCATCCAATAAGTTCATTTTTGTCATTGGATGAATATTTAGGTCATTTTCGTCCTCCCAAGGCTTATTCTTGTCCAATTAGGCTTTTTAACCAATCTTGTGCATCCAATAAGTTCATTTGTGTCATTGGATGAACATTTAGGTCATTTTCGTCCTCCCAAGGCTTATTCTTGTCCAATTAGGGTTTTTAACCAATCTTGTGCATCCAATAAGTCCATTTGTGTCATTGGATGAACATTTAGGTCATTTTCGTCCTCCATAGGCTTATTCTTGTCCAATTATGGTTTTTAACCAATCTTGTGCATCCAATAAGTTCATTTGTGTCATTGGATGAACATTTAGGTCATTTTCGTCCACCCTAGGCTTATTCTTGTCCAATTCGGGTTTTTAACCAATCTTGTGCATCCAATAAGTTCATTTGTGTCATTGGATGAATATTTAGGTCATTTTCGTCCTCCCAAGGCTTATTCTTGTCCAATTAGGGTTTTTAACCAATCTTGTGCATCCAATAAGTTCATTTGTGTCATTGGATGAACATTTAGGTCATTTTCGTCCTCCCAAGGCTTATTCTTGTCCAATTAGGGTTTTTAACCAATCTTGTGCATCCAATAAGTTCATTTGTGTCATTGGATAAACATTTAGGTTATTTTCGTCGACCCTAGGCTTATTCTTGTCCAAATAGGGTTTTTAACCAATCTTGTTCATCCAATAAGTTCATTTGTGTCATTGGATAAACATTTAGGTTATTTTCGTTGACCTTAGGCTTATTCTTGTCCAATTAGGGTTTTTAACCAATCTTGTGCATCCAATAAGTTCATTTGTGTCATTGGACGAACATTTAGGTCATTTTCGTCCTCCCAAGGCTTATTCTTGTCCAATTAGGGTTTTTAACCAATCTTGTGCATCCAATAAGTTCATTTGTGTCATTGGATGAACATTTAGGTCATTTTCGTCCTCCCAAGGCTTATTCTTGTCCAATTAGGGTTTTTAACCAATCTTGTGCATCCAATAAGTTCATTTGTGTCATTGGATAAACATTTAGGTCATTTTCGTCCTCCCTAGGCATATTCTTGTCCAATTAGGGTTTTTAACCAATCTTGTGCATCCAATAGGTGTGCTTGTGTCATTGGATTAACATTTAGGTCATTTTCGTCGTCCCTAGTCTTATTCTTGTCCAATTATGGTTTTAAGCAATCTTGTGCATCCAATAAGTTCATTTGTGTCATTGGATGAACATTTAGGTCATTTTCGTCCTCCCAAGGCTTATTCTTGTCCAATTAGGGTTTTTAACCAATCTTGTGCATCCAATAAGTTCATTTGTGTCATTGGATGAACATTTAGGTCATTTTCGTCCTCCCAAGGCTTATTCTTGTCCAATTAGGGTTTTTAACCAATCTTGTGCATCCAATAAGTTCATTTGTGTCATTGGATAAACATTTAGGTCATTTTCGTCCTCCCAAGGCTTATTCTTGTCCAATTAGGGTTTTTAACCAATCTTGTGCATCCAATAAGTTAATTTGTGTCATTGGATGAACATTTAGGTCATTTTCGTCCTCCCTAGGCATATTCTTGTCCAATTAGGGTTTTTAAGCAATCTTGTGCATCAAATAAGTTCATTTCTGTCATTGGATGAACATTTTGGTCATTTTCGTCCTCCAAAGGCTTATTCTTGTCCAATTAGGGTTTTTAACCAATCTTGTGCATCCAATAAGTTCATTTGTGTCATTGGATGAACATTTAGGTCATTTTCGTCCTCCCAAGGCTTATTCTTGTCCAATTAGGGTTTTTAACCAATCTTGTGCATCCAATAAGTTCATTTGTGTCATTGGATGAACATTTAGGTCATTTTCGTCCTCCCTAGGCTTATTCTTGTCCAATTAGGGTTTTTAACCAATCTTGTGCATCCAATAAGTTCATTTGTGTCATTGGAGGAAATTTTAGGTCATTTTCGTCCTCCCTTGTCTTATTCTTGTCCAATTAGGGTTTTTATGCAATCTTGTGCATCCAATTGGTGTGTTTGTGTCATTGGAGGAACATTTAGGTCATTTTCGTGCTCCCTAGGCTTATTCTTGTCCAATTAGGGTTTTCAACCAATCTTGTGCATCCAATAAGTTCATTTGTGTCATTGGATGAACATTTACGTCATTTTCGTCCTCCCTAGGCTTATTCTTGTCCAATTATGGTTTTCAACCAATCTTGTGCATCCAATAAGTTCATTTGTGTCATTGGATGAACATTTAGGTCATTTTCGTCCTCCCTAGGCTTATTCTTGTCCAATTAGGGTTTTTAACCAATCTTGTGCATCCAATAAGTTCATTTGTGTCATTGGATGAACATTTAGGTCATTTTCGTCCTCCCTAGGCTTATTCTTGTCCAATTAGGGTTTTTAACCAATCTTGTGCATCCAATAAGTTCATTTGTGTCATTGGAGGAACATTTAGGTCATTTTCGTCCTCCCTTGTCTTATCCTTGTCCAATTATGGTTTTTATGCAATCTTGTGCATCCAATTGGTGTGTTTGTGTCATTGGAGGAACATTTAGGTCATTTTCGTGCTCCCTAGGCTTATTCTTGTCCAATTAGGGATTTCAACCAATCTTGTGCATCCAATAAGTTCATTTGTGTCATTGGATGAACATTTAGGTCATTTTCGTCCTCCCTAGGCTTATTCTTGTCCAATTAGGGTTTTTAACCAATCTTGTGCATCCAATAAGTTCATTTGTGTCATTGGAATGAACATTTAGGTCATTTTCGTCCTCCCTAGGCTTATTCTTGTCCAATTAGGGTTTTTATGCAATCTTGTGCATCCAATTGGTGTGTTTGTGTCATTGGACGAACATTTAGGTCATTTTCGTCCTCCCTAGGCTTATTCTTGTCAGATTAGGGTTTTTAACCAATCTTGTTCATCCAATAAGTTCATTTGTGTCATTGGATGAACATTTAGGTCATTTTCGTCCTCCCTAGGCTTATTCTTGTCCAATTAGGGTTTTTAACCAATCTTGTGCATCCAATAAGTTTATTTGTGTCATTGGATGAACATTTAGGTCATTTTCTTCCTCCCTAGGCTTATTCTTGTCCAATAAGGGTTTTTAACCAATCTTGTGCATCCAATAGGTGTGTTTGTGTCATTGGATGAACATTTAGGTCATTTTCGTCCTCCCTAGGCTTATTCTTACCCAATTAGGGTTTTTATGCAATCTTGTGCATCCAATAGGTGTGTTTGTGACATTGGACGAACATTTAGGTCATTTTCGTCCCCCCTAGGCTTATTCTTGTCCGATTAGGGTTTTTAACCAATCTTGTGCATCCAATAAGTTCATTTGTGTCATTGGATGAACATTTAGGTCATTTTCGTCCTCCCTAGGCTTATTCTTGTCCAATTAGGGTTTTTAACCAATCTTGTGCATCCAATAAGTTCATTTGTGTCATTGGATGAACATTTAGGTCATTTTCGTCCTCCATAGGCTTATTGTTGTCCAATTAGGGTTTTTAACCAATCTTATGCATCCAATAAGTTCATTTGTTTCATTGGATGAACATTTAGGTCATTTTCGTCCTCCCTAGGCTTATTCTTGTCCAATTAGGGTTTTTATGCAATCTTGTGCATCCAATAGGTGTGTTTGTGTCATTGGACGAACATTTAGGTCATTTTCGTCCTCCCTACGCTTATTCTTGTCCAAATAGGGTTTTTAAACAACCTTGTGCATACAATAAGTTCATTTGTGTCATTGGATGAACATTTAGGTCATTTTCGTCCTCCCTAGGCTTATTCTTGTCCAATTATGGTTTTCAACCTATCTTGTGCATCCAATAAGTTCATTTGTGTCATTGGATGAACATTTAGGTCATTTTCGTCCTCCCTAGGCTTATTCTTGTCCAATTATGGTTTTTAACCAATCTTGTGCATCCAATAAGTTCATTTGTGTCATTGGATGAACATTTAGGTCATTTTCGTCCTCCCTAGGCTTATTCTTGTCCAATTCGGGTTTTTAACCAATCTTGTGCATCCAATAAGTTCATTTGTGTCATTGGATGAATATTTAGGTCATTTTCGTCCTCCCAAGGCTTATTCTTGTCCAATTAGGGTTTTTAACCAATCTTGTGCATCCAATAAGTTCATTTCTGTTATTGGATGAACATTTAGGTCATTTTCGTCCTCCCTAGGCTTATTCTTGTCCAATTAGGGTTTTTAAGCAATCTTGTGCATCCAACAAGTTCATTTGTGTCATTGGATGAACATTTAGGTCATTTTCGTCCTCCCTAGGCCTATTCTTGTTCAATTAGGGTTTCTAACCAATCATGAGCATCCAATAGGTGTGTTTGTGTCATTGGATAAACATTTAGGTCATTTTCGTCCTCCCTAGTCTTATTCTTGTCCAATAAGGGTTTTAAGCAATCTTGTGCATCCAATAAGTTCATTTGTGTCATTGGATGAACATTTAGGTTATTTTCGTCCTCCCTAGGCTTAGTTTTGTGCAATTAGGGTTTTTAACCAATCTTGTGCATCCAATAGGTGTGTTTGTGTCATTAGATGAACATTTAGGTCATTTTCATCTTCCCTAGGCGTATTGTTGTCCAATTAGGGTTTTTAACCAATCTTGTGCATCCAATAGGTGTGTTTGTGTCATTCGATGAACATTTAGGTCATTTTCATCCTCCCTAGTCTTATTCTTGTCCAATTAGGGTTTTAAGCAGTCTTGTGAGTCCAATAAGTTCATTTGTGTCATTGGATTAAGATTTAAGTCATTTTCGTCCTCCCTAGGCTTATTCTTGTTCAATTAGGGTTTCTAACCAATCTTGTGCATCCAATAGGTTTGTTTGTGTCATTGCATGAACATTTAGGTCATTTTCGTACTCCCTAGTCTTATTCTTGTCCAATTATTGTTTTAAGCAATCTTGTGCATCCAATAAGTTCATTTGTGTCATTGGATGAACATTTAGGTCATTTTCGTCCTCCCAAGGCTTATTCTTGTCCAATTAGGCTTTTTAACCATTCTTGTGCATCCAATAAGTTCATTTGTGTCATTGGATGAACATTTAGGTCATTTTCGTCCTCCCAAGGCTTATTCTTGTCCAATTAGGGTTTTTAACCAATCTTGTGCATCCAATAAGTTCATTTGTGTTAATTGATGAACATTTAGGTCATTTTCGTCCTCCCTAGGCTTATTCTTGTCCAATTAGGGTTTTTAAGCAATCTTGTGCATCCAACAAGTTCATTTGTGTCATTGGATGAACATTTAGGTCATTTTCGTCCTCCCAAGGCTTATTCTTGTCCAGTTAGGCTTTTTAACCAATCTTGTGCATCCAATAAGTTCATTTGTGTCATTGGATGAACATTTAGGTCATTTTCGTCCTCCCTAGTCTTATTCTTGTCCAATTAGGGTTTTAAGCAATGTTGTGCGTCCAATAAGTTCATTTGTGTCATTGGATTAAGATTTAAGTCATTTTCGTCCTCCCTAGGCTTATTCTTGTTCAATTAGGGTTTCTAACCAATCTTGTGCATCCAATAGGTGTGTTTGTGTCATTGGATGAACATTTAGGTCATTTTCGTCCTCCCTAGACTTATTCTTGTCCAATTAGGGTTTTAAGCAATCTTGTGCATCCAATAAGTTCATTTATGTCATTGGTTGAACATTTAGGTCATTTTCGTCCTCCCTAGGCTTATTCTTGTTCAATTAGGGTTTCTAACCAATCTTGTGCATCCAATAGGTGTGTTTGTGTAATTGGATGAACATTTAGGTCATTTTCGTCCTCCCTAGTCTTATTCTTGTCCAATTAGTGTTTTAAGCAATCTTGTGCATCCAATAAGTTCATTTGTGTCATTGGATGAACATTTAGGTTATTTTCGTCCTCCCTAGGCTTAGTTTTGTGCAATTAGGGTTTTTAACCAATCTTGTGCATCCAATAGGTGTGTTTGTGTCATTAGATGAACATTTAGGTCATTTTCATCCTCCCTAGGCTTATTGTTGTCCAATTAGGGTTTTTAACCAATCTTGTGCATCCAATAGGTGTGTTTGTGTCATTGGATAAACATTTAGGTCATTTTCGTCCTCCTTAGTCTTATTCTTGTCCAATTAGGGTTTTAAGCAATCTTGTGCGTCCAATAAGTTCATTTGTGTCATTGGATTAAGATTTAAGTCATTTTCGTCCTCCCTAGGCTTATTCTTGTTCAATTAGGGTTTCTAACCAATCTTGTGCATCCAATAGGTGTGTTTGTGTCATTGGATGAACATTTAGGTCATTTTCGTCCTCCCTAGTCTTATTCTTGTCCAATTATGGTTTTAAGCAATCTTGTGCATCCAATAAGTTCATTTGTGTCATTGGATGAACATTTAGGTCATTTTCGTCCTCCTTAGGCTTATTCTTGTTCAATTAGGGTTTCTAACCAATCTTGTGCATCCAATAGGTGTGTTTGTGTCATTGGATGAACATTTAGGTCATTTTCGTCCTCCCTAGTCTTATTCTTGTCCAATTAGGTTTTTAAGCAATCTTGTGCATCCAATAAGTTCATTTGTGTCATTGGATGAACATTTAGGTTATTTTCGTCCTCCCTAGGCTTAGTTTTGTGCAATTAGGGTTTTTAACCAATCTTGTGCATCCAATAGGTGTGTTTGTGTCACTGGATGAACATTTAGGTCATTTTCGTCCTCCCTAGGCTTATTCTTGTCCAATTAGGGTTTTTAAGCAATCTTGTGCATCCAATAAGTTCATTTGTGTCATTGGATGAACATTTAGGTCATTTTCGTCCTCCCTAGGCTTATTCTTGTTCAATTATGGTTTCCAACCAATCTTGTGCATCCAATAGGTGTGTTTGTGTCATTGGATGAACATTTAGGTCATTTTCGTCCTCCCTAGTCTTATTCTTGTCCAATTAGGGTTTTAAGCAATCTTGTGCATCCAATAAGTTCATTTGTGTCATTGGATGAACATTTAGGTTATTTTCGTCCTCCCTAGGCTTAGTTTTGTGCAATTAGGATTTTTAACCAATCTTGTGCATCCAATAGGTGTGTTTGTGTCATTAGATGAACATTTAGGTCATTTTCATCCTCCTTAGGCTTATTGTTGTCCAATTAGGGTTTTTAACCAATCTTGTGCATCCAATAGGTGTGTTTGTGTCATTGGATGAACATTTAGGTCATTTTCGTCCTCCCTAGTCTTATTCTTGTCCAATTAGGGTTTTAAGCAATCTTGTGCATCCAATAAGTTCATTTGTGTCATTACATGAACATTTATGTCATTTTTCGTCCTCCCTAGGCTTATTCTTGTCCAATTAGGGTTTTTAAGCAATCTTGTGCATCCAATAAGTTCATTTGTGTCATTGGATGAACATTTAGGTCATTTTCGTCCTCCCTAGGCTTATTCTTGTCCAATTAGGGTTTTAAGCAATCTTGTGCATCCAATAAGTTCATTTGTGTCATTGGATGAACATTTAGGTCATTTTTCGTCTTCCCTAGGCTTATTCTTGTCCAATTAGGCTTTTTAACCAATCTTGTGCATCCAATAAGTTCATTTGTGTCATTGGATGAACATTTAGGTCATTTTCGTCCTCCCAAGGCTTATTCTTGTCCAATTAGGGTTTTTAACCAATCTTGTGCATCCAATAAGTTCATTTGTGTCATTGGATGAACATTTAGGTCATTTTCGTCCTCCCTAGGCTTATTCTTGTCCAATTAGGGTTTTTAAGCAATCTTGTGCATCCAACAAGTTCATTTGTGTCATTGGATGAACATTTAGGTCATTTTCGTCCTCCCTAGTCTTATTCTTGTCCAATTATGGTTTTAAGCAATCTTGTGCATCCAATAAGTTCATTTGTGTCATTGGATGAACATTTAGGTCATTTTCGTCCACCCTAGGCTTATTCTTGTCCAATTAGGGTTTTTAACCAATCTTGTGCATCCAATAAGTTCATTTGTGTCATTGGATGAACATTTAGGTCATATTCGTCCACCCTAGGCTTATTCTTGTCCAATTAGGGTTTTTAACCAATCTTGTGCATCCAATAAGTTCATTTGTGTCATTGGATGAACATTTAGGTCATTTTCGTCCTCCCAAGGCTTATTCTTGTCCAATTAGGGCTTTTAACCAATCTTGTGCATCCAATAAGTTCATTTGTGTCATTGGATGAACATTTAGGTCATTTTCGTCCACCCTAGGCTTATTCTTGTCCAATTAGGGTTTTTAACCAATCTTGTGCATCCAATAAGTTCATTTGTGTCATTGGATGAACATTTCGGTCATTTTCGTCCTCCGTAGGCTTATTCTTGTCCAATTAGGGTTTTTAACCAATCTTGTGCATCCAATAAGTTAATTTGTGTCATTGGATGAACATTTAGGTCATTTTCGTCCTCCCTAGGCTTATTCTTGTCCAATTAGGGTTTTTAAGAAATCTTGTGCATCAAATAAGTTCATTTGTGTCATTGGATGAACATTTAGGTCATTTTCGTCCACCCTAGGCTTATTCTTGTCCAATTAGGGTTTTTAACCAATCTTGTGCATCCAATAAGTTCATTTGTGTCATTGGATGAACATTTAGGTCATTTTTAGCCTCCCTTGGCTTATTCTTGTCCAATTAGGCTTTTTAAGCAATCTTGTGCATCAAATAAGTTCATTTGTGTCATTGGATGAACATTTAGGTCATTTTCATCCACCCTAGGCTTATTCTTGTCCAACTAGGGTTTTTAACCAATCTTGTGCATCCAATAAGTTCATTTGTGTCATTGGATGAACATTTAGGTCATTTTCGTCCTCCCAAGGCTTATTCTTGTCCAATTAGGGTTTTTAACCAATCTTGTGCATCCAATAAGTTCATTTGTGTCATTGGATGAACATTTAGGTCATTTTCGTCCTCCCTGGGCTTATTCTTGTCCAATTAGGGTTTTTAAGCAATCTTGTGCATCCAATAAGTTCATTTGTGTCATTGGATGAACATTTAGGTCATTTTCGTCCTCCCTAGGCTTATTCATGTTCAATTAGGGTTTCTAACCAATCTTGTGCATCCAATATTGTGTCATTGGATGAACATTTAGGTCATTTTTGTCCTCCCAAGTCTTATTCTTGTCCAATTAGGGTTTTAACCAATCTTGTGCATCCAATAAGTTCATTTGTGTCATTGGATGAACATTTAGGTTATTTTCGTCCTCCCTAGGCTTAGTTTTGTGCAATTAGGGTTTTTAACCAATCTTGTGCATCCAATAGGTGTGTTTGTGTCATTAGATGAACATTTAGGTCATTTCCGTCCTCCCTAGTCTTATTCTTGTCCAATTAGGGTTTTAAGCAATCTTGTGCGTCCAATAAGTTCATTTGTGTCATTGGATTAAGATTTAAGTCATTTTCGTCCTCCCTAGGCTTATTCTTGTTCAATTAGGGTTTCTAACCAATCTTGTGCATCCAATATGTGTGTTTGTGTCATTGGATGAACATTTAGGTCATTTTCGTCCTCCCTAGTCTGATTCTTGTCCAATTATGGTTTTAAGCAATCTTGTGCATCCAATAAGTTCATTTTTGTCATTGGATGAATATTTAGGTCATTTTCGTCCTCCCAAGGCTTATTCTTGTCCAATTAGGCTTTTTAACCAATCTTGTGCATCCAATAAGTTCATTTGTGTCATTGGATGAACATTTAGGTCATTTTCGTCCTCCCAAGGCTTATTCTTGTCCAATTAGGGTTTTTAACCAATCTTGTGCATCCAATAAGTCCATTTGTGTCATTGGATGAACATTTAGGTCATTTTCGTCCTCCATAGGCTTATTCTTGTCCAATTATGGTTTTTAACCAATCTTGTGCATCCAATAAGTTCATTTGTGTCATTGGATGAACATTTAGGTCATTTTCGTCCACCCTAGGCTTATTCTTGTCCAATTCGGGTTTTTAACCAATCTTGTGCATCCAATAAGTTCATTTGTGTCATTGGATGAATATTTAGGTCATTTTCGTCCTCCCAAGGCTTATTCTTGTCCAATTAGGGTTTTTAACCAATCTTGTGCATCCAATAAGTTCATTTCTGTTATTGGATGAACATTTAGGTCATTTTCGTCCTCCCTAGGCTTATTCTTGTCCAATTAGGGTTTTTAAGCAATCTTGTGCATCCAACAAGTTCATTTGTGTCATTGGATGAACATTTAGGTCATTTTCGTCCTCCCTAGGCCTATTCTTGTTCAATTAGGGTTTCTAACCAATCTTGTGCATCCAATAGGTGTGTTTGTGTCATTGGATGAACATTTAGGTCATTTTCGTCCTCCCTAGGCTTATTCTTGTCCAATTAGGGTTTTTAAGCAATCTTGTGCATCCAACAAGTTCATTTGTGTCATTGGATGAACATTTAGGTCATTTTCGTCCTCCCTAGGCCTATTCTTGTTCAATTAGGGTTTCTAACCAATCTTGTGCATCCAATAGGTGTGTTTGTGTCATTGGATGAACATTTAGGTCATTTTCGTCCACCCTAGGCTTATTCTTGTCCAGTTAGGGTTTTTAACCAATCTTGTGCATCCAATAAGTTCATTTGTGTCATTGGATGAACATTTAGGTCATTTTCGTCCTCCCAAGGCTTATTCTTGTCCAATTAGGGCTTTTAACCAATCTTGTGCATCCAATAAGTTCATTTCTGTTATTGGATGAACATTTAGGTCATTTTCGTCCTCCCTAGGCTTATTCTTGTCCAATTAGGGTTTTTAAGCAATCTTGTGCATCCAACAAGTTCATTTGTGTCATTGGATGAACATTTAGGTCATTTTCGTCCTCCCTAGTCTTATTCTTGTCCAATTATGGTTTTAAGCAATCTTGTGCATCCAATAAGTTCATTTGTGTCATTGGATGAACATTTAGGTCATTTTCGTCCACCCTAGGCTTATTCTTGTCCAACTAGAGTTTTTAACCAATCTTGTGCATCCAATAAGTTCATTTGTGTCATTGGATGAACATTTAGGTCATTTTCGTCCTCCCAAGGCTTATTCTTGTCCAATTAGGGTTTTTAACCAATCTTGTGCATCCAATAAGTTCATTTGTGTCATTGGATGAACATTTAGGTCATTTTCGTCCTCCCTAGGCTTATTCTTGTCCAATTAGGGTTTTTAACCAATCTTGTGCATCCAGTAAGTTCATTTGTGTAATTTGATGAACATTTAGGTCATTTTCGTCCTCCCTAGGCTTATTCTTGTCCAGTTAGGGTTTTTAACCAATCTTGTGCATCCAATAGGTGTGTTTGTGTCATTGGATGAACATTTAGGTCATTTTCGTCCTCCCAAGGCTTATTCTTGTCCAATTAGGGTTTTTAACCAATCTTGTGCATCCCATAAGTTCATTTGTGTCATTGGATGAACATTTAGGTCATTTTCGTCCTCCCTAGGCTTATTCTTGTCCAATTAGGGTTTTTAAGCAATCTTGTGCATCCAATAAGTTCATTTGTGTCATTGGATGAACATTTAGGTCATTTTCGTCCTCCCAAGGCTTATTCTTGTCCAATTAGGGTTTTTAACCAATCTTGTGCATCCAATAAGTTCATTTGTGTCATTGGATGAACATTTAGGTCATTTTCGTCCTCCCTAAGCTTATTCTTGTCTAATTAGGGTTTTTAAGCAATCTTGTGCATCCAAAAAGTTCATTTGTGTCATTGGATGAACATTTAGGTCATTTTCGTCCACCCTAGGCTTATTCTTTTCCAATTAGGGTTTTTAACCAATCTTGTGCATCCAATAAGTTCATTTGTGTCATTGGATGAACATTTAGGTCATTTTCGTCCTCCCTAGGCTTATTCTTGTTCAATTAGGGTTTCTAACCAATCTTGTGCATCCAATAGGTGTGTTTGTGTAATTGGATGAACATTTAGGTCATTTTCGTCCTCCCTAGTCTTATTCTTGTCCAATTATGGTTTTAAGCAACGTTGTGCGTCCAATAAGTTCATTTGTGTCATTGGATTAAGATTTAAGTCATTTTCGTCCTCCCTAGGCTTATTCTTGTTCAATTAGGGTTTCTAACCAACCTTGTGCATCCAATAGGTGTGTTTGTGTCATTGGATGAACATTTAGGTCATTTTCGTCCTCCCTAGACTTATTCTTGTCCAATTAGGGTTTTAAGCAATCATGTGCATCCAATAAGTTCATTTATGTCATTGGATGAACATTTAGGTCATTTTCGTCCTCCCTAGGCTTATTCTTGTTCAATTAGGGTTTCTAACCAATCTTGTGCATCCAATAGGTGTGTTTGTGTAATTGGATGAACATTTAGGTCATTTTCGTCCTCCCTAGTCTTATTCTTGTCCAATTAGTGTTTTAAGCAATCTTGTGCATCCAATAAGTTCATTTGTGTCATTGGATGAACATTTAGGTTATTTTCGTCCTCCCTAGGCTTAGTTTTGTGCAATTAGGGTTTTTAACCAATCTTGTGCATCCAATAGGTGTGTTTGTGTCATTAGATGAACATTTAGGTCATTTCCGTCCTCCCTAGTCTTATTCTTGTCCAATTAGGGTTTTAAGCAATCTTGTGCGTCCAATAAGTTCATTTGTGTCATTGGATTAAGATTTAAGTCATTTTCGTCCTCCCTAGGCTTATTCTTGTTCAATTAGGGTTTCTAACCAATCTTGTGCATCCAATAGGTGTGTTTGTGTCATTGGATGAACATTTAGGTCATTTTCGTCCTCCCTAGTCTTATTCTTGTCCAATTATGGTTTTAAGCAATCTTGTGCATCCAATAAGTTCATTTGTGTCATTGGATGAACATTTAAGTCATTTTCGTCCTCCCAAGGCTTATTCTTGTCCAATTAGGGTTTTTAACCAATCTTGTGCATCCAATAAGTTCATTTGTGTCATTGGATGAACATTTAGGTCATTTTCGTCTTCCCAAGGCTTAATCTTGTCCAGTTAGGGTTTTTAACCAATCTTGTGCATCCAATAAGTTCATTTGTGTCATTGGATGAACATTTATGTCATTTTCGTCCTCCCTAGGGTTATTCTTGTCCAATTAGGGTTTCTAACCAATCTTATGCATCCAATAGGTGTGTTTGTGTCATTGGATGAACATTTAGGTCATTTTCGTTCTCCATAGGCTTATTCTTACCCAATTAGGGTTTTTAGCCAATCTTGTGCATCCAATAAGTTCATTTGTGTCATTGGATGAACATTTAGGTCATTTTCGTCCACCCTAGGCTTATTCTTGTCCAATTAGGGTTTTTAACCAATCTTGTGCATCCAATAAGTTCATTTGTGTCATTGGATGAACATTTAGGTCATTTTCGTCCTCCCGAGGCTTATTCTTGTCCAATTAGGGTTTTTAACCAATCTTGTGCATCCAATAAGTTAATTTGTGTCATTGGATGAACATTTAGGTCATTTTCGTCCTCCCTAGGCTTATTCTTGTCCAATTAGGGTTTTTAAGCAATCTTGTGCATCCAATAAGTTCATTTGTGTCATTGGATGAACATTTAGGTCATTTTCGTCCACCCTAGGCTTATTCTTGTCCAATTAGGGTTTTTAACCAATCTTGTGCATCCAATAAGTTCATTTGTGTAATTGGATGAACATTTAAGTCATTTTCGTCCTCCCTAGGCTTATTCTTGTCCAGTTAGGGTTTTTAACCAATCTTGTGCATCCAATAGGTGTGTTTGTGTCATTGGATGAACATTTAGGTCATTTTCGTCCACCCTAGGCTTATTCTTGTCCAATTAGGGTTTTTAATCAATCTTGTGCATCCAATAAGGTCATTTGTCTCATTGGATGAACATTTAGGTCATTTTCGACCTCATTAGGCTTATTCTTGTCTAGTTAGGGTTTTTAACCATTCTTGTGCATCCAATAGGCGTATTTGTGTCATTGGATGAACATTTAGGTCATTTTCTTCCTCCCAAGGCTTATTCTTGTCCAATTAGGGTTTTTAACCAATCTTGTGCATCCAATAAGTTAATTTGTGTCATTGGATGAACATTTAGGTCATTTTCGTCCTCCCTAGGCTTATTCTTGTCCAATTAGGGTTTTTAACCAATCTTGTGCATCCAATAGGTGTGTTTGTGTCATTGGATGAACATTTAGGTCATTTTCGTCCTCCCTAGTCTTATTCTTGTCCAATTAGGGTTTTAAGCAATCTTGTGCATCCAATAAGTTCATTTGTCTCAATGGATGAACATTTAGGTCATTTTCGTCCTCCCTAGGCTTATTCTTGTCCAATTAGGGTTTCTAACCAATCTTGTGCATCCAATAGGTGTGTTTGTGTCATTGGATGAACATTTAGGTCATTTTCGTCCTCCCTATGCTTATTATTGTCCAATTAGGGTTTTTAACCAATCTTGTGCATCCAATAGGTGTGTTTGTGTCATTGGATGAACATTTAGGTCATTTTCGTCCTCCCTAGGCTTATTCTTGTCAAATTAGGGTTTCTAACCAATCTTGTGCATCCAATAGGTGTGTTTAGTCATTTGATGAACATTTAGGTCATTTTCGTCCTCCCTAGGCTTATTCTTGGCCAATTAGTGTTTTTAACCAATCTTGTGCATCCAATAAGTTCATTTGTGTCATTGGATTAACATTTAGGTCATTTTCGTCATCCGTAGGCTTATTCTTGTCCAATTAGGGTTCCTAACCAATCTAGTGCATCCAATAGTTGTGTTTGTGTCATTGGATGAACATTTAGGTCATTTTCGTCCTCCCTAGGCTTATTCTTGTCCAATTAGGGTTTTTAACCAATCTTGTGCATCCAATAAGTTCATTTGTGTCATTGGATGAACATTTAGGTCATTTGCGTCCACCCTAGGCTTAT
This sequence comes from Cicer pinnatifidum, assembly GCA_037974775.1. Taxonomy (NCBI): domain Eukaryota; kingdom Viridiplantae; phylum Streptophyta; class Magnoliopsida; order Fabales; family Fabaceae; genus Cicer; species Cicer pinnatifidum. Next base: position 60,493 of record JBBPBR010000645.1, on the reverse strand, counting down.
TCTTGTCCAATTAGGGTTTTTAACCAATCTTGTGCATCCAATATGTGCATTTGTGTCATTGGATGAACATTTAGGTCATTTTCGTCCTCCCAAGGCTTATTCTTGTCCAATTAGGGTTTTTAACCAATCTTGTGCATCCAATAAGTTCATTTGTGTCATTGGATGAACATTTAGGTCATTTTCGTCCTCCCTAGGCTTATTCTTGTCCAATTAGGGTTTTTAAGCAATCTTGTGCATCCAACAAGTTCATTTGTGTCATTGGATGAACATTTAGGTCATTTTCGTCCTCCCTAGGCCTATTCTTGTTCAATTAGGGTTTCTAACCAATCTTGTGCATCCAATAGGTGTGTTTGTGTCATTGGATAAACATTTAGGTCATTTTCGTCCTCCCTAGTCTTATTCTTGTCCAATAAGGGTTTTAAGCAATCTTGTGCATCCAATAAGTTCATTTGTGTCATTGGATGAACATTTAGGTTATTTTCGTCCTCCCTAGGCTTAGTTTTGTGCAATTAGGGTTTTTAACCAATCTTGTGCATCCAATAGGTGTGTTTGTGTCATTAGATGAACATTTAGGTCATTTTCATCCTCCCTAGGCTTATTGTTGTCCAATTAGGGTTTTTAACCAATCTTGTGCATCCAATAGGTGTGTTTGTGTCATTCGATGAACATTTAGGTCATTTTCGTCCTCCCTAGTCTTATTCTTGTCCAATTAGGGTTTTAAGCAGTCTTGTGAGTCCAATAAGTTCATTTGTGTCATTGGATTAAGATTTAAGTCATTTTCGTCCTCCCTAGGCTTATTCTTGTTCAATTAGGGTTTCTAACCAATCTTGTGCGTCCAATAGGTTTGTTTGTGTCATTGCATGAACATTTAGGTCATTTTCGTACTCCCTAGTCTTATTCTTGTCCAATTATGGTTTTAAGCAATCTTGTGCATCCAATAAGTTCATTTGTGTCATTGGATGAACATTTAAGTCATTTTCGTCCTCCCAAGGCTTATTCTTGTCCAATTAGGGTTTTTAACCAATCTTGTGCATCCAATAAGTTCATTTGTGTCATTGGATGAACATTTAGGTCATTTTCGTCCTCCCAAGGCTTATTCTTGTCCAATTAGGGTTTTTAACCAATCTTGTGCATCCAATAAGTTCATTTGTGTTATTGGATGAACATTTAGGTCATTTTCGTCCTCCCTAGGCTTATTCTTGTCCAATTAGGGTTTTTAAGCAATCTTGTGCATCCAACAAGTTCATTTGTGTCATTGGATGAACATTTAGGTCATTTTCGTCCTCCCTAGGCCTATTCTTGTTCAATTAGGGTTTCTAACCAATCTTGTGCATCCAATAGGTGTGTTTGTGTCATTGGATAAACATTTAGGTCATTTTCGTCCTCCCTAGCCTTATTCTTGTCCAATAAGGGTTTTAAGCAATCTTGTGCATCCAATAAGTTCATTTGTGTCATTGGATGAACATTTAGGTTATTTTCGTCCTCCCTAGGCTTAGTTTTGTGCAATTAGGGTTTTTAACCAATCTTGTGCATCCAATAGGTGTGTTTGTGTCATTAGATGAACATTTAGGTCATTTTCATCCTCCCTAGGCTTATTGTTGTCCAATTAGGGTTTTTAACCAATCTTGTGCATCCAATAGGTGTGTTTGTGTCATTCGATGAACATTTAGGTCATTTTCGTCCTCCCTAGTCTTATTCTTGTCCAATTAGGGTTTTAAGCAGTCTTGTGAGTCCAATAAGTTCATTTGTGTCATTGGATTAAGATTTAAGTCATTTTCGTCCTCCCTAGGCTTATTCTTGTTCAATTAGGGTTTCTAACCAATCTTGTGCATCCAATAGGTTTGTTTGTGTCATTGCATGAACATTTAGGTCATTTTCGTACTCCCTAGTGTTATTCTTGTCCAATTATGGTTTTAAGCAATCTTGTGCATCCAATAAGTTCATTTGTGTCATTGGATTAACATTTAAGTCATTTTCGTCCTCCCAAGGCTTATTCTTGTCCAATTAGGGTTTTTAACCAATCTTGTGCATCCAATAAGTGCATTTGTGTCATTGGATGAACATTTAGGTCATTTTCGTCCTCCCAAGGCTTATTCTTGTCCAATTAGGGTTTTTAACCAATCTCTTGCATCCAATAAGTTCATTTGTGTCATTGGATGAACATTTAGGTCATTTTCGTCCTCCCAAGGCTTATTCATGTCCAATTAGGGTTTTTAACCAATCTTGTGCATCCAATAAGGTAATTTGTGTCATTGGATGAACATTTAGGTCATTTTCGTCCACCCTAGGCTTATTCTTGTCCAGTTAGGGTTTTTAACCAATCTTGTGCATCCAATAGGTGTGTTTGTGTCATTGGATGAACATTTAGGTCATTTTCGTTCTCCATAGGCTTATTCTTGTCCAATTAGGGTTTTTAACCAATCTTGTGCATCCAATAAGTTCATTTGTGTCATTGGATGAACATTTAAGTCATTCTCGTCCTCCCAAGGCTTATTCTTGTCCAATTAGGGTTTTTAACCAATCTTGTGCGTCCAATAAGTGCATTTGTGTCATTGGATGAACATTGAGGTCATTTTCGTCCTCCCAAGGCTTATTCTTGTCCAATTAGGGTTTTTAACCAATCTTGTGCATCCAATAAGTTCATTTGTGTTATTGGATGAACATTTAGGTCATTTTCGTCCTCCCTAGGCTTATTCATGTCCAATTAGGGTTTTTAACCAATCTTGTGCATCCAATAGGTGTGTTTGTGTCATTGGATGAACATTTAGGTCATTTTCGTTCTCCATAGGCTTATTCTTGTCCAATTAGGGTTTTTAACCAATCTTGTGCATCCAATAAGTTCATTTGTGTCATTGGATAAACGTTTAGGTTATTTTCGTCCACCCTAGGCTTATTCTTGTCCAATTAGGGTTTTTAACCAATCTTGTGCATCCAATAAGTTCATTTGTGTCATTGGATGAACATTTAGGTCATTTTCGTCCTCCCAAGGCTTATTCTTGTCCAATTATGGTTTTTAACCAATCTTGTGCATCCAATAAGTTAATTTGTGTCATTGGATGAATATTTAGGTCATTTTCGTCCTCCCTAGGCTTATTCTTATCCAATTAGGGTTTTTAAGCAATCTTGTGCATCCAATAAGTTCATTTGTGTCATTGGATGAACGTTTAGGTCATTTTCGTCCTCCCTAGGCTTATTGTTGTTCAATTAGGGTTTCTAACCAATCTTGTGCATCCAATAGGTGTGTTTGTGTCATTGGATGAACATTTAGGTCATTTTCGTCCTCCCTAGTCTTATTCTTGTCCAATTAGGGTTTTAAGCAATCTTGTGCATCCAATAAGTTCATTTGTGTCATTGGATGAACATTTAGGTTATTTTCGTCCTCCCTAGGCTTAGTTTTGTGCAATTAGGGTTTTTAACCAATCTTGTGCATCCAATAGGTGTGTTTGTGTCATTAGATGAACATTTAGGTCATTTTCATCCTCCCTAGGCTTATTGTTGTCCAATTAGGGTTTTTAACCAATCTTGTGCATCCAATAGGTGTGTTTGTGTCATTGGATAAACATTTAGGTCATTTTCGTCCTCCTTAGTCTTATTCTTGTCCAATTAGGGTTTTAAGCAATCTTGTGCGTCCAATAAGTTCATTTGTGTCATTGGATTAAGATTTAAGTCATTTTCGTCCTCCCTAGGCTTATTCTTGTTCAATTAGGGTTTCTAACCAATCTTGTGCATCCAATAGGTGTGTTTGTGTCATTGGATGAACATTTAGGTCATTTTCGTCCTCCCTAGTCTTATTCTTGTCCAATTATGGTTTTAAGCAATCTTGTGCATCCAATAAGTTCATTTGTGTCATTGGATGAACATTTAGGTCATTTTCGTCCTCCTTAGGCTTATTCTTGTTCAATTAGGGTTTCTAACCAATCTTGTGCATCCAATAGGTGTGTTTGTGTCATTGGATGAACATTTAGGTCATTTTCGTCCTCCCTAGTCTTATTCTTGTCCAATTAAGGTTTTAAGCAATCTTGTGCATCCAATAAGTTCATTTGTGTCATTGGATTAACATTTAAGTCATTTTCGTCCTCCCAAGGCTTATTCTTGTCCAATTAGGGTTTTTAACCAATCTTGTGCATCCAATAAGTTCATTTGTGTCATTGGATGAACATTTAGGTCATTTTCGTCCTCCCAAGGCTTATTCTTGTCCAATTAGGGTTTTTAACCAATCTTGTGCATCCAATAAGTTCATTTGTGTTATTGGATGAACATTTAGGTCATTTTCGTCCTCCCTAGGCTTATTCTTGTTCAATTTGGGTTTCTAACCAATCTTGTGCATCCAATAGGTGTGTTTGTGTCATTGCATGAACATTTAGGTCATTTTCGTCCTCCCTAGTCTTATTCTTGTCCAATTATGGTTTTAAGCAATCTTGTGCATCCAATAAGTTCATTTGTGTCATTGGATGAACATTTAAGTCATTTTCGTCCTCCAAAGGCTTATTCTTGTCCAATTAGGGTTTTTAACCAATCTTGTGCATCCAATAAGTTCATTTGTGTCATTGGATGAACATTTAGGTCATTTTCGTCCTCCCTAGGCTTATTCTTGTCCAATTAGGGTTTTTAACCAATCTTGTGCATCCAATAAGTTCATTTGTGTCATTGGATGAAAATTTAAGTTATTTTCGTCCTCCCTAGGCTTAGTTTTGTGCAATTAGGGTTTTTAACCAATCTTGTGCATCCAATAGGTGTGTTTGTGTCATTAGATGAACATTTAGGTCATTTTCATCCTCCCTAGGCTTATTGTTGTCCAATTAGGGTTTTTAACCAATCTTGTGCATCCAATAGGTGTGTTTGTGTCATTGGATGAACATTTAGGTCATTTTCGTCCTCCCTAGTCTTATTCTTGTCCAATTAGGGTTTTAAGCAATCTTGTGTATCCAATAACTTCATTTGTGTCATTGGATGAACATTTAGGTCATTTTCGTCCTCCCTAGGCTAATTCTTGTCCAATTAGGGTTTTTAAGCAATCTTGTGCATCCAATAAGTTCATTTGTGTCATTGGATGAACATTTAGGTTATTTTCGTCCTCCCTAGGCTTAGTTTTGTGCAATTAGGGTTTTTAACCAATCTTGTGCATCCAATAGGTGTGTTTGTGTCATTAGATGAACATTTAGGTCATTTTCATCCTCCCTAGGCTTATTGTTGTCCAATTAGGGTTTTTAACCAATCTTGTGCATCCAATAGGTGTGTTTGTGTCATTGGATGAACATTTAGGTCATTTTCGTCCTCCCTAGTCTTATTCTTTTCCAATTAGGGTTTTAAGCAATCTTGTGCATCCAATAAGTTCATTTGTGTCATTGGATTAAGATTTAAGTCATTTTCGTTCTCCCTAGGCTTATTCTTGTCTAATTAGGGTTTCTAACCAATCTTGTGCATCCAATAGGTGTGTTTGTGTCATTGGATGAACATTTAGGTCATTTTCGTCCTCCCTAGGCTTATTCTTGTCCAATTAGTGTTTCTAACGAATCTTGTGCATCCAATAGGTGTGTTTGTGTCATTGGATGAACATTTAGGTCATTTTCGTCCTCCCTAGGCTTATTCTTGTCCAATTAGGGTTTTTAACCAATCTTGTGCATCCAATAAGTTCATTTGTGTCATTGGATGAACATTTAGGTCATTTTCGTCCTCCAAAGGCTTATTCTTGTCCAATTAGGGTTTTTAACCAATCTTGTGCATCCAATAGGTGTGTTTGTGTCATTGGATGAACATTTAGGTCATTTTCGTCCTCCCTAGTCTTATTCTTGTCCAATTAGGGTTTTAAGCAATCTTGTGCATCCAATAAGTTCATTTGTGTCATTGGATTAAGATTTAAGTCATTTTCGTCCTCCATAGGCTTATTCTTGTCCAGTTAGGGTTTTTAACCAGTCTTGTGCATCCAATAGGTGTGTTTGTGTCATTGGATGAACATTTAGGTCATTTTCGTCCTCCCTAGTCTTATTCTTGTGCAATTAGGGTTTTAAGCAATCTTGTGCATCCAATAAGTTCATTTGTGTCATTGGATGAACATTTAGGTTATTTTCGTCCTCACTAGGCTTAGTTTTGTGCAATTAGGGTTTTTAACCAATCTTGTGCATCCAATAGGTGTGTTTGTGTCATTAGATGAACATTTAGGTCATTTTCATCCTCCCTAGGCTTATTGTTGTCCAATTAGGGTTTTTAAGCAATCTTGTGCATCAAATAAGTTCATTTGTGTCATTGGATGAACATTTAGGTCATTTTCGTCCACCCTAGGATTATTCTTGTCCAATTAGGGTTTTTAACCAATCTTGTGCATCCAATGAGTTCATTTGTGTCATTGGATGAACATTTAGGTCATTTTCGTCCTCCCTAGGCTTATTCTTGTCCAATTAGGGTTTTTAACCAATCTTGTGCATCCAATAAGTTCATTTGTGTCATTGGATGAACATTTAGGTCATTTTCGTCCTCCCTAGGCTTATTCTTGTCCAATTAGGGTTTTCAACCCATCTTGTGCATCCAATAAGTTCATTTGTGTCATTGGATGAACATTTAGGTCATTTTCGTCCTCCCTAGGCTTATTCTTGTCCAATTAGGGTTTTTAACCAATCTTGTGCATCCAATAAGTTCATTTGTGTCATTGGATGAACATTTAGGTCATTTTCGTCCACCCTAGGCTTATTCTTGTCCAATTAGGGTTTTTAACCAATCTTGTGCATCCAATAGTTGTGTTTGTGTCATTGGATGAACATTTAGGTCATTTTCGTCCTCCCTAGGCTTATTCTTGTCCAATTAGGGTTTTTAACCAATCTTGTGCATCCAATATGTTCATTTGTGTCATTGGATGAACATTTAGGTCATTTTCGTCCTCCCTAGGGTTATTCTTGTCCAATTAGGGTTTCTAAACAATCTTGTGCATCCAATAGGTGTGTTTGTGTCATTGGATGAACATTTAGGTCATTTTCGTCCTCCCTAGGCTTATTCTTGTCCAATTAGGGTTTTAAGCAATCTTGTGCATCCAATAAGTTCATTTGTGTCATTGGATTAACATTTAGGTCCTTTTCGTCCTCCCTAGGCTTATTCTTGTCCAATTAGGGATTTTAACCAATCTTGTGCATCCAATAGGTGTGTTTGTGTCATTGGATGAACATTTAGGTCATTTTCGTCCTCCCTAGGCTTATTCTTGTCCAATTAGGGTTTTTAACCAATCTTGTGCATCCAATAGGTGTGTGTGTGTGTCATTGGATGAACATTAAGGTCATTTTCGTCCTACCAAGGCTTATTCTTGTCCAATTAGGGTTTTTAACCAATCTTGTGCATCCAATAAGTTCATTTGTATTATTGGTTGAACATTTAGGTCATTTTCGTCCTCCCTAGGTTTATTCTTGTCCAATTAATGTTTTTAACCAATCTTGTGCATCCAATAGTTGTGTTTGTGTCATTGGATGAACATTTAGGTAATTTTCGTCCTCCCTAGACTGATTCTTGTCCAATTAGGGATTTTAACCAATCTTGTGCATCCAATAAGTTCATTTTTGTCATTGGATAATCATTTAGGTCATTTTCGTCCACCCTAGGCTTATTCTTGTCCAATTAGGGTTTTTAACCAATCTTTTGCATCCAATAAGTTCATTTGTGTCATTTGATGAACATTTAGGTCATTTTCGTCCTCCCAAGGCTTATTCTTGTCCAATTAGGGTTTTAAGCAATCTTGTGCATCCAATAAGTTCATATGTGTCATTGGATTAACATTTTAGTCAATTTCGTCCTCCCTAGGCTTATTCTTGTCCAATTAGGGTTTCTAACGAATCTTGTGCATCCAATAGTTGTGTTTGTGTCATTGGATGAACATTTAGGTTATTTTCATCCTCCCTAGGCTTATTGTTGTCCAATTAGGCTTTTTAACCAATCTTGTGCATCCAATAGGTGTGTTTGTGTCATTGGATGAACATTTAGGTCATTTTCGTCCTCCCTAGACTATTTCTTGTCCAATTAGGGTTTTTAACCAATCTTGTGCATCCAATAGGTGCGTTTGTGTCATTGGATTAAGATTTAAGTCATTTTCGTCCTCCCTAGGCTTATTCTTGTCCAATTAGGGTTTCTAACCAATCTTGTGCATCCAATAGGTGTGTTTGTGTCATTGGATGAACATTTAGGTCATTTTCGTCCTTCATGGTCTTATTCTTGTCCAATTAGGGTTTTAAGCAATCTTGTGCATCCAATAAGTTCATTTCTGTCATTGGATGAACATTTAGGTTATTTTCGTCCTCCCTAGGCTTAGTTTTGTGCAATTAGGGTTTTTAACCAATCTTGTGCATCCAATAGGTGTGTTTGTGTCATTAGATGAACATTTAGGTCATTTTCATCCTCCCTAGGCTTATTGTTGTCCAATTAGGGTTTTAAGCAATCTTGTGCATCCAATAAGTTCATTTGTGTCATTGGATGAACATTTAGGTCATTTTCGTCCTCCCTAGGCTTATTCTTGTCCAATTAGGGTTTTTAAGCAATCTTGTGAATCCAATAAGTTCATTTGTTTCATTGGATGAACATTTAGGTCATTTTCGTCCTCCTTAGGCTTATTCTTGTTCAATTAGGGTTTCTAACCAATCTTGTGCATCCAATTGGTGTATTTGTGTCATTGGATGAACATTTAGGTCATTTTCGTCCTCCCTAGTCTTATTCTTGTCCAATTAGGGTTTTAAGCAATCTTGTGCATCCAATAAGTTCATTTGTATCATTGGACGAACATTTAGGTTATTTTCGTCCTCACTAGGCTTAGTTTTGTGCAATTAGGGTTTTTAACCAATCTTGTGCATCCAATAGGAGTGTTTGTGTCATTAGATGAACATTTAGGTCATTTTCATCCTCCCTAGGCTTATTGTTGTCCAATTAGGGTTTTTAACCAATCTTGTGCATCCAATAGGTGTGTTTGTGTCATTGGATGAACATTTAGGTCATTTTCGTCCTCCCTAGTCTTATTCTTGTCCAATTAAGGTTTTAAGCAATCTTGTGCATCCAATAAGTTCATTTGTGTCATTGGATTAAGATTTAAGTCATTTTCGTCCTCCCTAGGCTTATTCTTGTTCAATTAGGGTTTCTAACCAATCTTGTGCATCCAATAGGTGTGTTTGTGTCATTGGATGAACATTTTGGTCATTTTCGTCCTCCCTAGTCTTATTCTTGTCCAATTAGGGTTTTAAGCAATCTTGTGCATCCAATAAGTTCATTTGTGTCATTGGATGAACATTTAGGTTATTTTCGTCCTCACTAGGCTTAGTTTTGTGCAATTACGGTTTTTAACCAATCTTGTGTATCCAATAGGTGTGTTTGTGTCATTAGATGAACATTTAGGTCATTTTCATCCTCCCTAGGCTTATTGTTGTCCAATTAGGGTTTTTAACCAATCTTGTGCATCCAATAGGTGTGTTTGTGTCATTGGATGAACATTTAGGTCATTTTCGTCCTCCCTAGTCTTATTCTTGTCCAATTAGGGTTTTAAGCAATCTTGTGCATCCAATAAGTTCATTTGTGTCATTGGATTTATATTTAGGTCATTTTCATCCTCCCTAGGCTTATTCTTGTCCAATTAGGGTTTCTAACCAATCTTGTGCATCCAATAGGTGTGTTTGTGTCATTGGATGAACATTTAGGTCATTTTCGTCCTCCCTAGGCTTATTCTTGTCCAATTAGGGTTTTTAACCAATCTTGTGCATCCAATAAGTTCATTTGTGTCATTGGATTAACATTTAGGTCAATTTCGTCCTTCCTAGGCTTATTCTTGTCCAATTAGGGTTTCTAACAAATCTTGTGCATCCAATAGGTGTTTTTGTGTCATTGGATGAACATTTAGGTCATTTTCGTCCTCCCTAGGCTTATTCTTGTCCAATTACGGTTTTTAACCAATCTTGTGCATCCAATAAGTTCATTTGTGTCATTGGATTAACATTTAGGTCATTTTCGTCCTTCCTAGGCTTATTCTTGTCCAATTAGGGTTTCTAACCAATCTTGTGCATCCAATAGGTGTGTTTGTGTCATTGGATGAACATTTAGGTCATTTTCGTCCTCCCTAGTCTTATTCTTGTCCAATTAGGGTTTTAAGCAATCTTGTGCATCCAATAAGTTCATTTGGGTCATTGGATGAACATTTAGGTTATTTTCGTCCTCCCTAGGCTTAGTTTTGTGCAATTAGGGTTTTTAACCAATCTTGTGCATCCAATAGGTGTGTTTGTGTCATTAGATGAACATTTAGGTCATTTTCATCCTCCCTAGGCTTATTGTTGTCCAATTAGGGTTTCTAACCAATCTTGTGCATCCAATAGGTGTGTTTGTGTCATTGGATGAACATTTAGGTCATTTTCGTTCTCCATAGGCTTATTCTTGTCCAATTAGGGTTTTTAACCAATCTTGTGCATCCAATAAGTTCATTTGTGTCATTGGATGAACATTTAGGTCATTTTCGTCCACCCTAGGCTTATTCTTGTCCAATTAGGGTTTTTAACCAATCTTGTGCATCCAATAAGTTCATTTGTGTCATTGGATGAACATTTAGGTCATTTTCGTCCTCCCAAGGCTTATTCTTGTCCAATTAGGGTTTTTAACCAATCTTGTGCATCCAATAAGTTAATTTGTGTCATTGGATGAACATTTAGGTCATTTTCTTCCTCCCTAGGCTTATTCTTGTCCAATTAGGGTTTTTAAGCAATATTGTGCATCAAATAAGTTCATTTGTGTCATTGGATGAACATTTAGGTCATTTTCGTCCACCCTAGGCTTATTCTTGTCCAGTTAGGGTTTTTAACCAATCTTGTGCATCCAATAAGTTCATTTGTGTCATTGGATGAACATTTAGGTCATTTTCGTCCTATCAAGGCTTATTCTTGTCCAATTAGGGTTTTTAACCAATCTTGTGCATCCAATAAGTTCATTTGTGTCATTGGATGAACATTTAGGTCATTTTCGTCCTCCCTAGGCTTATTCTTATCCAATTAGGGTTTTTAAGCAATCTTGTGCATCCAATAAGTTCATTTGTGTCATTGGATGAACATTTAGGTCATTTTCGTCCACCCTAGGCTTATTCTTGTCCAGTTAGGGTTTTTAACCAATCTTGTGCATCCAATAAGTTCATTTGTGTCATTGGATGAACATTTAGGTCATTTTCGTCCTCCCTAGGCTTATTCTTGTTCAATTAGGGTTTCTAACCAATCTTGTGCATCCAATAGGTGTGTTTGTGTCTTTTGATGAACATTTAGGTCATTTTCGTCCTCCCTAGTCTTATTCTTGTCCAATTAGGGTTTTAAGCAATCTTGTGCATCCAATAAGTTCATTTGTATCATTGGATGAACATTTAGGTTATTTTCGTCCTCCCTAGGCTTAGTTTTGTGCAATTAAGGTTTTTAACCAATCTTGTGCATCCAATAGGTGTGTTTGTGTCATTAGATGAACATTTAGGTCATTTTCATCCTCCCTAGGCTTATTGTTGTCCAATTAGGGTTTTTAACCAATCTTGTGCATCCAATAGGTGTGTTTGTGTCATTGGATGAACATTTAGGTCATTTTCGTCCTCCCTAGTCTTATTCTTGTCCGATTAGGGTTTTAAGCAATCTTGTGCGTCCAATAAGTTCATTTGTGTCATTGGATTAAGATTTAAGTCATTTTCGTCCTCCCTAGGCTTATTCTTGTTCAATTAGGGTTTCTAACCAATCTTGTGCATCCAATATGTGTGTTTGTGTCATTTGATGAACATTTAGGTCATTTTCGTCCTCCCTAGTCTGATTCTTGTCCAATTATGGTTTTAAGCAATCTTGTGCATCCAATAAGTTCATTTTTGTCCTTGGATGAACATTTAGGTCATTTTTGTCCTCCCAAGGCTTATTCTTGTCCAATTAGGGTTTTTAACCAATCTTGTGCATCCAATAAGTTCATTTGTGTTATTGGATGAACATTTAGGTCATTTTCGTCCTCCCTAGGCTTATTCTTGTCCAATTAGGGTTTTTAACCAATCTTGTGCATCCAATAGGTGTGTTTGTGTCATTAGATGAACATTTAGGTCATTTTCGTTCTCCATAGGGTTATTCTTGTCCAATTAGGTTTTTTAACCAATCTTGTGCATCCAATAAGTTCATTTGTGTCATTGGATGAACATTTAGGTCATTTTCGTCCTCCCAAGGCTTATTCTTGTCCAGTTAGGCTTTTTAACCAATCTTGTGCATCCAATAAGTTCATTTGTGTCATTGGATGAACATTTAGGTCATTTTCGTCCTCCCTAGTCTTATTCTTGTCCAATTAGGGTTTTAAGCAATGTTGTGCGTCCAATAAGTTCATTTGTGTCATTGGATTAAGATTTAAGTCATTTTCGTCCTCCCTAGGCTTATTCTTGTTCAATTAGGGTTTCTAACCAATCTTGTGCATCCAATAGGTGTGTTTGTGTCATTGGATGAACATTTAGGTCATTTTCGTCCTCCCTAGACTTATTCTTGTCCAATTAGGGTTTTAAGCAATCTTGTGCATCCAATAAGTTCATTTATGTCATTGGTTGAACATTTAGGTCATTTTCGTCCTCCCTAGGCTTATTCTTGTTCAATTAGGGTTTCTAACCAATCTTGTGCATCCAATAGGTGTGTTTGTGTAATTGGATGAACATTTAGGTCATTTTCGTCCTCCCTAGTCTTATTCTTGTCCAATTAGTGTTTTAAGCAATCTTGTGCATCCAATAAGTTCATTTGTGTCATTGGATGAACATTTAGGTTATTTCCGTCCTCCCTAGGCTTAGTTTTGTGCAATTAGGGTTTTTAACCAATCTTGTGCATCCAATAGGTGTGTTTGTGTCATTAGATGAACATTTAGGTCATTTTCATCCTCGCTAGGCTTATTGTTGTCCAATTAGGGTTTTTAACCAATCTTGTGCATCCAATAGGTGTGTTTGTGTCATTGGATGAACATTTAGGTCATTTTCGTCCTCCCTAGTCTTATTCTTGTCCAATTAGGGTTTTAAGCAGTCTTGTGCGTCCAATAAGTTCATTTGTGTCATTGGATTAAGATTTAAGTCATTTTCGTCCTCCCTAGGCCTATTCTTGTTCAATTAGGGTTTCTAACCAATCTTGTGCATCCAATAGGTGTGTTTGTGTCATTGGATGAACATTTAGGTCATTTTCGTCCTCCCTAGGCTTATTCTCTTCCAATTAGGGTTTTTAACCAATCTTGTGCATCCAATAAGTTCATTTGTGTCATTGGATGAACATTTAGGTCATTTTCGTCCTCCCTAGGCTTATTCATGTCCAATTAGGGTTTTTAACCAATCTTGTGCATCCAATAAGTTCATTTGTGTCATTGGATGAACATTTAGGTCATTTTCGTCCTCCCAAGGCTTATTCTTGTCCAATTAGGGTTTTTAACCAATCTTGTGCATCCAATAAGTTCATTTGTGTTATTGGATGAACATTTAGGTCATTTTCGTCCTCCCTAGGCTTATTCTTGTTCAATTTGGGTTTCTAACCAATCTTGTGCATCCAATAGGTGTGTTTGTGTCATTGCATGAACATTTAGGTCATTTTCGTCCTCCCTAGTCTTATTCTTGTCCAATTATGGTTTTAAGCAATCTTGTGCATCCAATAAGTTCATTTGTGTCATTGGATGAACATTTAAGTCATTTTCGTCCTCCAAAGGCTTATTCTTGTCCAATTAGGGTTTTTAACCAATCTTGTGCATCCAATAAGTTCATTTGTGTCATTGGATGAACATTTAGGTCATTTTCGTCCTCCCTAGGCTTATTCTTGTCCAATTAGGGTTTTTAACCAATCTTGTGCATCCAATAGGTGTGTTTGTGTCATTGGATGAACATTTAGGTCATTTTCGTCCTCCCTCGGCTTATTCTTGTCCAATTAGGGTTTTTTACCAATCTTGTGCATCCAATAAGTTCATTTGTGTCATTGGATTAACATTTAGGTCATTTTCGTCCTTCCTAGGCTTATTCTTGTCCAATTACGGTTTCTAACCAATCTTGTGCATCAAATAGGTGTGTTTGTGTCATTGGATGAACATTTAGGTCATTTTCGTCCTCCCTAGGCTTATTCTTGTCCAATTAGGGTTTTTAACCAATCTTGTGCATCCAATAAGTTCATTTGTGTCATTGGATGAACATTTAGGTCATTTTCGTCCTCCCTAGGCTTATTCTTGTCCAATTAGGGTTTTTAACCAATCTTGTGCATCCAATAGGTGTGTTTGTGTCATTGGATGAACATTTAGGTCATTTTCGTCCTCCCTAGGCTTATTCTTGTCCAATTAGGGTTTCTAACCAATCTTGTGCATCCAATAGGTGTGTTTGTGTCATTAGATTAACATTTAGGTCATTTTCGTCCTCCCTAGGCTTATTCTTGTCCAATTAGGGTTTTTAACCAATCTTGTGCATCCAATAAGTTCATTTGTGTCATTGGATGAACATTTAGGTCATTTTCGTCCTCCCTAGTCTTATTCTTGTCCAATTAGGGTTTTTATGCCATCTTGTGCATCCATTAGGTGTGTTTGTGTCATTGGACGAACATTTAGGTCATTTTCGTCCTCCCTAGGCTTATTCTTGTCCAATTAGGGTTTTTAACCAATCTTGTGCATCCAATAAGTTCATTTGTGTCATTGGATGAACATTTAGGTCATTTTCGTCCTCCCTAGTCTTATTCTTGTCCAATGAGGGTTTTTATGCAATCTTGTGCATCCAATAGGTGTGTTTGTGTCATTGGAGGAACATTTAGGTCATTTTCGTCCTCCCTAGGCTTATTCTTGTCTAATTTGGGTTTTTAACCAGTCTTGTGCATCCAATAAGTTCATTTGTGTCATTGGACGAACATTTAGGTCATTTTCGTCCTCCCTAGGCTTATTCTTGTCCAATTAGGGTTTTTATGCAATCTTGTGCATCCAATAGGTGTGTTTGGGTCATTGGACGAACATTTAGGTCATTTTCGTCCTCCCTAGGCTTATTCTTGTCCAATTAGGGTTTTTAACCAACCTTGTGCGTCCAATAAGTTCATTTGTGTCATTGATTTAACATTTAGGTCATTTTCATCCTCCCTAGGCTTATTCTTGTCCAATTAGGGTTTTTAACCAATCTTGTGCATCCAATAAGTTCATTTGTGTCATTGGATGAACATTTAGGTCATTTTCGTCCTCCCTAGTCTTATTCTTGTCCAATTAGGGTTTTTATGCAATCTTGTGCATCCAATAGGTGTGTTTGTGTCATTGGACGAACATTTAGGTCATTTTCGTCCTCCCTAGGCTTATTCTTACCAATTAGGGTTTTTAACCAATCTTGTGCATCCAATAAGTTCATTTGTGTCATTGGATGAACATTTAGGTCATTTTCGTCCTCCCTAGTCTTATTCTTGTCCAATGAGGGTTTTTATGCAATCTTGTGCATCCAATAGGTGTGTTTGTGTCATTGGAGGAACATTTAGGTCATTTTCGTCCTCCCTAGGCTTATTCTTGTCTAATTTGGGTTTTTAACCAATCTTGTGCATCCAATAAGTTCATTTGTGTCATTGGACGAACATTTAGGTCATTTTCGTCCTCCCTAGGCTTATTCTTGTCTAATTAGGGTTTTTAACCAATCTTGTGCATCCAATAAGTTCATTTGTGTCATTGGATGAACATTTAGGTCATTTTCGTCCTTCCTAGGCTTATTCTTGTCCAATTAAGGTTTTTAACCAATCTTGTGCTTCCAATAAGTTCATTTGTGTCATTGGATGAACATTTAGGTCATTTACGTCCTCCCTAGGCTTATTCTTGTCCAATTAGGGTTTTTAACCAATCTTGTGCATCCAATAAGTTCATTTGTGTCATTGGATGAACATTTAGGTCATTTTCGTCCTCCCTAGGCTTATTCTTGTCTACTTAGGGTTTTTATGCAATCTTGTGCATCCAATAGGTGTGTTTGTGTCATTGGACGAACATTTAGGTCATTTTCGTCCTCCCTAGGCTTATTCTTGTCCAATTAGGGTTTTTATGCAATCTTGTGCATCCAATTGGTGTGTTTGTGTCATTGGACGAACATTTAGGTCATTTTCGTCCTCCCTAGGCTTATTCTTGTCCAATTAGGGTTTTTAACCAATCTTGTTCATCCAATAAGTTCATTTGTGTCATTGGATGAACATTTAGGTCATTTTCGTCCTCCCTAGGCTTATTCTTGTCCAATTAGGGTTTTCAACATATCTTGTGCATCCAATAAGTTCATTTGTGTCATTGGATGAACATTTAGGTCATTTTCGTCCTCCCTAGGCTTATTCTTGTCCAATTAGGGTTTTTAACCAATCTTGTGCATCCAATAAGTTCATTTGTGTCATTGGATGAACATTTAGGTCATTTTCGTCCTCCCTAGGCTTATTCTTGTCCAATTAGGGTTTTTAACCAATCTTGTGCATCCAATAAGTTCATTTGTGTCATTGGATGAACATTTTGGTCATTTTCGTCCTCCCTAGGCTTATTCTTGTTCAATTAGGGTTTTTAACCAACCTTGTGCATCCAATAAGTTCATTTGTGTCATTGGTGGATCATTTAGGTCATTTACGTCCTCCCTAGGCTTATTCTTGTCCAATTAGGGTTTTTAACCAATCTTGTGCATCCAATAAGTATATTTGTGTCATTGGATGAACATTTAGGTCATTTTCGTCCTCCCTAGGCTTATTCTTGTCCAATTAGGGTTTTTAACCAATCTTGTGCATCCAATAAGTTCATTTGTGTCATTGGATGAACATTTAGGTCATTTTCGTCCTCCCTAGGCTTATTCTTGTCCAATTAGGGTTTTTAACCAATCTTGTGCATCCAATAAGTTCATTTGTGTCATTGGATGAACATTTAGGTCATTTTCGTCCTCCCTAGAATTATTCTTGTCCAATTAGGGTTTTAAGCAATCTTATGCATCCAATAGGTGTGTTTGTGTCATTAGATGAACATTTAGGTCATTTTCATCCTCCCTAGGCTTATTGTTGTCCAATTAGGGTTTTTAACCAATCTTGTGCATCCAATAGGTGTGTTTGTGTCATTGGATGAACATTTAGGTCATTTTCGTCCTCCCTAGAATTATTCTTGTCCAATTAGGGTTTCTAACCAATCTTGTGCATCCAATAAGTTCATTTGTGTCATTGGATGAACATTTAGGTCATTTTCGTCCTCCCTAGGCTTATTCTTGTCCAATTAGGGTTTCTAACCAATCTTCTGCATCCAATAGGTGTGTTTGTGTCATTGGATGAACATTTAGGTCATTTTCGTCCTCCCTAGGCTTATTCTTGTCCAATTAGGGTTTTTAAGCAATCTTGTGCATCCAATAAGTTCATTTGTGTCATTGGATGAAGATTTAGGTCATTTTCGTCCTCCCTAGGCTTATTCTTGTCCAATTAGGGTTTCTAACCAATCTTTTGCATCCAATAGGTGTATTTGTGTCATTGGATGAACATTTAGGTCATTTTCGTCCTCCCTAGTCTTATTCTTGTCCAATTAGGGTTTTAAGCAATCTTGTGCATCCAATAAGTTCATTTGTGTCATTGGATGAACATTTACGTCATTTTCGTCCTCCCTAGGCTATTCTAGTCCAATTAGGGTTTTTAAGCAATCTTGTGCATCCAATAAGTTCATTTGTGTCATTGGATGAACATTTAGGTCATTTTCATCCTTCCTAGGCTTATTGTTGTCCAATTAGGGTTTTTAAGCAATCTTGTGCATCCAATAAGTTCATTTGTGTCATTGGATGAACATTTACGTCATTTTCGTCCTCCCTAGGCTATTCTAGTCCAATTAGGGTTTTTAAGCAATCTTGTGCATCCAATAAGTTCATTTGTGTCATTGGATGAACATTTAGGTCATTTTCATCCTTCCTAGGCTTAGTTTTGTGCAATTAGGGTTTTTAACCAATCTTGAGCATCCAATAGATGTGTTTGTGTCATTGGATGAACATTTAGGTCATTTTCATCCTCCCTAGGCTTATTGTTGTCCAATTAGGGTTTTTAACCAATCTTGTGCATCCAATAGGTGTGTTTGTGTCATTGGATGAACATTTAGGTCATTTTCGTCCTCCCTAGTCTTATTCTTGTCGAATTAGGGTTTTAGGCAATCTTGTGCATCCAATAAGTTCATTTGTGTCATTGGATTAATATTTAAGTAATTTTCGTCCTCCCTAGGCTTATTCTTGTTCAATTAGGGTTTCTAACCAATCTTGTGCGTCCAATAGATGTGTTTGTGTCATTGGTTGAACATTTAGGTCATTTTCGTCCTCCCTAGTCTTATTCTTGTCCAATTAGGGTTTTAAGCAATCTCGTGCATCCAATAAGTTCATTTGTGTCATTGGATGAACATTTAGGTCATTTTCGTCCTCTCTATGCTTATTCTTGTCCAATTAGGGTTTCTAACCAATCTTGTGCATCCAATAAGTTCATTTGTGTCGTTGGATGAACATTTAGGTCATTTTCGTCCTCCCTAGGCTTATTCTTGTCCAATTAGGGTTTTTAAGCAATCTTGTGCATCCAATAAGCAATCTTGTGCATCCAATAAGTTCATTTGTGTCATTGGATGAACATTTAGGTCATTTTCGTCCTCCCTAGGCTTATTCTTGTCCAATTAGGGTTTATAAGCAATCTTGTGCATCCAATAAGTTCATTTGTGTCATTGGATGAACATTTAGGTCATTTTCGTCCTCCCTAGGCTCATTCTTGTCCAATTACGGTTTATAAGCAATCTTGTGCATCCAATAAGTTCATTTGTGTCATTAGATGAACATTTTTGTCATTTTCGTCCTCCCTAGGCTTATTCTTGTCCAATTAGGGTTTCTAACCAATCTTGTGCATCCAATAAGTTCATTTGTGTCATTGGATGAACATTTAGGTCATTTTCGTCCTCCCTAGGCTTATTCTTGTCCAATTAGGGTTTTTAACCAATCTTGTGCATCCAATAGGTGTGTTTGTGTCATTGGATGAACATTTAGGTCATTTTCGTCCTCCCTAGGCTTATTCTTGTCAAATTAGGGTTTCTAACCAATCTTTTGCATCCAATAGGTGTATTTGTGTCATTGGATGAACATTTAGGTCATTTTCATCCTCCTTAGGCTTATTCTTGTCCAATTTGGGTTTTTAAGCAATCTTGTGCATCCAATAAGTTCATTTGTGTCATTGGATGAACATTTACGTCATTTTCGTCCTCCCTAGGCTTATTCTTGTCCAATTAGGGTTTTTAACCAATCTTGTGCATCCAATAGGTGTGTTTGTGTCATTGGATGAAAATTTAGGTCATTTTCGTCCTCCCTAGGCTTATTCTTGTCCAATTTGGGTTTTTAACCAATCTTGTGCATCCAATAAGTTCATTTGTTTCATTGGGTGAACATTTAGGTCATTTTTGTCCTCCCTAGGCTTATTCTTGTTCAATTAGGGTTTCTAACCAATCATGTGCATCCAATAGGTGTGTTTGTGTCATTGGATGAACATTTAGGTCATTTTCGTCCTCCCTAGTCTTATTCTTGTCCAATTAGGGTTTTAAGCAATCTTGTGCATCCAATAAGTTCATTTGTGTCATTGGATGAACATTTAGGTTATTTTCGTCCTCACTAGGCTTAGTTTTGTGAAATTAGGGTTTTTAACCAATCTTGTGCATCCAATAGGTGTGTTTGTGTCATTAGACGAACATTTAGGTCATTTTCATCCTCCCTAGGCTTATTGTTGTCCAATTAGGGTTTTTAACCAATCTTGTGCATCCAATAGGTGTGTTTGGGTCATTGGATGAACAATTAGGTCATTTTCGTCCTCCCTATTCTTATTCTTGCCCAATTAGGATTTTTAACCAATCTTGTGCATCCAATAAGTTCATTTGTGTCATTGGATGAACATTTAGGTCATTTTCGTCCTCCCTAGGCTTATTCTTGTCCAATTAGGGTTTTTAACCAATCTTGTGCATCCAATAGGTGTGTTAGTGTCATTGGATGAACATTTAGGTCATTTTCGTCCTCACTAGGCTTATTCTTGTCCAATTAGGGTTTTTAACCAATCTTGTGCATCCAATAAGTTCTTTTGTGTCATTGGATGAACATTTAGGTCATTTTCGTCCACCCTAGGCTTATTCTTGTCCAATTAGGGTTTTTA